>JAFMTC010000308.1:160399-376964 GCA_018845635.1 Nicrophorus orbicollis
TTTGAAAATGTTATATCACAAATGTAAAAATTTATTTTCTTTAGGTTGGTACGGCTAGCGCAGAATGAGAAATCTGCAACTTCACAGCTACCATTTTCCTCCCCTGGTCACCAGTTGATACAAGTAGATTCGTCCGTACACATCTAGTAAATATATAATTCATAACCTACAAAGAAATTTCGAAAAAACGACCAGTCATCCTAGGAACTTATTGAGTGAGGTATTAATGATATTTAAATTAAGTTAATTTAAATAACGTAATAACTGTATATATTCATAAAAAATATAATTTTCTGTTTTATTATGGAACGTAAAGTAAAATAATGAGAAGGAAAACATACTTTACAGTTACCGGAAGTAATATAAATTGTAAAGTTATAATATGCGTAGTTTAAAAAGAACATGGTAATAAAAAAACTTTACATATTAGATATTTCCAAATGGATTTGGAGTCGAAATTGAGTGAAAACCAGGGATTTACAAAACTGCGGTGCAGCGAAGCTTTATTGAAACCGCACTAAATTGAAAGCGTTGCGGTCGTTGGAAAATGTTTGATTTGAATATGTTTTTCATCTATGCTTTAAAATATGTGTCATAAGCAATATCCTGCCATGCCCGAAATTCAATTTGAATATCATATTGGAAACGAATGTAGTGAGAATCCATGTATAATGACTTGTAGATCTGATTAGGTACACCTGTCTCGGCACCTGCGCTCCATCAGTCAATATTTATAACGTGCCGCACATAATGCCATGAATATTATTACTTCCATTTGCGTGCGGTTTCCGGAAAGGAAACGGATTACCGATTTAACAACAATCACATACGAGCCGTGTACGTGCCTGTTTATTTATGTCCTCATGCAAATTGCAATCAACGCCGCTGCCCATAATAATAACATTACTCTGCTTCGCATTCATTAATTAATTAACCTCTCGCCGTTCTTATGCAAATCCAACTTATTAGATGAATTATAATCTGCGAGCGCTGACGTTCAGCCGGATTAGCTTCGCGGAAAATCCGCAAGGAATACAAGAAAAAAAATCGAAATCGGACTTACTACGATCGTTTATTTTATTAAAACTAAAATACGAAGTGAATTTAATTTAATGACTTTCGAATCAGCTCACTTCGAAGATGCTATTTTCGTTTCATTAAAATAACTAGTGTATGCAAATCGCTTGGGTTTGAGATGTTTTAATAAATCCTTTATGCTAAAATAGTAATAATAATGTTGTTATGAATGCAAATTTTTGGGAATGATTATAATTTGCGATGATGAATAATACAGTTTTTGATTAAGGAAATGAATGTCGTTCCTCATTAGACCGAAAAGGCGATGAGGGATGGACGGGTATGATTTGGAGACTTGATTTGGGTCAGCCTAATAATAATGAGAACGAAAGAAAAGTATGATGGAATATTGAAGAAGAATTCTGGAGGTTGTTTAATAATGTATAAGGTTTGTACTTTTTTTTTTAAACATTTGCTATAAAATGAATGAATTATTTAAGTCGCTAATATTTGAGATGTTTGATCCGACTTAAATAGTCATTAATAATTTAATATTTATGTAGCTTTCATAACGATTTTAAGAATTTCAATATTATTTAAACCAAATTCTTTAATTAAGAATTTAATCAATCTAAAAACGCTCTTTATACACATTTATGCCCATATGTTTATACCAATGTACTATCACTGTACATTTTTGGTATATTCATAACATATAATTACAAAATTTTAAATAATTACCGGGATTTACATTGTACTGTAATTAACCGTTTATCGGTAATTGAACTCTAGTATAAATTTAATTAGAAAATTTCCTATTATTATTAGAAAATGTTCCATTTCTCACCAAATGAAATTTTAATTATCTCTAATAATTATCTTACTTATCATTATATATTTTCTATTTGAGTTAATCAATATATTATTATCATGATATGCAAAACGCATTTCGTGGATTTAAACTCTATTTTATAGAAAATTACCTACTTCACTTATCCTTTCTTTAAAAAACTAAATAGCCTAGTGTTTCTATAATTACCATCTTTTTGCTACTTATCTATTAAATATGTATGCTAAGGTTTTGTTCTCTCCTATAATTATGCCTTTCTCTTCGACATTTTTAGGAGTAAGTTTATTTTCTTAACCTTACTTACTAATTATATTATATAAATATCCCCGGTCTACTGTACAAAGTAAAGAAGAACTTGTCATATAATTATTATAAAATAATAAAATCATATCTGGAAAATAGATTGTTCCAGGTAAAAATGGAGAATTTCCGTCAATGAAATGAAATCTGTACATAACACATTCACACTAAAGAAAAACACCTGCCCAATCGTTATACAAGACAAGACAAGATTTGCCCAAATCAACTAAAGTCAAATACTTAGGTATGCATCTCGACAGAAGGCTTACCTGGAAAGACCACATTCAGACTAAGAGGGAACTATTATTAACACAAAATTCGGAATTATCAGTGGAGAATAAATTATTAATATACAAGGTAATCTTAAAACCTGTATGGATATATGGTATCCAAGTATGGGATGTAGCCAGCAAATCGAACATATAAATTATCCAGAGATTTCAATCAAAATACCTAAGAAGTATCATCAGGGCACTGTGGTTCATCTCAAATAGGCAAATACATGAAGATCTCCATATAGATTTTGTTAAGGATACAATACCGATGTTTAGTAGCAGATATACAAACAGATTGGAATTACATAATAATATTCTGACTATTGAGTTACTTGACAACTGCAAAACAACAAATACTTAAACGTTATAAACCACTATATTTAGTTTATAGATTTAAGTAACTGATTTAATGTTTATATTCACAATAATGGTAAACATCCACAGTGATAGTTTATCTGAACAATGTCACCCGCAATGAAAATTACCTATTATTCAACTTGAATAAACTGTAAATAATCTTACTGACACAAAATATATAAATATACCCATATTTATATAATATAATTGTTTTAATATAATTATTTACATCTATATTTGTTGCTCATTATTTAAAAATGGAAGCATACAGATTATTGTTTATGATAATCTGCTTAAATCTTCATTATGTAACTGATCAGTTACTAATAATAAGTGATTAAAATACTCCATCTAGATTTACAAAATTCTTATTACTATATACATTTTTCAATTTTGTATTACAATAATACTTATTTAATGTATTCAGGTTATAAACCTCCATCATGAATCGTTTAAGTATTTGGATAATAATTAGTTTACTTTAATTAATTGTATCTGTGAATAATAAATTATATTTTTTATTTCAATGATGTAGAACTATTGTACTATTATGATTATAATTACATTTTTTATGTTAATTACTTATTACTGAATAGGATAATTATTGCACATAATTAAGGTCAAGCAATTTTACGCTACAGCATTTATTTTTACATTATTATGTAACAATGTAAAATCTAATCTGCAGTTCTTACGTATATTTAATTATCCCATATAAGTTATAATATTACTGGGAAAAGATTATAATTTAAGGAATTTTAACATTCTTAATTAGTAATGGGGTAATAACCCCAAACAATTGCGTGCTTGTAGTCAGAGATGTAATCAAAATGATTCCAAAATGAAAACCATGACAACTTTAATAATCGATAAACATGTCGAATATTTGATACTGCGTGAATTGTAACTTGACTGTTAATTAATTTAAACAGACCCGTTTTTATTCAAGAGAATATTTTAAGTTGAATGTATATACAGAGTGTTCTATTTAATATGATTTTGAATTACAAGACACGCGATTTGATTATCACTAAAGGATACAAATTGTATTGAAAGATGATTACTTTCTAATAATCATTTAAATAATATTTAATATCATTATCTTAAGAATAAACATAGAAGAAACTGATACAAAAACCACAATTAATTAAAAAAACTTTAGTAATTAAAATTTTCACAAATTTTCATAAATTTAATGGTCATTTAAACAATAAAATTATTATACAAAAATACTTAATTATCTTAAGAATAAACATAGAAGAAACTGTTGGAAAAAAGACAATTAATAAAAAAGTCTTTAGTAATTACAATTTTCACCATTAATCTTTAATATTTATAATCATAGTTTCCTTATATAATTAACGAATGTATTTGTTGACTCACCTAAAGATTGATAAGTTTTGCAAAGAACAAATATATAAATAAAAGGGAGCAAGACGCAAAGGGCTTTTAACCGAAGTCTTTCTTAATTAAATCTAATTATTTTGTAAATTTAGGAAATATTTGTACTTATTTCATATTTGTGCTACAACACATCCTTTGTTATTTTTTGAAAATGGTTACAAAATCTATTTTTTAATTTTAAATTTATGTAGTAGTAATTATTTACATATTTTATATAGTTATAGAAAAAAGTAAACTAGTAAAATTCTCCTTCATATATTTGTACGGAAGAAGCATTAGAGCAATTCAGTTTGAATCAATTTCACTAGTAGCTGTAAATTACTTTTATGAAAGAAGAAATTTGACTTTGACGTATAGAAATGTCTTTGAATTTGTTTTGCCGAAGAAACTTTAGAAAGGATGTACACAGACCCATTCAAAATACATTTCATTATAGAGTATCAAATGATCAAAATTATTGACTCTCTTCATTACATTACATAAATTTTGCATTTGTTGCATTCTTTTGATTGAAATACTCCCAAAAATGTTCGTTGAATTGGCAAATGAATATCTGATTATTTTGTTTTTATTTAATGAGACATAATGAAACTTAACAAATTACTTTTATAAATGTTGAATAAGAAATTTTGGGCATGTTACATAAATTGAACCACTCTATATATGAATAAATTTATTTTTTGGAACAGCTCGACCCGTTCCGCCATCTCTTTCCTGAATTCTTATTTACCGGGGCCTGACAAATCCGTAAAAGGCAATTAACCAGCGAAATTTTCCCGTAATTACGTTTTAATAAATGCGAACAGGATTTCTGCATTAATAAGTATGCGCGATTAAAAAGGATCTCGCTCGTTCCGTCGACGCGATTATTTGCGGGATTTTCGCCCTCCCCAATTAATTACGATCGTTGCGCGATCTGTTACATAAATCACGCATTCGCGAAACAATAAATCCATCTATCCCACTAATATATTATTAATTAATGAAGAAAATGAGTGCGCATCGTCTCTCTCTCTCTCCCACACCCCTCGTCGTGTTCCGACGCGTTTCGGGTTTTATGCTTTCATGAGGAATTCCCTTTTTAATTAATTACGTGAATTAATGAAAGCGATGTCTATCTGATTAATGGCCGTTCATTTGATGGTGCTACAAGTTAATTTATGTTGCGTCCGCTCTTTGTCTCTCCTCCGAAAATGTTAAGACAAATATAAACAAAAAAAAAGAAATACACAAACATCTCTCATTAAATGCGCATATGGACATATTTATTTTCTTTTAATTAATTATTTAAATAGTATAAAATATTAATTTCACGTGGACAGTTCCACTTGATGCCCGGCCACAATTCTCCGCTGAGCCATAAATTATAGTATTGTATAAATTATGCGATTCATTTCATCGAAAAATATTTAATCTTAACACAACGCAAGATCCTACCCTCATTATAAATTATAATTTTTGATTGATACTTTTTCTTATTTTGTTTCCAATCTATTCGTAACAAGCACATCATAAATTAGCACTAATTTATAAGTACCCGAAAGTGTTATTTGTTTAACTTATATTTTAGTTGAACAGTTGCTATAAATATAAAACATATAAAAAAAAACTTTTGGAAAATGAACAAATTACATAGTGTTTTCACTTGCACAATTTATAAAATAATGAATTTTAGAAAATATGTAATTGGTAATTTGTATAAAAATCTAAAATGTATTGTTTGTATACATATTTGTTATTTAATTATATATATTTCTTCTCGTTTTTGAATCCACTGATATTTTAATACTTTATAACATATATTTCTTTTATTTTACGTTGACATAAATGACTGCATGATTTTATTTTAGAATTACATATCAAAATCACGGTGAATTACACGGTTTTCTAAACATATCTTCAGTGTAAATCAAAGAAATTATACTTTTCAATAAACCTATCACATTGAAAAGTGCAATTTGTTAAAGTTATATTTCTTTTAGAGACCAATATAACTGATATGTTAATATTATATTATTATTTTATTTAAATATCTGGGTATGCATCTGGATAGGAAATTGACCTGGAAAGATCACATCCAAGCAAAAAGAGAACTGCTTGAAATTAAGTTCAAGAAGCTGTACTGGCTACTACGAGAAGACTCCCCAATTTCAAAAGAAAACAAGCTATTGATTTATAAGGTAATTTTAAAGCCATTCTGGACCTATGGAATACAGCTGTGGGAAGTACTAGCAAATCTAATATTGCTATTATACAAATATTCCAGAAGAAAAGTCTAAGAAGAATCATAGGAGCTCCATGATACATTACAAACAGGAGAATTCACGAGGATCTTCAAATAGACACAGTGGAGGAAGTCATTATGAAATATAGTAGCAGATACAAAAATAGGCTAGAAAAACATCCAAATGACTTAGCTATTAATAATCTTGATAATAGCTTAACAACTAATTTATGTATGTTATAAGTTAGCCTGTGCGTTTTCAGAAGCGTTTCATTAACTAAAATTACCCTTTACTACCTTGGTCCTGTATTTTGGGGGTCTGATGGATATATAATTAAGTATTATGCAGTTTCTTGTAATTTACAACTCTAAATTAAGGATAATTCGCTTGGAAATTGCTCGCACATGCCATTCGGCAGGGCGTGTTTCGGTTTCGTATTTTTTCTATCAGCTGTTCTCGGCAGCTGTACAATTGAGGCGCACGTGGATAAGTTGTTTTCAAAGATTTGAGAACCCTTCTTTCTACGTTTTATAACAAAATCATAGTACACGTTAAACCTTCTTTCGAAGGACGTTTATTGAATCGATTTCCAAAGCTGCAGCACACAGTTATCCGACAGCTGAAATCCCTTTACCCGTTTAATTTAAGAAATTAGAAATAGATTTATCTTATTATAACTTTTCTTTTAACAACATTATATAATCTTCTAGTTATATATATTATTTATTATAATAATGTTTTATTTTTTGATTTATGTTAGAACTAATTGCACGTGGGAACATTTTGTAAATAGTAAATGTGCAGGTACCGGTATTTATGGTTTGAATATGCAAACTAGCTGAATAATTTTATAGGAATTTCAGTTTTATGTCTTTATTTTATTTGAATTATAATAATAGTTTATAATATGAAGCAGTTCAATAATTAATAAAACATAAATAAAATATCTGAAAACTTTCTATCTGTGTGATTGACTAAGCTAAATATATTACATATTGATATATGATATATTTTTAATTAATTAATACATATAAAATGTCACCCATCCAATAATACGATTCGGTATTAACGATGCTTAACTAAGTTATATGATGGACACCATTAGTTTTATGTTTCACTTAATTTAATTATTAAAAATCTAGTATTGTTTAATTAAACTTAGTCAATGTTTTTTTTTGGGATTGATATGAAATAATAAATAATTCTATTCATCCAAATATAATCTTCCATCAACTAAATTTAATTTTTGAACTATAAACTAAATGCTTTTTCTGCATAAGAAGGACACATATGGTAAATATTGATATTTTTATGTTAAACAATAATATTTCAGTGAATCATTAAAATTTAATATTAAAAATTCTTTTGTATTAAATCGGTATTTGCAAATGTTTCAATGCAAAGTAGATTATGAAGTATATAGCGATGAAGAGGGTTACCATTTGCATGATAAATCTTACGTAATGTCCTTCGGAAATATGCCGCTTTTATGCACTTAAGCTGGTTTTGCAGTAGTTTGCCTATTAAATTACAATAATGCCCGGAAAAAAATGCTGTTTTTATATGCATTCCCGAACTTAATTAAAACAAGTGCATTTCGCGCTCCGTATAAAGAGCGTAATGATCGTTTAAGTCTTGGAGGATCAGGGTTTTCGTTTGTGCGTTTTAATGCAAAAATTAATTAAAACCTCCACTTGCGGTTCTCGGTTTATATTCTATCTCTGTTCATTCTTCTGGCTGGCGAAATTTAAAGTTAATTGAATTTCGGGGAATTTAAATGAAATAGATTTTAATCCATCCTGGAAATAATGGGTTCCACTGGTGCAGAGAACAAGGGATGCAGAGTGGATGTATGCGAGAGAGATAGGTGGAGATTGGGGGTGGTACACAACACGCGTATACAGATAGAGTCAGTGGTCCTGTGCTGGGAGGATGGGAGAGGCTCTACATCAAGTCCTTGACATGTTTGCATTCGGTGGAATATATTACTTCCTGATTTAGGAGTACGTTTAATTTTCTGACACGTCATTTAACTTCAACAATTGTTGTATAATATAGTAGCGTTATTACAAGGCGAATTAATTAAGTATGAGAGAGTCGTAATGCCGTAGTATACTGTAATAATTGTTGTGCCAGGCGGAATCTCAGAGAGGATGACTACTGGAGAGGCGGATAGACAAAGCAACGGCTCACTCCTCTCTCCTTGTAAAGTGTTCATTTATATTAATAATATATTAAACGCAATACGCTAATTAGGTGCCGCCCCGCTACGGGATAAATCTCAATTAAATTGCGTAACTCCGCTCGCTGCTGCAGTCGGGAGTTTTGCAAATCGTTAAGCTCGTGGCACCCCCAGACTGAAATATCGTTCCGGTATTGCCATGACAAATGTACAGCAATTTATTCACCCAAAATGTGTACATTTACATTTTTTAAGTACATTTACATATGTCATATGAATTATAATGGGAGCAATTGCTTAATATGTTTATAGATCATTTACCCTCCACATTTAACTCTCAAGTTATTATACGAAACAAGAATACCTTACTAATCCATTATAAATTTATAGGAGATTATTTTTAAATGTGATTCTGCTTCAAAAGCTATTTATTTGTTATAATAAATGTAAATAGTTTTATTAGATCGACATACATATTTAGTACTAAATATTAAATTTAACCATATATACCTCGCTTTACAGCCTAGATACGTTCCACGAAACTTGGCCACAAAGCGAAAAGCCGTATAAGGAATCAATTATTCTAATACAAATTAATACAAATTGAATGGGATCGGTTCTAAATTTGTTATATATGTAACATGGTTTATCATTCAAAATTCATTTTATCTTTTTATTTCATTTACATAAAAAATACATACATAACAAGTATATTGGCCAACGTTGTTTGTCTTGCCTTCTTGTCTATTTCGTTCTTCAGTGGTTTATAACAGCTAATGGCTGAGTTAATTCCTCGAGAAACTTTAGCGCCACGTTCGACGTCAGGATCGTTTTCATTGAGGATGTTTATTCCTTGTTCGAAATAGGAAATAGCTTTCGTCAAATTGTTTGATGTTAGCTGTTAGGATACAACAGGCTCTGTCTCTTCATCAAATGCCGGTTCTGCTTGCAACTGAATGAGTTCCTCATATGAAAGGGGTTTTCCATCAGTTTCAAGTAGATCAAGCACATCACGTTCGTTCAAACCTTCGAAGCCGAGATCATGTGCTAGATCCAAAATGTTTTGCCTAATTTCAGAAAGGAAATTAACTTCTGCATCAGTACTTTTTACACATTCTGGCCATATTTTTTTCCAAACATAGTTCATTGTTGTTAATTTTAATTCCCTGGCAACATGTAGATATATCGATTTCGAAAAAAGTTTCTTTTGCCGTTATAGCGAGACATTTTAGGCCGTAAATCGAAAACGGGTCTTAATTGAAGAAGGCCGTTATAGCGAAATGCTGTCTAAAGAGCGGCCGTATAACGAGGTACTATATATTTGTCTCATAGTACTTAGATTACAATAGAAATGAAAATATTTTCTGATATTTCCTCATTATCATCGATTATGGTATACCATCATATTATAGGTGTGTCTCGAAAATTTTAAAAGATTATTAATGAAATTATTCTATTCTATATGAAGTGCAAATTACACTGACAAAGTTTTACTAATGGTATACGTGTTTTTGAAGAAACAATTGTTGAATAATATAACAATGGTATAATAATAATAAGAAATATTACCCAATTTATTAAATTTTCCATGATTTAACCCTTCCTAACTATAGTAATATGTCAAAAACAAAATTTAATAAAAAAATATCAGATTCATAAGATCAATACGACAACTTTATCATCTGAAAAAAAAACTTGTTAAACGTCTTGTTAAAAGCTACCGTTGAACCAAAAATCTATTATTTGGGCGGATATAACCGCCTCTCGTCCGAGGAAAGGTTAATATTGATTCACCAATTAGAAATACAAAACAAATGGAAACAAAACGGTTTGTACTAATTCTAGGTTTCATAATTCTTTTCAATATATTGTTTTTTCATCGAGCCATTCCATTTAATCGCTTTTGGATGGAGCAATTAAACGTTCAGATTTTCGAAAGCTTCGAATTATCGGCGCTGATTGAATTACGTTTTGCGAGTGTGTAGGCAGCATCGAACCGCGCTGTATTCGTGCTGTATAGATAGTTTTTTTTCTCGACACGGTATGTGTGTACGTATTTATTTTTGCGGGAATAAACGAATCAATGAAAGTTGATTTATCGTGATCGGTTTCGAACACCTTTTTCTACCCAATCTACATCAATCAAAATCAAATCGAGCACGTTCACTGGACAAATAATATCGATACAGTTATTAATAGCATTCCGGAATTCCAAATTTTAAAAAAATAGTTAGAGAGTGTGTAAGAGACAGAGAGAGAGATCAGTTATGCTTGTAATTAGTTTCATTTAATTACTCGATCCGGTTTTGGAAAAATTGTCGCACCGACGGGCGGATTACATCGAGTGTCATGTGACTGGTGCAGAACCTCGGTTATTGATCCCTGATTATCTGTCATATCCAGGAGTCATCCATTCATTACAGATGAAAAGTTCTGAATTACATCACACGGACCCCCGAGTGCGTGGTGCTGCGTGCACGTCAAGCAAATCGCCACGTCGAATTATTAATAATGGGCCCACTGTTGTTCGGACACGATGTCCCATTCTTTCGATATTTGTGGACGAAATCCGGGACAATCAATCCGGCTTCCCGGATGCGATCAACTGTCGATGATGGGGAAATCGTTTTTAAAATACCGAATTGTTTATCTGCGGTCATCAATTACCTCATCCACGGTCAACATAATTTATACCAATTTTGGTGGTGTGCGGATGCAACAAAAGCCGGTAATAAATGATGCAAATGGGGTTCAGGGGGCGGCAATAATGGGCTATTTATAATTTTAATTAGACTATATCAACAGCGTATAAATTATGAAGCGTTAAATTGGAAATTCCGGTGGATACACTGTGTTTATATTTATTATTTTTTCCATTTATTTTTTGTTCGTTTGTTCCTGAAGTTTATGTACCTTGTTATTTTCATTACGGTTATTTAGATAAATTTATGATGTTAAAAAAATATTTAAATTTGAAAAACTTGTTGTAAATATTGGGAACACTGTGCATTTTATAAATTCATTAAATGTTGTATCGTGCAATTGTATCTGGACTAAATTTTTCTGATACTAAAAACTTCTTCTTTACAGTCTCAAATCTATATTCAATATTGTTCAAATAGAGACTATTTTTAGTTGATTTAATATATATCCAATTAAGAAACTATTTTTTAAATGAATCGATAGTTTTTCCTTATTATCATTACATGTTTTGTTGTGTGATAATACACATTTCATTGCTTTAACATTTTTTCATATACATATACTCAAAAAATGCAGGTTGTATTGTTTTCGATTTAATTGACTATATGTTATCCCTTTGACATTTTGGTTCAAAAAGGGTTGAAAACCAGACATTGTATTTTGTTATTTTTTTCGATATTTCCATATATATTAATTAAACTAAAAAAAAGAACCGATATTTTTTTGTGCTTCTTATATTTTATATGTAACAGTTAGAAAATATTGAAATATTACAGATAATACGATCAATTCCCCTAATGAATGCATTAATTCATTACAGACAGCTGTTAAATGCAAGAGAGAAAAAATATGAAAAATTTGGTTTAATCAATTTGCTTGGCATAATAGTTTATTTTTGTCTCTAAATATGAAATTTCTCATAAATAAGTAATTTCGTGAAATACATATCCGTTAATAATTGCAATTAGTTTAATAGGTAAGTGTTATAATTATTGTTTAATCAATTATACTAATTTTGATCAATATTGTAGCTTTGAACTGTTTTCTTTTGAAAATATTAGAATATGTAAAATCAGTGTTTTCAAATGTGGGTTAGTAAAACCATAGTTTCCCTAATCCACAAGCTTGTCCCTAAACACAGCTGTTCAGAAGGGCACGTACCCAGTCTTCAGCTGTCCCCCACATAACACACACATATAGATTAACTTTCACCCAAAACTGTCGACCTGGGACTCGACAACAACAGCAACGGCAGCCATTTCCACCCTTGGGGATTGCATTGATCACAGCTTCCGATACCACTCCAATTGCTGTTCAACAGCTGTCAAACAAATTGAGGATTAGGATCCACACCGATGCAGATTCGATCACCATTTTAGAAACACGCATCTCTGAACTTTCAAATTTCGCAGCCGCAGAAATCAATTTTGCTTCTCTTCCTTTTTTTCACTCTCTCCATCTGCAATTATGCAAATGCAACCAATTTCAAGGCGGATTTTCTCTCCCCCACAAGACTCAATTTAAAAACAAATTAAATTAAAGCAAAATTTTTACTTCATCCTGCTTGAATCGCCCTTCTTAATTAAAGGAGGAGAATTCTATTTACATTTTCTTGGATTCTGTCACGGAATCTTCAATTTAACAGTGAATAATCGTAAATTCAATTAAATATTTGCTTTTGTTTGCTCTGCTTTTTATATTATCATTCTTCCTCTGTTTTAAAATCATATTAAGTCATTTTATATTCTCATGATAATTAATACAATGGTAAATATACATTCTTCAATTAAAATATTTGATTCTTGGTAAATTTTACTGTTAAAAGTAGTTAATTCAGAAGAATGTCTTGCACCTGCGTCTGATTAATACTAATTTTGTGGATACAATTGGACGTTTTACGTGTAAGATAAATTGAGAATTAATTCATCACCTGCAGTACTATCAAATGGTAAACTAACATGTTTTTGAATGAACGAATCTAGAAAACATATTTTCATAAGTATTAATTAACGTTGTAACTATAATCTTTATTTAAATGGAAATATCTTGCATAAATATTCATATATACTAATTATTACATAAAGTATTGCAACATCTATTGCATTGTATTGTAATCTATTCATTTTAGTTTGATATAACTTAATTTGTAATAACAAAGAATTATTATAAAAACTAATTGAACAATTTGGGATTTAGATTGTTCATAAATGAAAAATTAAATTGAATCCACAAGAAATAGTTCGTTGAATATCAAATTCCATGCTTATATGGAAATATTTGCTTGTATTAAGCTACCAACCCAAAAAGGTGGAGTGAATTCACACTTTTGATCATTTGAAATATAGTGTGCGAACACGGTACGAAATTCCTGAAATATTTTCCATCCAGCGCACTCTTTTTCGACGTCGGATATTAATTTTAGCGTGAGATTTCCTTTGTCCGTTTTACACGTGCGAAAATTCTTCGAATATCGAAACGTGTGGTTTTTATTCAACTCTTTTTTCCCGCATATTTCCATGCGGATTGCTCAACTGCAATTATATAACGTGAGCGGAAAATTCTCTTCTGCTGCTGCTAGATTATCCTGTTGAACTGAATCGCCGCAGCTGTTAAATCTGGAGTCAATTTGCATTGTGGCATTCTATACATTATGGCTAAGTTGTAAACCACATAAATCGCATTGGTTGAGTTCTTATTTTTCGAGCGAATTACTCGAACACTGCTCCTTTCATTACCTTCGGGTTATCTGCAGGCTTCAAACTGTACATAGCAAATAAATAAAATGTTTTGTACTTTTTGAAAGCTTTGAAATTAACGAAACAATTAGCCTTAGAAATAGAACATGTGTTTATTGAAAACACAATAAAGATTTGCAAAAATGAAAGCGAACGGTAAATGTTAACAAAAAGCAACTTTTAATGAGATAAGTTTGTTAAATAGTTGTTTTACCTTAAAATATGCTGCCTATATAAACGTTGTAATTACAGTGTAAAAAACTACTTGTAGTAAAACGTTTGCGAGTGTAACAACTTGATGCCACACGCATTGATGCAAAAGCACTTCTCTGAAAGAGCTCGAGGTTCATGGTCGTTTGGGCAACTAAGCAATTATCCCATAACTCGTACTTTGTGAATACATTTTTCGTATGAAATGCATGTTACTGCTAAAGCATTTATTACATACTTATCTAACTTTTTCATATAATAGTAGATCAAATTTGTATTTGTTTTATTAGTTATAATTGTCAGTCTGTCTTTATTTGTATTGCATTTTATTATATGCAATGATGTTTCTTTACGTAATAACTAGACAATGTATTGAATTACTAGTTAAAGTATCAAGTTACGTTTAGAAATAAATCAAAAGCGTCGCATTATATAAACATGTGGTAAGTGTTGGAAAGTAAAAGAAGAAATCCATATAATTTTAAGGATTGTTAGAAAATATTTAGCGAGAATGAAATATGAACGTGCAAAGGCTATAATAAAGAGGGAAAAATAAATACAGGACCTGACATTCATACGAGATTAATCATTCGTGAATAGCATTTATATCAATTATGGGCGAAGTATAAATTATAGTTAAGTAACAAACGTTGATGTAAGATAACAATAATATCAGCCGATTGTTATCAGGGTGATTTATACAGACGGCATTCCTCGCTTCCTCTCGCTCTTTACCTACTTTTTGCCCCCTGCAGCCTTTTTCTCCGTCTTGCATTATCTTACTTTTCGTATGCGTTGTCCTTTTCCTCTCCTTTATTATTTGCAATGTGCAGTTGGCGCACGGTGCATTCTTTCCCAAAAATTGGGTCAACTCATTGAAATGTGAAAAGTGCCCAAACAGAATGTGCAGTTGAGCCTCCTCTTCTGCAGATTAAAAGCAGATGTTCGAGGCGAGTGCGTTTCTGGATGCTGATGTATTCCTTCGTTTCCTCTATTTATTGCACGCGTACGGAACATGAGGAAAAAACGAGAAGAGGTTGTTTTTGTAGTACCAGAAGCTTCAACATCGAGTAGTACCAGTAGCAAACACTTCCGATTGAAGCTTTTATGTATTTTTTTTGATATTCTATAATTTATGGTTTTCTAATTTTACATCTATTAAATATGATTTACACCCCACTTAAACCGAAAGCTTTATTAATAGTTTTCGGATATTTCAAGACAAGATAATGCATTTCATTTAAAGTTAATTTGTCATAACAAAAATTAATATAATTTATGTATTGACAATTATTTAGTAATATTGTTTTATAATAAAATATAAAATTAATTTAGTATATAAATTACTATATAATGAAATTAGATATTCATTATTAAGATTTATTTGCAATTACGAAACTAATGTTAATTAAAATAATAAATTGTACAATATTTATTACTTTAGTTAAGTTTTAAAAGGTTTTTTGTGATCAATTATATTTTTTTGATAAATTACTATAAATGCATTTTTTTCATATTGCTAGATTTTGGATATTTCAAAATTGTTTTTTTTTTTGTCTAATAACATAAAAACATATAAATGGGAATCATAAATTTTCTATAAAAACAAACTGATTTATTTTCAGTTGATAGCATGCAGTTAAATTAATTATGTAATGACAGTGTAAAAGGTAAAGCAAACAGGAATTTAAAATAAATTGTTACCTAAACGTTTACTTGGATGTGATTGGGATTAGTTGATTCTCAGAGGTGGAACGTAAACGTACGTTCGAACCTCCTGTCTCTTAGACATATCGAATGAATGTTTGGTTTGTTCGAAAACAAACATGAAAGGCATCTATTTTCCGCCATACGGAAGTGCCGATGTAATATTTTTCTTCGGATAATAACATCTGCCTTATCGCACATTAATTTCACGCTGAAAAATAGAAGAATGTGATTGATGTAGTTCGTTTCATTAATAGACCTTCGTTACAAATAACATAACTAATCGTATGTAAATAAGAAAATAATAATTTTTATGAATTTTCAAGACAAAACAAAAGCATATCTTCTCTTAATTAATTATAAAAACCAAAGTAATGTTGTTATATTCTTAATATTTTCTCTATTTTAAATTATCTAATACTAACAATAAATATACATTAATAAATAACAATTATATATATAACATTTTGTTAATTAATTGTGTTTAACTTTACAATTTAATTCTTAAATGAATGTTATATAGATCAGCATTTTTCAAGCTACCCGTAGGTTAATAAATGATGTTGTATATTATTTTTATTTAAAAAGATCGACTATAAATTATTCTCTATTTCTCATTTCTATTATTCTCATTTTTTAAATTTGAAATATTTCGCGAGCCGCAATTAAATACGTATTTAAAAGGTATGCATTTAAATTATAGCACAAAAATGAAAAGGGATCTCGGGTACATTTATCGAGAGCCGCAAATAATCCTTCAAAGAGCCGCATGTGGCTCGAGAGCCGCAGGTTGGCCTCTCCTGCTCTATAAAGTATATAAAAATACGTTAATGTATTAAGTAAAATTAATATCAAATAAACAAGTTCATGTCTCGATTGTACCCATACTTGCCAGTTAATTAGTACAGAGTCGAGCTGTACATATTTTTTCATGTATTTTCTGTTTCGGTTGAAAAAGGCAAACCAAAAAGATGTGCAATATTCAACGGAATCGGTTAACCTCCCTGGGGTCGCCCACTTTTGCATGCAGCGCCGCAATTTCCATATCGAAACTAAACATTCTTTATTAAATTATCGCACAGCCCTTGCGTTTAATTAAACACTGCACATGTTGCACATGATTTTCTACACGTATGCAAATATATAGATTCGTTCTTTTTGCTGCTGCTGCTGTTATTCGCAATAATAATGTAGTAATAATGTAGTAATATGTAATTGAAACGCAAAAGTATTAAGATATTCACATTGTTGTAATTATGTTTTTTTTTACATTTTTCGTTGCGCTGCCTTTTTCGGTGGCCAATTAAATGACGACCGTAGCAATTTTCTTTAACGCTATTATGATGTTGCATAACGTCAAGCGTATTCCGCGCAAATGCGTATTTACGATCGGTAAATCGTTCCGTTTTATGCTACAATAAAGTATTGAATTTATTTTCGAAATTCTGCGCTGTCACTTTAACCGACCGCGCACATTCTTCGCTCGTTTGTTTCGGCGACTTTCCCACAATAAATTTATCAAATTTCACTCCTGGCAACGAAAAAAAAATGAAAAAGAAAAATCGCATCTGGACAAAGGGAAAGTTCAGTAAACTGTATTGGAAATTAGCTACAATGTATGAACTATACAAATTACCAACTCAACCAATTACTTACTAAAAGCTAGTGTTCTTTTTTATAGTTTCACATACTATTTGTTAATTTAATAAGTTTTTTAGAAGTTAAGTAAATCGAATTAAGATCGTTTTCCAAAGCGGAGTTGGTGAATGTTCGAATCTTAGCAACTTAACATCTCTATATACATCCTAATTTAATATTATTTTGTTGTGCACTCCAAATCTTATGTGTCTCAAAAAAAAATCTTGTGAACTCGAATAACACAAGAAAATAAAAATAACCTCAAGAATTTCAAAAGAAATCTGAATAAGGCCATGATGGAAGTAATTTCAAATGAAAATGCTTCCAAGAATAGTAATTTACTAACTAAATACAAGAATCCGCAAATAAAGTTAATAATAAACTTTATTGTAAAATATGAAAAACTGTCTCTAAAAAAAAAGAATGTTTCAACTATCATTGGATGATAAACTTCCTGTTTACAACGTTCTAAATAATATGGTTATACAAAATATAGTTGTCTTTTTTAACAAGATAATCCTATAGATTCTTAATAAAAACAATGAAAATAAGTTAATGTTAATTCAGAACAATTTATACTAAACAGTTTGGATGCAAAATATATTTGACAGTGAAACTCCTAACTTCGAAACGAATGTTTTTTTTAATACCTCAGATTTAATAATTTTCCTTTAAGATCAATTCAAATTATTAATTTACTTATTATAAATTCAATTGAAATTTAAACAAAATGATTATGTTATTATTATGACTATGAACATTTTTTTAAAAATTTATTTTGAAAGTAATCTATCTACAAACGAAATGGACATTAAGCTCCAGTTTTAACATAATGAATAGAAAAAAAAGTATGAACTATGAACATTTAAATCAATTATTTTTTAATAATAATAAAATTTATATATTAACAACTTCTGTTTTAGAAAATCCAAAATTATTAAATTTTTGAAATGTTATTTTATTTTTGAAATAAGTTTATGAAAATCTATGTTTTTTCTAAAACTAAATTTAACAAATAGAATTCTTTTTAGTTTTAAAAAATCTAAAGAAATTGGTAGTAATTTGACACAAATAGTTCAGGTATTGAAAATTAAATATCCTAATTATGGAGCCGCAAGGAAGAACTTTCATGAGAAATTGCTGCTCTCAATTCTTGCAGCTGTGAGTATGATGGTGGTTATGTTAGAAAATGTATTAATAATAAAAAAGCGATATAATTTTTAATACAAAGTATAAATCAATATTTATTTGATTCATTATTATTTCTTTATTTCGTACTTTTGTGTCAATCGAAATCCATCAACCCCTCTTAAATATAACACTTACCCTATACTAGTATCTATTGTCTCTATAACTATGTTTTTTCCCTTTCGCATAGGCTGTTTTTTGTTTGTTTTTTTTTCCATCTGTAATTTAATGAATTTCGTTTTTTGTTAATTGTATTATTACGTTAAGTATCTTCTTTCCTTATATTATTCATTATTCATGGGCGGAAAGACAAATGGTCGATAGCCCTTTGGCCAGCCCTTAGTTGTATTTATTTAGAATCATGTATTTTTATTTTTTATGATTATTGAGAATTACTATTTGTTTCTGGTCAATAAATTATATATATTATTATTAATATTATATTATGATTACTGGTCTTTAATTTGTATTGTATATTTTAGAATAGTATATACAATAATTACATAAATCAGCTAGAAAAGGTTGTGTTGTAAGTCTATCAACTTAAATAATTTATGTCACTATATTTAGTCCGTGATGGTTAACATTGTATGTATCAAAATCATAAAAAAGTTATTTCGCATGAGAGACGCAACGTGGATGATGCACGATCATAAAAGAAAATGATTCTGAAAAGAATAAAAAATAAATTATGAGAGAACATTACGTTACATTAATAATAATAAATGTTTCTGCGTGATGTTATTATTTTATCACAGCCGACGAAAATTAATTACGAAAGTATTACACGACGTTTTTACTCCGACAATTTATTTTTCGGCACCTCTTCGTTTTGTTCCATTCTCTCTCTGTCCCTCCTCGTCCCTGTTGTTATATTCATTATTTACTGTTTTTTAGTCGGGGTTTCGGCATTGGGCCCAGTGGCGATTTCCGATCGAAAAATCCTCATTACCATGTAGATTGGAATTCAATTGATTCCGAGATAAAACCGAAGCGAAACGTGGGAATAAAATTATTGCTACATCGATGCGTATGTTCGTCTCTGTTGCTGTTGATTCTTTTTATATAATGTTCCCTTAATCGTTACACGCTTTTAGTGTTCCAATCAGTCATTTAATCCCTGCAGGACATAATACTTGCCGTTGTTTCCTCATTACCTCATTTCGAATACTCTTAATCTACTGGGAACATTAAATAATTTACGGTTATTGCGAATCGTTCAAGTTAATCCATTTTTTTCCCTTCCTTCGTTGTTCGGAGAAGAACACACATTAATTTCGTATTAATAATGTGGCACAATGAATTTCGTGTATTAACGATGACACGTTTTTTTTTTAATTTAAAATTGATTTTTTTTTATATAATGCAATTTGAATTGGAATTATGGTAATTTGATGTAAGACCTTCGAAATTGACGGCCACCAATTTGTATTCATTTACAAATTACGGCTCCGAGGATCCTATTGTTATCAGGACTCACGACTGACAGATTATATCGTTTAGGATTAATTAGCTGCTATCAATTCTTATTCCTTCTTGATGTATGGGTTCTTGTAACTGAAGATGAAATAGGCGCGTCCAATAATAAATCCATGAAGGAAATTACAATAAATAAAGAGTTTGTTCTGGCTCTATTTTATGGCTAACTATAACTTAAATATTGCTTATATTGGTGATAAATTTCATAGATACAAAGTGGTTTTATATTTATTGTTCATTACATGTTACAAAATCATATTTTCTGGAATGTTCCTTTTTTGTCTTTCTAAGTGTTAATTTGTACTACAAACTCTATTGAGAATCACAGTTTTATGAAGCTATATTTTTTAATTTGAACTAGTTTTAAAGTGGGAATGCGACTATATATTTTTTAATTCGAACTAGTTTAAAACAAGGATATTAAGATAATCTACCTGAAGTGGTCTATAAATGTATTTCAGGTGCACCAAGTAGTATAGTCTCATGATACTATAAATGAGGTCTTGCGCCTAACATAGAGTGATTGCAGTTTTAGAAATACGTTTCGTTCAGATGGAAATCCTCGAAACGAATAAACGTTTATGTATGATGTAATTACAAATGATGCAAGTTGCAATAAGGAATGAAATATTTTGATTATGCCAATAAAACACGCATTTCCACTCATAAGGAGTTTGTTTCCTGAAACGACATCGATCTTACAAATGCGAAACATAAACGGAAGTTCGTAAGAGGAAACGGGACATCTTCTGGTCGTGCCCCCATGCGCTTCTGCACATAGCTTCTTCATTTTATTTGGTTTGCTACTCGTATCGCCGCGTATGCAGATGTCACGCAGTCTCTTTGAATTCGCATTCACAAGAAGAATGTTTTATTCCTAGTATGACTCCAGCTAGTATCGGAGTTGTTGCGTTCTCGCAATACACCACCGCCACTGTCTCCATTTTAGTGATGCCATAAAACTGTTTCCGGCCGTTCATAGACGGATTTTTATCCTTACTTTTTTCCCTGCCATGTAGTTTATGGTGCATACGCGCGCCCGATGACACCAAATGTGCTCACCCATATGTAATTCAATCGATATGGGGACGAAACCTGAAACCGGAAGAGTTAGAACGACGCTCGCAATTAGAATACTTTCTCGATTATATTTGTTTACCGCTTCAATGGGCATCTATATCTTGTTTTTCTCAGCTTGTGCAAACAAACTACTGGATTCAGATTGCACAAATCATTCGACGTGAAATTCAATTCTCTGGCATATTTCATTGATACTTGATCATAATATCAGTATCAAACAAATAATATATTTGAAAATTATCGTTAAGTTGTATAATCAATTATTTGGATTAATTCTCACATCAAAGATATTATAATTTTATATATAAAACATAATATCAGTATCAAAGAAATAATATATTTGAAAAATATCATTAAATTGTATAATCAATTATTTGGAATATTTCTCACTTAAAAAATATTATAATTTTATATCTAAAAGTACCAAAAAGATACCCTCCACAAATTTTTCGCCCAAAGTTGAACGTATGTTTTTCTCAATAATAAATAGTAATATTTGACATTTAGACTGTTAAATATTATTTAACTTATAGAAATTTGTGAATATTGGATAATTTTTACTAAATACGTATATTTATTTATTTCCTTTTTAATATATCTTTTTCTACATATTCAACAATCTTGTATGATTTAATTTATTGTTGTTTCTTGATTTTTACTGGTCAAGGCTAATGATCTTAATTATCGATGCCAATTAGCAAAATAATATCAAAAGTATATACATATTTTTTAAAGATATTCCTAGAAAAATATAAAAAATTCCTACGTCCTGTGGACATAACTAACGGAACTGAAAGAAGAACATGACATGGAAAATTAACTCGTTCAGAATTTTTCAAGTTGTTATAATTTATTTTAAGTTATAAATGTAAATAAATGAATGAATTAACAAATACTAAAAGTAAAATAAAACAAAATTCCATTGGTATTTCGGCCCTTTAAAAACGTAGCAATAATATAATAATCTAGTTTAAAATCAGATTTAATACAATGTATTTCAGTTTATATAAACATATTGGAGAATTGCATAACTTGTTAAACCACGTTTGCAATAGGAACTCGAATTTAAATAATTTTCAAATCGTATTGTAATTTAATTAAGTTTATCTCAAGTTTTTGCAATGCAAATAAAACTAATAAGTTAATAAAGTTTATATATCTTTTATCCTTCGATATTTTAGATATTTAAATCGGTTTTCTCGTTAAGTTTAATCGAATTTTCATGTTTGATATCTATATGAATATAATCTATTTATTAGCATATTGAATATGTGTATTCGATTTTTTTTTTTGTTATTGCGACATTTACTCTACAGATCAAGACAGTTTTATACCTTGCATATACCAATATATACACCAACTGAATTTAAATGTTATAATTTATTATATAAACTAATGTAAGTCAATCTATACGCATTGTATCATACTTAAAACACCCACTGCTTAAGGAATAAATAAATGATATAATTATTACATGTCAAAAGTAACTTGTAAATGTTAATATTCCTTAACAGTATGTTCTACTTAATATACATTTTCATATTAACTAGAATGAAATATTATAGTTTATTATAATATTGTAAGTAATGTATTATTAACTATTAATAATTATTATTTATATTTTGTTCTCATTCTATATTTAATTTTACTTTTAATATATGTTTTTTTTTTGTTTCTTCAATTACATATATTTGATAAATACATATTTTTTGAAAATTAACATTAATTTATCAATATTTTTTTAATGAAATTATATTATTACAAAAAATGGACTAAAATTTCACATCTATATTTCTATAGTAAAAGTTTATTTGAACAAAAACATCCTTAAATAAGTGTTGTCATACATTATTTAATGTAGGAATTAAGAAATATGATAATTTAATAGGTAATTAATGTAAATAATGAATAATATAAAATGAATAATGAATAATGTAAAAAAATACATGTATTTGATATCCCCAAATTAATGAGATCTACGAGTAAATCTATTTGTAAGTTAAATAATAAGTTTTCTTAAATTGATGAAACAATAATAAATGCATTTTTTTTGTAAATCAATGTTATTTTAAAGAAGTATATGTTTGTTTTAATTGCGTACTTTATGTACGCAATGTCCAAAGACATTTAATTGATAAATGGGTAATCGGAAGTAATTTAATATTGTAGCAATTAATACGTGCTCATCCTGTCCGCAATTTAACTTTGTCACAGTCGTTTTGCATACTGAATACACGAGTACAGTTTGTTGGGTAAGTTGGCCTAAGTTGATTAACATTGACTAATAGGTGAGAAAGGCCTGTCCGTGCTTGTCCAATGGTTAATTATAAGCGATAAGGAATGTTCTTATGTGGGTATGCGACTTAATCATTTTGTTAAAGGCCGGAACTCGGTCTAATGGTGCTGTAATCACAATCGGAGGGTCGTCGCCGGGATTAATTAATATCCCGTTGGAAAATTGGCCATTGACACGACGTCAATGGGACGTCTGGTCTTAATAATTTATGAGATCGTAGGGGTGTGCTGAATCGATTAGGGTAGTCAGGGCCTGTGTGGTCATGTGTTAACATCCCTTCGGACATCATCCGGCCCAGACGCGCCCTCGCGTTCAACGGCTGACGCTAATGCGGGCGGAATGTTGATGTTTACCGACCGACCGGGACGCGCTTTCTCAGGGGTGTCCACTTTCCTGACCTCTCCGCTCCTTTTGTTGCACCCTGCACCGTCCTTTTCATCCCAAAACACGTGAACATGATCGAGCACCTTTAACCATATTCATACTGAATTATTATTGTAATTTATTAATGAATTAAGATCGGGTGAGATGCGGGGATGCTAGAATTATCAAACCCCGCACCCACGACCGTTCGGATATTGTAATTTATTGTAATGACTTCCCGCATTTCCATAATGATAATGCTAATACATATTTATGGTCCATTATCAAAACCTAAATCTCGGTGGAATTTTGCATAGGCAAATTAATCTAATTGAAATATGCTCTGCAATTGATACGTCCAAGCTTGTTCGGCATGTATGTAAAACAGGCGAGCAACATTTTTTATGTTCAATATTACTAGTAACAAGATAAGGATAACATAACATTGCGCGAAGCAGGCACCATAAAATTATTCACTTTGCCGTACCTGTACGTTTAAATTAACTGATACTCACCGAGACACAAGCTAATAAATAAAGGAAACATGGAATTAGTGTTAATTGCGAACACCAAAAATACTAAGAAAACTAATGCTATAATTTCAGTATACATCAATACCTTGCATAGTGCGAGATAATATTGATAATGCTTGCATTTCCTGGAAGATCAATTGTAACTTTTAAATGTTCCTTTAAATATTAAAACTGTTTATAACTGCGAGGAAGACTATCAAACAATTAATGATATCTTATACAGCCATACCTCGCTATACGGCCGCTCTTTATACGGCATTTCTCTATAACGGCCCTCTTCAATTAAGGCACGTTTTCGATTTACGGCCTAAAACGTTTCGCTATAACGGCAAAAAAAATCGATGTCGATACATCTACATGTTGCCAATCTTGCGCAAGCGCAATACTTGATTCCTTACACGGCTTTCCGCTTTGCGGCCAAGTTTCATGGAACGTATCTAGGCCGTAAAGCGAGGTATGGGTGTATTAGCTAAGCAATGTTGTAAAGGTGATCGTTTTCAACTAATATTTAATACGTAAGTTATAAATATAACAGCAGAACAAATGCATTTTGCGAACATAATTTATGTTGAAAATTTGATCTTTGTCCAAAAACTCGTGCATCATCTTAAGATAGGTTGCAATTTGAAAATGTTTTTTTAATTCTCATAGAGTACATTTATTATGTGGATACTTCGATCGTTTATCACGTTAAAATTTTTCGTCTGCAAAACACCCATATAATATAATTGGAATCCATGGTACTTGCTTTTTCATTTAAGTATATTGGTATATGTTTCCATGAAACAGTGTTCAAGATTTTCTAATAAATAAAAATTGGGACAAAGAAAACTGGTAATTGTAAATAATTTAATGTGTGTACGTGTGTTTCATTTTTTTCTTTATTAGCATTGTTCTGGGTGAGTTGGTATACTTAATGGAGGTTTCGAAGCGATCGTAAACGTGCCTCACTATAAACACAGCGCATGATCATTTAGAAGTAATTTAATATAATCGATAATCAGAAATGCTGAAAGGAAATAATTAAGATGAAATGATTGAAATATATTATTGTTGTTTAGTGATGTGTTATTAAATGTAATAAAACCGAATGCGTGGAGTTTAATTGGTGTTGTTGCGAATCGAGGAAATATTTGGGTTCGCCTCATACCATCCACACTGTGTGAAACCGCAGACAATATTTACGATTTCAATTTACGATAGCAACGAGAGTGTAAAGAATGGATCGTTATGAGCAATTTGGCGAAGGTCGGTCACTTATAAATGTTATAAAAAATAAACGGCCGCAAAACTCCCACTTGTTTTATATCGAATCAACTGCGGGAATATTATTATAAATTGTACGGTCATATTTCTTAAATTGTAAGTATTAATTTTTCAATAATATCGATTATAATGAGAGAAATAATTATAGTTTTCGTACACAATTATTAATAATTGTTCGTTTAATCTTTGGTAATATCTTTAATCTACTATTTATTAAATATTAATTGTCTATATTTGAAGTATTTCATCTGAAGTATACATTTATGTAATTAAATTATTTGTAGTTGAATTGCTTGTATTAGCTATGTTTTCGTAATTGTTAGAAAATATCTTATAAGTTGATGGATTATCATTATCCATTTGGGCTTATGAAAACTTTTCATTTAAACTTGAAAATTTCAAGTTGGTACACTGATTCCTATTTGTTCATAAACGGTAACTAGCAGAATATGCAAACATTTGAAACATATGTAATATAACTTATAACTACATTCTAAAATAAAGAACAATATGAAAAGAACAACTACAACCTTAATGTGGCCCTAATCAAAATCACTTATCAAAGAGTCATATATTGTATATAAAATCAAGTAATATATGAAAGTCATTTAATATTATATATTATGTGACAATGATCTGTCAATGTCAGTTTCACGTGTTTGGAACGCGATTTAAAAGTTTTATCGAGTATATTTAATATTAATCGAACAATAGTGACTCCAGTTGAGATCGGAAGATGGTCAACCTTAGATTTTGTACGTTGAAGATGGATCTGGATGGATTAAAAAAGTGCTCAAATTATGATAATAGGTGAGCTTTTCTAATTGACATATACCACATGATTTATTTTCATTTAATATTAGAAAAATCAGATATAGAAGGCCGAAATAGTACGGTTAATACACATACATATTTTTATGTTTATTATTGATCAGATAATATTTTAATTGTCAATATCGTATTGTTATTCACGTCTGATTTACAACAATTTAAAATAGATGATAACAATATATACAATTCTGTCCGTGAAACATTATTTTTGTGCTGTACTGTGTTTTGTCCCTGTTATGTTTTTCGATGTTCTTTTATGGCTAGTCTGTTATTTCTTGATCTGATCTTGATCCTTTCAGGAAACCAACAGTTTTCCATTTCTTTACATTTTTCGTCGTCGTTTTGCGAAGCATCGCTCGTTAAGCGAATATATTTTTTCTTCTTCTTCATCCCCCACTCACCTCACTTGGTCTGTCCACTGCACAGTTTCACCATTCTCTGCTCTGAGTATATTTTTTAGAATTTGTTTTGCTAGTTATGCGAATTACTCATTATGAAAGGTGTTCGTTAAGTGAATTACCACTATATATAGCTAGAAAACTTTTTTATATGGAAATAAACAAAAATAATAACTATTTATTATAAATTTTCCTAAGTATTTTGATATTATTTTCACTTCAGCAATGTATTGATACAATTAGTCTTCGTATTATGCCATTTTCTTATTTGTAACTGTTTTTAATTAGATGTCTTTAGATTGATTATGTAGTTAAAAAAATATAAAATATTTAATATGTTAATATTTTTGTCCTTAAAATACAACTTTACATAATGATGTTCGGTTAATTCATCAATGTTCACATTTTTTTTTACTCGAAGATTATGTAAGAATGTTTTTGTTTGTTATTAAACTTTAAAAGTCAATTTCTAAGTGTTATTGGCTTTTTGTCATCTGCTATCTTTTATAGATATATTCAGAATTAGTTGCTGCGACACTTTATAGACCTGTTACATGAGTCAGTTTTTCTAATCGTATTTGAAGTGAATGTGTCAGTATAAATTTATTACATGACTCATAATTTTGTAACATCTCTTCTTCAAATGTCTTCTCATATAACTATTACTATTTTAAGTATCTACTTTCATACAGTTTGAACTGCCATCAGCTATTATTATTGAATTAATTTAGAACCACTTATTTCGAGTAATAGTCAATATATGCAGACTATAAGACGCATCTCAAATTTATGGTGCGATTTTTGATTCGTATTTACATTTTGTTACTCCATTTTAAAATCGAATTTGGGAAAAAAATATGTTTTATGGTCCCAAAATTACTAAATGTTGTAGAAATTATAATTTTATCACTGACAAAATGCTATAATCGTAATATACCGTAACTTCATAATAATGCTCTTGGTTTATTTATAATCTCCCAATTTAACTGTAGCATTGTTTAATTTACATGTAAAAGTTAAAAATATAATTCTTATGTTATGGTATAATTCATAACATAAGAAGACAACAAAATATTATATCTAATGATGTTTCAAATGCATTGGGTAATATAAAGAAACCAACAAAATTGGTGCGTGTCCTTAATTTTGTGTATCATATATTTAAATTGGTTGTAATTAAAAGTTGGGGATCGTTGAAGAGCGAGAGGATACTTCTTACGCCATTAATAAAGGGAAGAAAATACGCTGCGTAAACGCAAAGCAATCAATTCGTATTATAATAGTAATGAGAGTGCATGTCGTCACGATGTTATCTGGAGGCTACCAACTCTTGGTAAATAAATAGGGGGCAGTGAATCCCAAGCAAACTCTCTTGGATACAAAACTGAACAGCTGTTGACCTCGTAGCAAGCGCACACATAAGCCATTTTCCACTTTACTTTCAGTTCGAAGCCTTATCAAATTCCCTGAAACGGAGAGAAAGAACACCACGACCGGCAATGTTTCCAGGCGTTTGTTTCCATCGCTGGATTCCTTTCTTTCTTTTATTTTATCATATTTACTGCTTGCCCTCGCCTTTATCGCCGCAACCATCCACCAGAAGTATTCATTTCCATTTATTCATAAACACAATATGAACATTGAATTGTGCAAGCCGGAACGTATCGGGCATTCCTACCAGCTCAATGTCATTGGTTTCAGTGTTTACAAGATCCCCGACGCTTCCTCCGAGCGGATTGCTCACAGCTTCTCGTCGGTGCTAAATATTTCTTCGAGGTGTGCAACCTTTTAGGGAAACGCAATCAGCCTCTTCCATCCCACATATCGCGCTTACAGTCCGAGACGTTTCCTCCTTCTCATACTTCTTGCAGCGCACATCTGGGCTGGTTTACATTACTGCTCTTCTCGCGAATGCCTGACCACACATATATGCAAGATCCTCGTGTATGTACAAATGTGTGCGTTTGTGTGTAAGTGCAGTGCGTGTATATTTTACGTACAAAGAAAGATAATTTAAGGTCATCTGGTAAGACCGTATAAGGTATGTCTGCTTTTCTTTTACACTTACCGTTGTTGCCCACCAGTCAATTGGTAGAAGAAAGTTCATTGATACCTCAAAAAATTGCGGAAATTTACGGACGCCTTGAGCTGCACAAAGGTCACGCTGAGGTCTAGTTTGTAAATATGTCGTAAGTCCATTTTGACTTGCCTTCATTATTTACGGAATACCGAATTTATGCGTACTCGGAGAATAAATATGAACGCATTGGCCAGACACCAAAACCTCCAGACGTTTCAGAATTACCGTTAAGCATATTTCATTTTTCATTTACTCCGAATATAACAAATGTATTTTGATTATGAGAATGGAACTTTCTCTGGGATAATGATACGTTAGGAACAAATTGGCTCCGGTCCAAAATGTTTAGTCAACGGTCGATGATAAAGGTCACAGTGTTCGTTGTAATAAATATTCTAACTAAAAGGAAATACTAGTTTCACTAAGTCGGTCATTAATTCTACGTAGAATTAGATTACATCTTCTGTTGATTTTACTCTAATATGTATACTTGAACCACCAACTAAACGTTTACAACTCACAATATTAATTAATATTATAATCTACATAGCATTGATTAATTTTGTCAGTTTAACGTACAAATAACAATAGAAATAAATACACATTTAATTTAATTAATTATTTGGTTATTTACTTCAATTTGTTGTAATTATTTTTGAATATAGCTAACAACAATAGTTCTGTAATAGTCTTAATTTATATTTATTGTATGAAATTGATATAATTTATGGTTATGTATTTTTTTTATAATTTACATATTTTTTTGTAAAATTATTATATTTACTATTTACACAGTAGATTTTTTTTTTAAATATATTTATTGTGCAGAAAGACCTACGGTCTAAAGCCATTTGCAGCAATAGCATTATATTAGATTTTTCTTTTCTTTGTATTGTTTTATAATAATTATATTGAAATTATATTTTTTAAAAGTTGTTGCAATAAATGCAATTATTATAAATATAGATGTAAATAATGTCTTTTAAATCACTTTGATGCGAGGAAACTAAATAATTTGCTTAAGAAAAAGGAAGTGCATTGGCCTTTCTCTGCGCCTTTGTTATTGCAATTGATTGAAAACAATTAAGTAATAATAGTACAATGCATGATAAATTGCAATTAATCGATTAATTGAAAAGTATAGTAGCGATTAATTAGAGAAGACTTCATTAATGATTGCCTTGTACAAGAAGCTATGGTGGGTTAAGCAATTTAAATGACCGAGCAGCAAAAAGAGGTATGCCTTTTGTCTTGCATGAAAAGACAATAGTCTCCAGTTGCTGTACAGTTAAGACGGATATTTTTATAACACAAATTGCTTGCAAACAGTAAAACGTACCATACAAAATTTAATTTGCTAATGTAATTACTACGTATTGTATCAAAACACAACAATTATTATTTTGATAAATGATTCTGTAAAAGAAAATATGTTTATTTTCTCTTCAATTATTTATTTAATATTGCATTTAATCTTTAGATTAAGACTTGTGCAATTATGAAGCAAATTTATATTTTGAGGAATTTAATAAAATGTTGAAAACTTCTTTGAAGAAATCAGTTATTTTTTAGTGTTTTCCCTTTGGCAATTAGGCTTTTGATTAACTAGTAAAACTAATGAAATACATTTTCTAACTTTGATACTGCTGTCAGAGCCACAATTTCTGATGAAAAAACCCACTGCAGGTTTCCGAAATTAACAGTTATTTTGTCTTAACGTTAGTTACCTTGTAATTCTATTATTTGTGTTTGAAGATTCGATATTAATTTATTTTTTTTACATTTTTTTTTCAAATTAAAACACTAACAGTCATGAGGAGATTAGTTGTCATTGGGCAATGATTCCAAAAAAATATCTGCAAAGATAGTTGCATAAAGACACACAGCAAAAAAAGAACACACTTTATTATATCATATATCAAAAAAAAAATCTACATTAGAAGACATTAGTCTTTCTTTAAGACGAAATTTGTGGTTTAATTATTGTTTTTTTTTACCATTTTGTTGATAGTTTTAAAAACAGATTTGGTAGGAATAGGATGTAAATATTGTTTAATACAAAAAGTTATTTATCAGTTATTATTATAGATATTCCATTCATTTTTTACAAGTAGATAATGCCTTTACGATACTATCTAATACTTTTGAAATTATGAAATGAATTATTGCACTTGTACCTTGAACTATTAGATCCACTTTAACAGAATTTGCAATTTATTAAAAAATAAAATAAAGTGATGGTAATCTTTATGAAAGGTGAACTTAATGTATGTATGTAATCATTTATTAATGTTTGTATTAAATATGTACAAAACGTTCTTGAAAATCAAGTACATAACTCAATTCAATTTTTCTGACCCTGCAATTTTTATTTTCCGTCTGCATATTATCATTTATAATTTAATTACATCGGCAATGTAATAACTTCACCGTCTATGAATATTTAGTCGAAATATTCATGAAACTCAATTTCAGAATTCACTACAACATTTTTTTTTTAATTTCCCGAAGCAAAAATTTGATTAATTATACTCCGAGCGCCGTTGTGTGTCCCACTAACTGCTGCGTTTACTTACATACTACACTATTTTATTCAATTATTGCATGACTAGGAAGAATTTGTGTTGTATACAATCCCGTGAGATCGCGTTTAGAAACACATGTACTCTTTCATTTTATGTGTAAACGCGGGCGCGTGTTATTATTTTTTTTTATTAACGATCCGCACCAAACCGGAATAATTAAACTAATTGTCAGAGCGAAAAACGTTAATTCATACGAGGCGTTCTTTGCTGAAGACAGCAGTGAGGAAGATGGTTTTTTTCTGGGGAAAACATAAATTGTGTATGAATGGGGTATTAATACGAGCTCGAAACGTATTTGATTAATGCCTAGATATTAATAACCAGTAGAAAAGGAGGAGGTTGGACGAATGAATACAAAAAAAAACGGGCCGAAAGAAGGAAAAAGCGAGTGAATTTGTGTGGCCGCTATAAATTACTGCGGCACGTTTTTAACGAGCCTCGAATTATTTACACACTTTTTGATGGCCTCCCCATAAATTTCAACTGGAAACGATCCATCCAACAACGTTTTCAGGAAATTGAATCTATTTTTTTGTTTTCTTGTAACAATTTATTTATCCTTATAGCATCATTCAGAACTCATAATATTAGATACATTGTAATATTCCAAATCTAAAATTGAAGTGGATTTAATTTAAATTGCAAAATCTCAGGAGATTTCTACGGTATATTATTCCAGGAAATAATGTACCATAGAAATTTGAACTGAAAACAATAATTTTTACTTTTTGTTACATAAAACTCTTGTTGTTTATACATTTTTAATCTCTAAATTTGAATACTTCAAATCTGCAACATTATCCAAATTGATTTATTTTTAAATGTTTAAAAACTGTTATTTTCAATAATCTCCGCAAATGTTAATTGCAAACGTTTCAGCCACCAATATTATTAAGAAATGTAAACTATTTTTGTCTTGTTTTCTTGCATCCAATTTGTTTTTGATTCTTACATCATACAGATCTTTTCATATTATATTGAAAATGCTTATTTTATAATAAAAATAATTGATTATTTAATTGTAATTGCGAAATATATTGAAAAATGCACTTTTTGATGACGTTCTCACCAAATTACGACTGAAAACGATTCATCCATCATAATTTTCAGAAAATTTAAACTCAATTTTTATTTCTTGTTATCACATTTACTATTACTTTTTGCATCATGCAATAATTACTCTTAAACTTATATAAAGTTGTATTAACTCCAATAATATTGAAGAATAATTTCATTTTAATAGCTTAATTTTTTGAAAAATTAAGTGTTTCGTGGTCTTCCAATAAATGTCAACTGAAAATGTCCAATCACAACTTTATTTTATTATTTTTGGATAGTCCCATGCGAAACTGATCATATTATATAAATATTGTCGAGGTCTCAATACTCGCAATATACAAGAAGTAAAAAGAATTAATTAAATTGCATACTTTCTTGAATGTACTATTTCTTATAATATAACAGAATCACTTAATTTGCTTAATGGAACAAAGCTGTCTTACAGTTTTATGTAAGCATCTAAAATTTTATAGTTATATATCTTATTATACTTATGGCTATACACAATATTTACATGATTAGTAAATCAAGAATATTTTAAAAACTTTACATTTATTGATTTGTCATTTTAAATTATTCTTTTATTGTTGATCATTGAAATATTGAGTTATTATATATTCATTTTTATACGAATTTACATAAGTTAATAATTTGACTAGTACTTATGTATATGTATTCAATCAACTCATGTTTACAATCTGTAATCTCATCGTTAGAGACAACATATTTTTATATTATTAAGAAGGATGTTACTTTCCAATGATCATTACCGTTCTACGTTTGACAATTTTCCTATAAACTATGAAACATGCACGTACATTCTCTTTTTGAACTTTGGAAAAATCCTTTCCATATACTTATTTTTTCTTTAATTGGAAGATCTGTTTATATATTATAAGAATATCTAATAATTCAAATTTCTCAAATAAAAAGGATAATGACATCCTTCATAAATAAATAAACTTCTTTACGGTCTGGTCCTTTATAACAATTTTGTTTTATCTGTTTGTAATTATTGCGTATTTAAATCTGATTTCTCCTTTATTTTTAATTTTTATGTTCTTATCATATTTGTATATTTATGAAACTTGTGACTCCTATTAAGTTGTTACTGTTTTTTCATACTTTCTAACAACTAAATTACATTCTGGAATTCGTGGATTGTGATAATTTTGGTATGTGCTTATGTGCATATCTAATATTCGGGTTATCAATATTTATAAATGCGCTACTATGCGGGACTTGGGAGTATAATTTTAAGTGCCAGTGTTTAATTTGCAAGATCAAGGTATAATTTGAGTTTCCTATTATTAAAAAGCAAATATTTAGTATATAGGATGTTTACTTATAAACCACCTTTTTTTTATTAACGTGTAAAGTAACAGAGCGGCAAATTGAATGCATTAATGAATTACTAATGTTAAGTAAATCTTCCGTAAGCGCGGAACTTAACCGTAGTTTATAGCCCACAAATTCTAATTAACTAATCTATATGCATTGCGAATGGGAAGAAATGCTTGAAGCGCAAATGAAGCACGGCTGCATGAGAAGCTAAATATTATGATATAAGCCCTAACACACCTTTGTCATGTTATTTCTCAATTAAAAAATGATTACCGAGCCTTGCATTCATTAGGTAGGATAATCACAAAAAGAGGCTAAGGAAAGAAGAAAAAGTGCAAGCACTTTGCTTTGCTGAATATTAAATTACAGGTCGGTTTTCTTTCGCCGGAATTGGATTAGGAAGAGATGAAAGGAGCAAAAATAATGTGTAGTAATAACTGGAACGAAGCAATACCGTGAACTGGCTGTAAAACTATCTTTATGACTTCATAATTTCGTGTTGTTTTCGCGTCAAGGTAACTATTGAAAAACGATATTTTATGGTTTTGAAAGAGTCCCATGGGAAGAAAGGCCAAGCTCCACATATCCATTGTTTTGCGAAACACCAGAGTTCTATGCAAAACGAAAGGAAAAATGAAAATGTTGGATTGGAAATATTAGAAGCGCGTCTAATAAATAAGTGAAGCTTTTTATAAATGCAGCGAAGCAATATATCTTGCAACAACAAAAAAGAAGGTAATAAAAAAGTCGATGTAAGACTTGGACAGTACTTGCGTTATTCCGTGCTTCCCATGATTACCTGACATTTCAACATCGTCACGCCTCGTTTGCTTCTGTTGCATTTGATCGATTTCCTCAACTGGCCGGAATATTTCGTGCCCGTTGCGATATTGAATTATGCAAAGAGCAAGATAAATCCCCGGAATACGGAACGAGCGGTATCCTCGAATTAGCTTCAATATTCCAGAGAGCAGAAGCAAGGCATGAACAAGATTCGTGTGTATATCAAGGAGAAAAATGAAGGAGTTTGGTGAGGAGGTGGTTTGGGGTAGGAGGATCGCTTTTAATAAAGTTAAAAGGAAGGTGGAGAGAGAGACTCACCAGACATGAAAATTGAGGGTGGATTTTTCTTGTGTGTATCGAAACGAAATGATAAATCAAAATTTTATTGAAACGCCTTAGATGCTCGTATAGACGTCGCGCGGTCTCTTTCAACTTTATTAGCTGTACTTCAGGACTGAAGGGCTCTGATAAAAGTTTATGTAGCTTCGCTTCATTTCCTTATCAATCTACTTATGCACTTCAACTACGGCAGGAAAAGCCATGCACATAACTTCAAACCAATTCGTGCTTATATATTTATAGTATTTATTTACACATTTACCAAAGACGTCCTAAAATTGTGTAATATGTAAAGTAGAGGTTCTTTAATCCAACATATTAATTTTAATTACAAGCAATATAATATCAGCTAAAATAAATTCACAAAGATTATTTTCTTAAATTTGTACAAAATTTAAAAGGTACATGAATGGTGATTCTTGATATATTTTCGTTTCTACTATTATAGAAAACTTTACTTTAAGTAATTTTATTACCAACAATTTTAAACTGTTTATCTAATTAAATAATTTTGAATACTGATTTTTTTAAATTAATAAAAACAAAGTAGATTTTAACATAATTTATATTTAAAGGCAAGGTTCTAAAATTCTGTAATATAACATCAGTCAATATATTTTTTTTTAACTTTTCTGTATAACCTCATAGACATTCATTTCCATAGACGTATAAAGGTCATCCTACATTCCTGAAACTTTATCACGTTCACTACATTAACAAGAAGTCGATTTATTACTAGAAATTTTTAATTGTTCCTCTAATTAAAAAAAAAATGAAACTAAAAAATTTGTACAAAATATAGTTAGTAGATTTTCTTATATTCGAAAAACTTCATGTGGTAGCAAACCCATAATCTTATGTTTAAGTTAAAATTTGAGCGTCCAAACTTTTCAAGATTTTAAATTTGTTGGACGCTTTAAAAAAATTATGCTTTAGCTGTTTACTAAAGACTTGACAACGTGCCTTTTATTCTTTTATTCAGGACTTATCAATTTTACAAATAACGGGTATCAGTCCCTATGAGACCCTTAAAAAGTAGACAGTCGTTGAAATACTGCCATCTGTCGGCAATTCATTCATTCTAGTGTTACGTAAACGTTAAATGTTGTATATATTGTGTTGTAAGTATTGTCAACATCAAAACAAAATATTTGTTGTTAAAAATTTTATAATCTAGTTAAGTATTTTTCCCCTTATTTTTTCGTATATTTTCTTAAATTTGAAGAACAACTTGTGGCATGTACTTATGTTATAATTATATTAAGGCTTTTACAAAGTAGGTCTATTTCTAAACATTTCTATTCATTAAATATAATTAAGGATAATTAAGAATTATGTTCTTTTTTATGCATATATATATATATATATATATTACTTATATAAATCATATCGAAAATTGATTATATGATAAGTAAAAAGAAATTTATGCAGTATAATTTATGAAAAAAATATGCGATGGTGTGATATCCAGAATTGGGTGTTGAGCTGGGTCATCCGATCAAAAGTATAAGAAATGAGACGGTACTTTCAGGTTTCAATTTATTTCAATAACGTGCCGGGCAAGTGATTATTAACTCATTATTTTTGACTTGAGACCCACTTTTTGGTCCTGACTGCAGATGCAGATACGAGGAGGATTTCAGGAGGTGGCGTGTCGCAAAAATGCGATTCTCGTTTTCATTTCGACGGCTTGATTACACCGACCGGGCGCATTTAGGAAAGTCCCCCGACAATCAAAGGCGGAACTCTCATTCTCCTTTCACGAATCATCTCCTTTTTTTTATGATGATCCTTTTTTTCTCTTGGTCCTCGACATATAAAAAGAGAAGAGAAGTAACATCGCTTTGTCTCCGGATAATAGAATCCTAATGACTTTAGGATAAAACAGCGTACCTATGCAGTGCCGTTGATAGGATCAAAACCTTTGAGGAAGATTAATGATTTTTTTTTTGTGCGGTCTGTCTCCACCTACGAAAAGAAAGTTCCACGTTGGACAGTTTTTTTTTTGTTGTACCTTTCGTATTCTCAAAGTTTTCGAAAAGAAAAGTACGGCGTGTAATTAAATCGCAATTATAATAATTTTTTGAATAATAATAATAAAGGTGGCGTATTTTATAACCCACGCGGAATCGCGTTAATAATACGCAATGACCTCATTACCATAGCCATATAATATACGCATGCACATGTTTTATCATTAGCTCGAATCACCGTCTCGACCTTTTTTTTCATTTTGGCTCGAAGTGAGACTGTTCGATCTGGACAAGCCAGGCTCAATTAATTTCATGCATAACTAAGCCTAACTAACGCGATTTGAAAATATCATTATCATTAGATTCCGTGCATTCGCCATACGCATGTTTTTTTTACTCCTGCTATCACTGCAACATTTTACACAGAAGTCCGAGACGAATCCGATTAAGTTACACTTAATCTTTGGGATACTATTAATGATTCTGGTATTTCGAAATCCCCGCATAGTCGACATATTTAAGTAGTCGAGAGACTCGCAAATTACCGTAAATTCCAACGAGAGCGCGTGTTTTCGTTATTGGAACAAAATAACTTTGGGCTTTCGGTGAATTATTTTCTTGGCTCTAACGGATATTCGATGCATATTTTGTACTTGGGTCATTAGGCTTTCCATAAAAGTAGATTAACACAAATCACTGCAGATTTACATAATGTGCGTTACTTTAAACTATAATTAAACGCGAAACGTAGGACATCATCATCTTGTTTTATGATCATTAACTTTATTTAAAAGCACATTACTTTGCTGTCGAAGAAAAGCTTCATTTATATCATTCAAGTTTTTCTTCACTGTTGCTTTTGTCTATTTATTTGCTCTATAAATTCGCTAATTGCGTTCCGTTATTGTGACGAAATTTGAAAATGTTGATTTTACATTTGCATATGATTGATGACAAACGAATGAAATGTATGTATTTATTTGCATATTCGATAATAATGATTCTATTTCTGTTCATTTACAATGTTGCTCAAATCATTGTGGATAATTGAGTTTGTGCAGTAAAGTGCAAATTTTATTTAATTGTTTTAAGTATAATTATATAAGGATAAATGTGTTGCTTTCTTTCATATCTAATATTTAGCAATTCATAGTTTTCATAATATTATCTCGTTAAAAGTGCCTTTAGGCGACTCATAGCCGAATGGCTTGAGTCGTCGTCCGCAAAATTCGGAGTCCCTGGTACTTCCAAATATTTGCAGCCATCAAAATGAATTAGTTGTCAATGGACAATGGTTCCGAACAAGTATTTGCAACAACGTGGTGATTTGCTGAATGTCCGATTTGGATAGGTTGCAAAATATCGTTGCAAAAAGACCAAAAAAAAAGAGAAAAAGTGCATTTTTTACATTATAGAAGGTATTTAATAAAGCTAAAAGGAATATTAACGGAATTCCAAAATAGATTTCGTCTCTTGTTTTTTTTCTGCATTAATCATGAATAAGGGAAAATGCATATTCTTGACTTACGCTCGAAGATGTGATGTGGATGTGTCATAAAACAATAAAAGACTGCAGATTTTCTATCTCGAAAATGCATTGTTTTTACTTCAAAACTGAAATTCAGATGTGATCTCAATTTAATATTTGTAATAAACATTTTTTATTTTATTAATATAATTTCATATACTTTTATCGAAAAGAAATGAAATGAAACATTAGATTTACAAAAATATGTCATATGTTCTTATTTTAATAATTTTCTTGTAATTTAGTCACATTCATCATATTTTTCGTATAAAAAATCAACCATTGTAATATACCATTGTATATAAATATCTTATATACTCCATAAAGTTAATTTGTTTCTAGTTTGTATTAAAACTAGGAGAAAAAGACAAGGGTCACAGTATATACACTATTTGTCGAAAAACATCTTTTCATTGCTCTATTTCAATTGGTTTGGTAAATGAATTTGTTTAAGTTTAACACTCAAAGCAGAAACAACTATGAAACTTTTTATATTTTACGAGGGGTACACGAAAGGAGCCTCCCCTAATATTGAGATAGCAACACGGTATGCCCAAGGTACGGCAACGTCGAAGAACAACAAATGTTTCAGACACGTGGATAAAATTCAGTGGAAATATTTTATACTTTTGTAAAATGTTTGCATAATTTTAAGTAAAATTATGTGCATTTTAACTTTGTTCTAAACTTAGTCAAAACTGAATTTTGAACGGAATTATGTTTTAAAAAATTAGACATAATTGAAATTATTACTTCCACGTAAAAGGCAAAGTATTTACACAAGAAAGCTATAACAATATATGTTTTCAGAACATAAAGCATATCTATTGAAAATAACCTAAATTATAGATTAATTTTGTATTTTGAGGTATACTTTTTCTGTATATAAACTAATTTTATATTTAAGTTAAAATTTTAGCGTCCAAACTTTTGAAGCTTTTAAATTTGTTGGACGCTTTAACAAAAAATAATGCTTTAGCTGTTTACTAAAGACTTCACTGTTTGTATTGTATTCTTTAATCTGAACTAGCTTTCAAATTTCCACTATCAGTCCCTAAGAGACTCGTAAAAAGTAGATAGTCGTTGAAATACTGCCATCTGTCGGATGTAAGTCTTTCATTGTAGTGTTACGTAAAATCTTATATTTTTTGTGTTGTAAGTATTGTCATCATCACAACGTAAAAACAAGACAAAATATTTGTTGTTAAGAAATTTACAATCTACAGTTAAATAAATTACCAATAATACTATAGATCTATTTCCTAATATTTTTTCCCCTTATTTTTAATAAAAATTAGTTCTTTGCAATACAATTATTATTTAAGAACGGAAATTATACTTGTTATGAATATTATTTATTGAAGTAATAATATATAATTATATAATAAAAAAAACTCATAGTAAAAGATGAAAATGACTGTAAATTTCTTTTTTGTTTGTTTGTTTCAGGTGAGTTCATTGTGGAATCAATTAACGTCAACTAGATTTGCACGGTGAGCTAATGCGAAGCTATTTCCTTTTGTCCGTCGACTTTTCCAGGATTTCATAATTAATGGCATGCAAATTGCAGAGCAGCCAACACGATTTATTCTCATTTTTCCATCTCGCAAATTGCCGCATGGATGGATGTATGTGTTTGCGCAGCATTCGAATTCAAATATCATTTCTAATAAGCAATTTATCCCATTTTGCGAACGGCTTATCGAACTAATGTTGTATAATGGTCGATTGCATTAGCACAATGCGACGTGAATTAATAGTTGTATCCAACTTATGTACAATCCGCTGATTAAATTCCGAACGGACGTGTCCGCCCCCGCTGTGAAAAACGTCTCTATTTTTCTCTTCCGCTTTTTTTTTCTCTCATATGTATATGTATGTGAGCTGGTGTAGTAAATTAAAAATCCTCAGGTTACAGCAGATAAAAATCTCTTTATTTAAATCGGAAGGGGGGAAAGTAACACGTAACAGAGATTGACTGCTTTCTGTCTGTGCATCATTTTTCAAATGAAACTTATGTTTTAATACGGATTCAACGGTATTTGTATCGGATTATAGGATTATTTTTATTATTTTTTTTATCAGATCAAAGATGTTTCATTAGTTAGTATTTAATTATGAAATCAATATTTAATCGGGTTTACTTTTAGAATATATTAAACGTGAAACGAACATATTTTGCATTATAGACCAGATTTGTAAAATTAAACTGTAACATTTGCCGATAAAGATTTTCGTTAAAAAAATTGAGACAATTTTGTCCATTATATAATATGTTTTTTTATATATATAAATTAGGTATTATATACTTAAACTAATATAAATCAACTACATGACTTTTATTTAGTATTAGAACGAATAAATTATACAGAAAAACAGTAAATTGAAGTTTCTTTTAAGAATTGTGAAGAGAGGTTCGGTTAACGAACATTCAATAATGTAAAATACAGTGAATGATGAGTTAACGAATAGTTCGGTATATGAATAAATTATACAAAAACAGTAAATATTTGTATGTTCTGATAACGAAGACCTTGCAGATTGACGTTTCTCTTGAGAACTGTGAAGAGAGGTTCGGTTAACGAACAATTTTAACATTATCTTTAAACGAATTGTGTTCATTAACCAGTTTTCCAGTTACAAGAAAATTTATTGTCTTGAAGGTAAAGAGAGTGTTTATAATGTTGAGTCGCCGTTTTGAGCATTATGTTCATTAACTAATTACCCACTGTATATATTTTTAACAAAATCCACGAAATTGGATTAAATATATGGTTATTTTAAACAATATTCAAATTATTGATGATGCATGTGAACGCAATTAATACAAGTACGTATATTAAACATTCATTATAAATATCGCTAACGTTAATCTATATATAAACGCAGCAGTATATCAAAGTTGTGGGATACGTATTTATAAATTACCTATGTACATTTACAACAGTCGATAGAGTTAAAGTAAATAATTACAATAATCATTTAATTGCCATCAAAAAGTTATCACAACGAGAAATTCATTAGTGATATAAAATTAATTGATCAAATATCTAAACGATAAATGCCAGTGGAACGGCGGTAATCAAAATGAATGAATCAAGTTTATATCATTTATATTGGATGTATCGCAAATAAATGACTTATTTATGAATGTACCAATAAATGTAAACTCGATATAACTGCGTGAATCGAACACTTTGTTCAGTATTTTATGTATATTGAGTCATACTTAAGTGGAAAAGGATCATATATGGTGTGTGTCAAATTAATGAACAAGTTATAAAGTTTTAAAATTATTTTTATTGAATACTTAAAAAGTAGATTTAATATAATTATTGTATTTGTTATTAAATAATAGGATAGAAGGACTTAGTATTATCTTGATGATTGACTGTTATAATTATTATGAAAAAAAAATGGAACATATACTTTAATTTAATTTAGTTTAATAATAATAACTTTTTAAGTCTATTGTATTTATGTTATACAATTTGATTACTATGTGAAATGTATATTTGATTACTTTATTCATTATATCATAATGTAAAATAATAATTATAATTCTGATAATTTACAGTGTAATTATTATTTATTTTGAATTTATGGTAGATTTTCAGTAAGAGAATATTAAGGTATATTTTAAACGTTTTACTTGAAATTCATTTATAAGTATTGTAATGTTTGGATTATCTTGGTTTCGATTTAAATTTAAATTTGTTAATTCAGATTCAGCTCGTATTAATTCGTGGTTATTGTTGGGGAAGGGCGGCCAGACAATGGTCTGAAGTGCAGGAAATAAAACTTAATAGGCACTAAATACTACGGCTGCAAAGGGTTTTCCTCCACTCGTTTTCTTTATTGCGTTAGCGGAGGATGATGAAAAAAAAAAAGGGCTACGTGGGCGGCTGGCTGCAAGGGAACCTTAGGCCATTGTCTCTCATCTTCCACTTTCTCGCGGAAGAAAATTGTTCGATGTGGGCGTCCGTCTGCGCCCAAAAATTCATATGAGGAATATACACAATGCAACTCATTCGGATATTCGATACATGTATATAAAGCGCACGAAAAGAAAAGAAACCAACAAGCCTAGGCTATCCAGCAGACGACAGCACGTGTCCGTAATGCTCTTCGCTGCCAACCAACGCATTTGCATCACAAAGTTGCCCTATTGTTTTAACCGGTAATCATATTCAAATTAGTTTTATGGAAGGGACCGACACCAAAACGAAACAGAAAAAGCGATTTGAAGAAAAGAAAATGCCAAGATATTATTGTTTCGTCTCGTATAAATCATTTCGCTACTTGAGTCCTCTGTGAGTAAATAAACCGTTTTTCTTTCCTTAAGCCTATGATTAAAAATAAACATCGGATTTTGAAATGCCATTACACCGAAAATAATATCCAGTTCAATGAACCGCCGGATAAAATCCGGAAAGGGAAGCAAGACGAAAAATTAGCAGACGCACGTGCCTTTGAAGAAAACCTAAGATAAATATTAGGAAACGCGGTGGAAAATAATGGTCAATCCGTAATTAGCTTCTCCTGTACAAATACTCATTAAGTTAATATCCATTTTTTTTCAATTTATTTTTACGTGTAACTGCTACAGCCTAAAATTAGTTACTTCCATGCTGAACATCGTTAAGGTTAAACGAGGATCGAGGATTATTTTACTTTGCAACTGAAAATCACGTCCGGGTCGTATAAATCACGAGATTGCAATCGCACAGGAATATGATTTATCCAAGTAAAAATGGATGCACGATCGTCTCGTATTTATTGGGTGTGGGTAATTTAATTACATCCAGCATTACTTGCATTTTCTTGATGGGTTATATAAAGTTAATTGCGTTTGATCCGAGCGGACGGTTCTCCGGCAAATTCCGTGTTTCCCGCATTTCGACTTCCGCAATTTGTTTTGGAATTATGATTCGTCGACAGAGCGCGATTAATTGCTAAATAATGGCATGCCGCTACGATTTATATACATAGCCAGGATGTACACATGTATGAATACGCACCCAACTTTTCCTCGTTCGTTGCCATAAAGCACCAGTTTCATCTGCAGACGACAGATGAAAGCTCGTTCATTAAAAAAAGCGGACAAAAGGAAAAGGGGTTTAAATATTCTCTTCCATTTTCGACACTGCAGTCTGGAAAATTCACGCGTTTTTATTAATTTTTTGCGTAAGAATGTTCACAAAGCTTTGAATCCTTTCAAACTGAACAACTAATTATACCAGCAATAATATTGAAATCTAATTAAAATCGAGAGTTATTACGGCTTCGGAATGAAACAATATTTACTATAACATTTTCAATTAACTGATTAGAAACTATTTGTTGCTATAAAAATAAAAGCCATATTTATTAATTATACTTGCCAACTAAGTAATTAGATTATTAGAAATTATGTAGATAAACTTGTTGATAATTTCTCTAACAAAATACGGAAATTCTAATTGAGATTATGAAATTATCGTTTAAATTATCTCTAACAACGGAGCTTAGATATAATGAACTCAGCAGTTTAATATACAAATATTCAAATTTTTGGCCAATCTTCGATAATTAACCGACAAAATATAGCAAGAAGATGATGAAAAAAAGAAGAAAATAACATTCAAGAAATTTGAAATAATGTTATCGAATAGGTTTCGAAAATGTCATTAATGATTATGTTACAAGTTATTAAATGAAATTCTGTGGAAAATATTAGAACTGGTAGAAAATACAGTTATCAATGAAAACAAAGAAAATAAAAGAAGTTCCTGCTGAAAATTTTTGTAAACTAATGATTTTTACTAAAAATTACATAAATACATATTAATGTTAGAAGTGGTAGAAAATACAGTTATCAATGAAAATAAAATAAGTTCCTGCCGAAAAATGCTGTTAACTAAAGATTTTCTTTAAAACATATAAGTACAAATTATAATATAGTTACTGTTATAAACAAATTATTAATAGCTCTTTAAAGTTAATATAATATATATTTATTACAACTATAAATAAAATTATGTTTATTAGATGCAATGATGTATGAAAATGCAAATATTACGTAGCAATGAGTAGGCAACTGCAGTTCAAATAACTTTTCTTTTGTATAATTTATCTTGCTCACTAATTAAATTGTAATTTGCACTTGTGACAAATATAATTAATTCATTGGAATTCCAACTAATTACTTGTCTAAAACTGTACGCGTTCTCGTATATATATATTGTTAAATTTAATAGGAAGTAAGGTCGCAATTACATATTCTACCTCTCGTAAACCAGATAACTCTCCCATGTATTTATCTCATTTGTACTGCTAATATATCGGATTACAATTCTGTACGATTAATTCTACATCAGTCTAGTCAAGCAAAAGCTGATGAAATAGTTAACGTTAGGTAATCAACTAACCTTGATGTTAGTTTAATTATAATTTTTTAATAAAATATACTTCTATTAGGAATATTGACCATAGATCTGTCAACCCTACTGTTAAATATTTTATAATATTCTAGTAGTTTTGCAAGAGAAAATAAATTTTAATTTAGAAAGTGTTTGGTCTTACGTCTCGGTGACAGGATACAATAATACACCCAATAATCCTGCGGTTTGCTCCACTTACATATGCACTTTTTTCACCATTACATTGTATTTAAATATTGTCGTGTTTGTATGGACGGAATTAAAATCCTCAGAACCTTTTGTGATTGCAGAACTATAACGGGTTCTAATCTTTCAGCTTATCTCCATTGCGCCGTGCAATTTCTATTCCGAGGCTCTCCTCCAGGTGTCAACAACGAAGTAATTTTATCGCTCTTATCTCTGCAGAGGTTCACTATTTCATCGGTCGTTAGTTCATGCCAACGTTACTCTTTTCCTCCTTATTCCAGGAACTAAATTTGTCCAGAATGAACGTACATGAAATATTTACTGTGCTATTCTGTATACAGTAATACCTCGTTTAGCGCTTAAGAACTACAAGCAATATATATTAGAAATAAGTAAATTTAGAGCTTCTTAATGTTCAACTTGACCACGTTATATCCAATCAACGTTAATTGAGGAAGCGTTTAAGTAGGACTTAGTGTAAGTTGTTCTCTTTATGTAATTAGTAATATATTAAATGTAGTAAAGGGCACTTTTAAGATACTGTCTGTTTAAAAACTTTACTCACGTAGAATTACTATTACTTTTTTTAGTATGAATTTTCCAACCAAGACAAGAACATGAGAGATAGGAGCCACATAAGGCTCCGGAGCCATGGGTTGCAGACCCCATTCTAAAGTGAACCATTTGTTTAACTATTGCACACCTGGTATTTCTGTAAACCATATCAAATACTTGGTGTTCATAAATCATTTATCAGAACTTAATCTATTCTAAAACATTCAATTAAGTAAATCTTTTTGTACGTCATCTGAAAGAAAACAGTACTGAAAATGTCAATTACTAAATATTACAAACTGCTGAAAATAAATATATTTCAAACTGTTAAAAGAATCTTAGTGAAAGGTATCAAGAAAGGCTCCAATCACACCCCAACAAACTAGCAGAAAATCTTCTAGTAAAGCAAATACAAACATACAGACTTAAAAAGTGTAACATTCTAGACTTACCACATAGATTTAATTAATATTATTACATTATATAAAATTATTATTATTATAAGTTAATTTTTATAGATGGATACTGTTGAGTTCCCCATCTACATGACAATTGTACCGCCAACAAATTTGCTTAATGTCCTATTTGTGATAGATTGTGAATAAATAAATGATATACAAAAAAAAAGAATCTTAATGTGGTTTACACATGTCAAGTATAAAAATGTCAAAACAGTAAGTCTTTTGTTTATATTTGCCCACATGTTCGGAATGTTGGACTTAATTAAAACAAATGTATTGATTTGAATATGTATTTGCTTCTTAATTAGTATACATTGCGACTGGGAAAAACAGCACGCTATATCATATTTTGTTTGTTTTTCTTTCAATCTGTTGAAGTAAAGAAATAAGATCGATCTTGAACTTAATTTATTTTGTTTGTATTTTCTCAAGGAGTATGCGATGTGCGTTGAAATGATTAATTGCGGAGGAACTGCATGTAGTTACCAATCTAATCATTTATTGGTCATTATCCTTATCTAATTTATTGTGTTGAGATATTAATTTATGGCACGGAATGAAAGAACTGGGCTATCTGTAATTATTACCCACCGAGTGAAATATAAAAAAACGAGGCATAATAAAGAAGGACTTGTCCCCTATTCCAACTACTCAAATTAATTAAAGATTGATTAATTCCCGTAAAGCTCTGTTATTACTGTTGTTACGACAATTGCTTTTCCTTAATTAAAAAAAATGTTGAATAATTTCTTTTAAGTTCTCTTTTAAATGTTTTTTTCATGAAGTAATTGAACCAAATATAAAAATATTTTTACTTACTAAACTAACTACAACTCAAACTTCAAATATCGATTGTATTTTTACCGTAAATTTTGTATAGTTAATTATTCCTTATTTGATGATTTTAGGTAAGTGCGTTCAATATTATTCTATATTATATTAATAACAATACAACGTTACAAAAATAACTTAATACAATAGGAATGAAGAAAAAAATACACTAAAACCATACTGCACAAATACGAGCATCATTTAATATCTTCAAAAAATTCTATAATTAATATGTGTATATAGGTTAGAAGATTTTGTTTTATTAATATTTTTTCTCGTAGTTACTATATTTCAAATGAGTTTTAGGTAAATGAAAGTGTCTTCTTAATTATGTTTGTCATAAAGTCAGATTTGCTAAGTTATAACGTTTACATGAATAGTTTTCTAGTGGAGAAAAAATTGGAGGCAAGTCATTAATTATCATAAGATTAAGTATCTTAGATAAAGCAACTGCTCTATTTGCACCTGTCTTGAGCTTCCTGTGCGAGTTTTCTATTATAATTAAACTTAGTTAACTATTCTAAAGTTATTATATATTGCAAGAAATAATAAATTTGTACTAAACGCCTACATTTGCGGTACTATTAATTAGATAGTACTCAATTAAAACAAGTATCTTATTTGGAACTCTATGTGGATTCTTATAACAATAACCCATTCAGTTCCAAAGTCGCTTAACTATTATAAAGTTATCGAATATAATGCATTGAATACTTTAATATAAACATATCCTTGTCATTCATTATATTAATATACATAATTGTTTCAATAAGAAAAGCTTTCTGAATAATAATTTGTAGTAATAAATTTGTACAGCATACAATTACGGTGCTATTAATAATATCATCTGTGTAGCATAAGACAAACAGTCATACATAGTATGGGATTTCCGAGTGGGAACTTATGGCAGTCATCTCGAAGCAATAGAATAATATGATAACTGCGGATGAGGTACTGGCATTGTCAATTTGTCTGCGAGGAATTGCACCGAGTTTATGTTACATTTTATAGTGCTGCTGCCTCGCAAAGTAATCTATCGCAGTTCCCCGCGATGCACATTGTCGTAAAGATCCTTATCCCAATCATCCTTTGCTCCTCTTCATCGCGACCCAATTCATAACGTCGGAATTCCACGTTACGTAATTTGATTAACACGAACATATCTCGATGCAGAGAGACCACCTGGCCTTTGACGATACCAATAAGTCGCACGAACTTGCATAACCGCAATTCGATGCAATAATTTCAAATGGTTATTCGCTTTATCTCTTAATGAATAGAGTGCACTCTTCTGACAATTTTAATACGCAGCTTTTTGCATAATCCATTTTTTGTACTTATAATAATCTATTTTATGTTGATTGGCTGACACTTCCAACTGATAAGATACGAGATGCATATGGGAGTTTAAATGAAAACGCGAGCAACTTTAAAACATTTTACATAATTTCAATTAACTATTCAAATTAGTTTTGTGTGTGCTTTTAAGATTGCTACGATAATCTTCATATTAGATATATTTTGTTCTCAACTTTATTGCCTGCGTTTCATTATGTAAGAATTTCAATATGCAACTTTCTTTTTGTCCTGTATTTCGTCCCTCGACTTGCCAGGGGTTTCAATTTAAATGGAATTCGTTCACGTCAAACGACAATTTAATTACGTACTTTTATTTATAAGTTTCAGATAAAAGTACAGTGGATGCTCAATTTTGTAACAGTTTAATTGTTCGAACAACTCGAAATACGAACAAAAGGATAAAGTAATTCAGTTTTGAAACATGAATTCATAAACTCGAAAGTTGAATATTGCTTCATGTTTGTTGAATTTTCTTTCTTTGAAGCTATTTGCTGCAACTTTTAATATTTAAAAAGTAGTCCTAAACAATCAATAAGAATATTGTATAATATAATGAACCACTACTATGAACTAGAGAATTCCAAATGAAAGAAAGATAATTAATCTTCAGGTTGCAGTAATACTCCATACTTCCTACTAATGTTATTGATTGATTAATAAAGAATACTTTTTTAATATATGTTCTATTAAAATTTATTCAAATCAGATGTACTACATTTATCATTAATTATTAGTATGATATTTCACTCTATTTAAAAAAGTATGTACACCCATACCTCGCAAAGCGAAAAGCCGTATAACGAATCAATTATTGCGCTTGCGCAAGAATGGCAACATTTAGATATATCGACATTTGCCGTTATAGCGAAACATTTTAGGCCGTAAATCGAAACGTGCCTTAATTGAAGAGAGCCGTTATAGCGAAATGCCGTATAAAGAGCGGCCGTATAGCGAGGTATGGGTGTATTAGGTTCCCTAAAATTGAATCTTGTTTTTTATAATTGAGTTGTTTATTTTTTAAATACATTTATAATATGAAGTTAGTAATATAAAGTATAAACATCAATTTTCGATTATACTTAATTAATTCAAATTGTATGATAATTTTGAACACATATACTTTCACACTTAGTTCAATTCTATTATAACATTATTTTCAAAGTGGTCTAAGTCATTCGTCATTCGTCATTATGAATAATGCCCGAAAGTGTGCATCTTCAAATATCCGAAGACAATGATGAAGTTTCATCAAGAGATTTTAGTTTTATGTATTTGCTAAAATCAAAAGAAAACTTTTCTTTCGTAAGAAAATATTTTTGGATACCTTCAAAATAAGTGAAAGAAGATCAAACGAGTATTAAAATTAGTAAATATAGGAATTAATTTATATGGAAAATCATATTAACAAAAAATACCAAACTTGAAATCCATTATATCAAATCTAATAGAATAGATATTATGAACTATAAAGAATTGTTTAATTATACGATCTCCTTTACAATTAAAATAATATAAAATCATTCAATGATCGAATTTAAAGAAAAATTCATGCATAAAAGTAGACGAGTAATAAATTGCTATGTATTTTATATGCTTAGAAGATTTTCTGAATTGCATAAATTGTACTTTAGATGTATTGTGAAGGAATATAAAATAAATTGGATATTGCTTTTCTTCTTGAATCATTTTAAGCTATGTTGAATTGACTTGAGCTCTTTCATTTTGTTATCAAACCTGTTAGTTTTGAATGTGATTTAACTCCATTTATGGTAAGAAAACATATTATTCACATATTAATTACTATTATTTTAACAAAAATTGTTAATTTAATGCTACACTATATACCAACTCACACATTGGTATCTCAAGTCCATTTATATCGAAAAATGGACTTAGGTCACTTTCATAATAAATAAATCTCCTTTATCAATTATGAATTCGAGAGTCGAACATCTTAAAAATATACCTTTCTTCTGGAATGATGGATTCGATTTGTAGTTTAAATTTACACAGTAGATTCGAAACAAAAATGAGTGAAATAAATGTTGGAGTTGATTAGATCGATTCGCTGAACATTGTTAATTAGTGGTCAGCAACAGCAATCAATTAATTGCAATGAACCTGAGTTGGGAATTCTATTTTATGTACGGATTGTTTAGATTACAGACAGTGCTATTAACATTACTCCATCGAGCTTGTATCAATAAAACGAACCAGAGTCCACTCTGGAAAAGGCAAACACTCTCGATTTTCTGCAATTCTTCTTTTAGATCCGTCGATTGTGATCTTTGAGTGTGTGTTTGTTTCTATGTATTTTTCTTTACCTATTCCACACAGGGTATTGGGAAATATGTAAAGCATGTAACATATGCAATATTGGAGGCGATTGACGATGACAGCGGAACGACGGCAGCCGGCTGTTACGCAACGGCATTACGTTGGTCCGCGTATCGAATCCGATTAGAAAGTAATTGCCGGGGCGCAAAAAAATATATCGCGGATGGATGTATATATATATATATATATTTCTTTTTAAATGCAGTCGTTCTTCTGGTTTTGGTTCGTTTTTTTTTGTTGTATTATTTTCTACTGAAACTCGCATTCCCATTTCCGATTGCATCGTAAACAAGGGCGAAACGAAATTAGACCGAATGCACAATTCCATCTCCTCTGCGCTCCGAGTATTGCTCAGGAAGGAGAGAAGTAACAAAAATTCGCCACCAGAAATCTCATGCATGTTAAATAACGTTGCATCACAGCTTGTTTCATGCATAAACATTTGATTTCTAAATGGCTATTTAATCCCAAAGTTGTTTAATGTCTATATATATTCAGTTTGTTTCGTTCTTGTTTCATTTCTACTCTTTTTATTTTAGGTATTCTGATTCATAAATAAAATTTAACATTAATGTTACATTCATTTTTATTTCATGACAATATTTTACAACACTTAAAGTTTTATCACAAAATGTAAATAATTACATAGAAACTAAAATTTACAACGAAAATCATTTAAAAAAAATGTACAACTTTATCCTAATATATCATATTTTTATTATTTAAACTTCGTTTATTTGAAACTTTATGGTTGACAGTCAAGGTTGTGATTTTCTCATTATTTTTTACTTTTAATATTTTTAATATTGAAATCTATGTTATAAGTAATCTACAGTTATTCAATAATACCTTTCATAGTGCTGCTTCTAACAGTCCGCATTCTCTACAGACCGGTTTAAAAATATCAATTAAAACTAAAATAGCAAAATATAAACCTTCAATACGTAAAGATATATAAACTATATGTTTTTATAATACTTTACGGTTAACAAGAAAGGTTGGCTTCTTATTTTTAACTTTTAGAACCTATGAAATATAATATCGTAAGAAATTTATTGTTATAATTTATGATTATTTTAATACCTTTCATAGTGCGGCTTTGATCAGTCCGAATTTATTATAGTATAGTTTAAAGTACATTCTAATTTATTTTAGATTACATTTAAGAAACGCAATATTTAAGCTTTAGTGTTATCACGACTTCGTTTGTAATAAAACAAATGATTTATGTTACAATTACACGATTACTTATTACAATTATATATAGTTTGCTTAATGAATCATAACTATAAACTATTAGTAAAACTACTTTTTTCATTACAACTAATTTTATATTAAATAAAAACATGAAATCTAGACCAAAGTAAACATATATAATAATCAAATTCAAAATGTATAAATTATTAAATATTTACATATATTTTGTACGTTTAAAGCAATCAAAAATTTAATAACTCTTCTAACATATGAGAAAAATAAAATAACAATGGTTTATTGGATACAGTTCGACACGCAATCAAAAAAAAAATATAATAAAAAGAATGAGTAGGTTTGCTTATTCTATTGACTTGAATGCTATTAGGCAATATTGCTATTGATAAAGCGTGTAATATACTTCCAACGCAGTTAATCATTCCGTCTAACATATTATCAATAATTACAGACCAAAATGCAATTAATCAAAATAAACACACAAAGTAACTGAACACATATTTATCTTATCCTTTCTAATACTAGTTGGATCCGTATTGTTTTTTTAACATTGCGTAATTATTAAAACCGTTCCTTCATCAAACTAGATTAATAATAATTATTAGTGCATCAATTACACAAAATAGAAAATGTAAATAAAAATGATTTTTTCGACCATAGATTATGGTTTAATATAACTTTTCAAATTGAGAATACTATTGTTGTAAGTAAACCAAACTATTCGAGTATTCTTGAAGGTGTTGGTTATAACGAACTCTTCTTTATGCACACCTCTTCAATTTTTACTTTTTAACTTTAATTTTTTTCTCGCTTTCACAAGGTTTATATTACTCAATAATTTAATACTTTAATACAAGGACGACGCATAGCGTGTGCGAAGTGTGCAATGATCATCATCATCTTACACCCTTCCTCCACTGATTGCACTTCAACTTTTTTTTTCAAACGCACATTTCACAAGCCACTCTATATAACTAGATAATACACGTAAAGAACAGCACATGTTTTTAATGTAATTGATCTTTTGTTTTTTGAAAAATGTTATACACGCATGGAGACATGAACTTGAAATTTGCTTTATGAAATTTTATCGTGTGCTACGTGCAAAGTCGTAAGTTTCGAAAGGAAGGAGTTAAAATACTGTAAAACACTTTTTTCATGTTATGTTTTTCTTTATCATCTATTCCTTATTTTATTGGAACTTTAATTTAATTAAATTATGTTGATATTAATTGTGCATACTCTATTAGTTTAATGAATAAATTAGAATTTTCAACATTAAATTTGTTTTAAAACCATTATTTACATAAATCTATTTTAAAAATAAGCCAATTAAATGACCTCACCATTTTTATTAATGGAATTCTTAATAGAAAATGTGATACATACAAATTATTTATATGAAGAAAACAGATTTCAAACTTTACTATTTAAAGCACTGGTACAATATGTTATTTTAAGGAATACTTTTTTTGCTCAAAATATAGAATTTTAATCGGGAAATTATTGCATACTGAAATATTTATTTATACTTATTTATGTAGTTAAAAATTAAAAATGTATATTTACTCAATTCTCAAAAGAAAATATCGTGAATAATAACAATTTCTAGAAATACAATTATATAACCGATCTTATATTTAATTAGTATGAATTAGAATATAACACATGTTATGCATGTAATTTTATATAAAAACACTAGGAAAAAGGATAAGTTAGATTATGAATCAGTGTGTGATATAGCTAGAAATAATGGGCTTCTCTTGTTCTTAGATTACCTGTGCAAACTTTGGACAAAACAACAAAATATGTTTCCTATTCAAATTCAATTTAGTTATTAAGATTTTTAACATGAATATAAATGTGACATGCAAACCTATCCACTGAAGTGTTACAAATCTATTATTAATATTTGTGTGATACCTACTTTATCTGTTATTCTAATAAGAGAGAAATGCCTATCGGGCATTTAGCTGCAATTATTATTTACTAAATATTCACTAAGAATAGATTGTAAATCATGTGAGTCGAAGAAAACTGTTTAGCTTACATAATTTTCAGAATATTTGCATAATAAATTCATTACCCTCTTATAAACATAGGGCATGTACAAATTACATTTAAATCGTTGCATTAACCTGATTGCAACGTTAAAAAACTCTTCCTATATTTCGTTGAGATATACGAGAAATGCAAGATAATGGATCCCAACAGAATCGGAGATATTCAATTTCCAGCCTACGCTCTCCGTGTAATCCGAATGAAATTTATGCAAACTTTCAATTTAATTAACCGGCGCGTTTCATCATAATAAAACTCGCGGAACACATTTTCCTAGAGATATGTACGTTATTAATATACTGTAAATGCGAGTGGAGGTGTAAGTAGGATAGACTTAATACTGTATGCACGTAGATATCTACGTCCATATGTATAAATCGGTTCGATTCTAATGATTAATAATTGGTCGGATTGGCTGTGGCACTGTTAAAAAGGAAATCGTTCGTGCATCCTACACACATACACTTACTGGGGGCCGATTCGACTGTGGTCCGTTCTTTAATTCATTCTTCAATTTAAAACGTTTATTTGCATACTATTTTATTTTTATTTTTTCCTCTCCTCATTCCTCGTCTGGCCTATTAATAATGCTAGAAATTACGACCGTTTCTAAACAAATAACCATTTACATACGAGGCTGGCGCCAATTTCTTACAGAAGACTATGCGCCGTGCCACATCGCCGTGTCTTATGCAACGTTCCGCAGACCGAAAGGCCTCCATAATCTATATCCAACGCTCAATTTTCTAATAAGATAATGGACGGTTGCGAACCGCTTTAATTGAAATTAATTGCTTGTTATTTTAAATGATCGGCAAACCCCCCACCCGCCTTAAAGTCCGACAACTGCATTTTTCCCCAATATCCTTCCGCATGTTCCCATATCCACACCACGCTAATAATGCATTCGCATGCAACAAATTACGCAATTATATTGTCAATATTGCGGTTAAAATGTAGCCAAGATCACTTAGCAAGTTACACGGAAAAAACGCTGTCGGAAATTGCTGATATTTTATGAAAATCAACACGATTTTAATTAACTTATCATTATTGGAACTAGGTTTTTGTCTCTCGTTTTTTTTTTCGTCTTTTCCGTTTCCCGGGCCTTCGGACGTAATTTATCGGCGCACCGTTTAATTGGAAAATTTTACGTCGGGCTTTTAATTAAGTGGTTAAATTACGACTCGCTTGATTTACATCGATAATTCATTTTGCTATTTTTTTTTATTTACTGCCGCTCGGCGATTTGTACCATTTGAATTATTGGGCGAATTTCAACGTCCTATCTCTGTACGCACGATGCCGACTCGCGTATTTTATTGCATAACATGTACACTGCATTATTTCCAATTTGAATATTATGTAATGAAAGCGCGGAAAGACGACTGGTGTATTTCGTTAATTGTATATAATTTGTGAATATATTTATGAACTAATTTTACTCTCATTTGCATGGAGAAATTTTATTCCCAAATTTAAGTAATTAGTAGAGTGCTTTCCAAATAGGTCGGTATTAGTTGTCCTCATGCGTAATTAAATCTAATGCAAGGAAAATTAATGACAAAAGATCAAAGCGTATTTATAAATATTATATTGTTTATAAACAAATCAAAGTGCGAATTAAAATTTCACTGTATTAAAAAATGTTTTCACATATAATTAATTTGAATATATTTATTAATCTACTTGTTTCATATCAATTAGACTCATGAAGTTGAATAAATTAAAAGAATAAACGAAGATTCAATTGTACTAGAAAATTTATGGGGTAGAACCATTTTGGTCAACTGCCCTTTGACCATTCGAAATGTGCAAATAAAAAGAAATAATATTCCAATTATAACAAATTGAACAATAAACATCTAATTAAAACTTGTAGCTTCAAAACCTATCTTATTATTTGCTACTGTTTTATTTTATAATAGCTTTCTCCGGTGTTTTTATGTTGGAGGTCAACGTGTATCATTTTGTTTGTGATATATTACGTAACAGTAATGACCGTTCTGGGGATTCTCTATAATGATATACCGTAGTCTCGAATAGGTTTTAGAATTACTTTATTTATTAACAGTTTGTTTTTCCTTCAAAACTAGTGAGTATTCATGTAAGAGGCAGTAAAGTTTCATAAACTTAATTTCAAGTTGTTGCCTCTTCTCTTGTACGCGGCCTTTCCAGGTTAACACAATTTCTTGTATACATTGTTAAAATGAACTTTCTCTTTGTACAACAAAAGATTAGTTAATGCAATGTTGTAAACTGTAATTGCAGTTAGTTTGTTATTGTATAATAATTAAAATGAAAGAATTATGTTCTAAGTCGTATGCATAATAATAAACTTAATTAATTTGAAAATGTACAGACAATTAATTAAAAATTACATTCATATAATATAATTTATGCGCATGTCAATTCAATTAGAAAATATCTCTTTTTTTTTGCATGCGGCTTTGCTAAGAATAATGTACTTTGTGGACACTGCATAATGTAAGTAAATTAGATACAGCAGGTGCGTTTACATAAAGTTGTAAACTCATGCCGACAAAAACCGTATGTCGGTATAAAGGTGTGTGCATTTTTCGAGCCATTTAAACTAATGCAACAAATAATGTAAAGAAAAAATCAATATAAAAAAATGTGCGAAACGGTTAGGCCAAACCAATGTCAACAATGTGGAAATTTTACCAGTTCTTTGTAACGCAATGAAATCTGAAATCAACGTTTTTAAACTATCAAAAATATTATTTCAAAACAGTCTGCGTATAAAAATAATAAATAAGGAAGTAATAACGCTGTAAACTGCAGAGTATATAAAAATAGTCTTTTAATGAGTTTTATCTAGAAATACAGTAAAACGGCGGTACTTTTGATGTACTTCTTCTGCAACGCGTACACCACCAAACACCATTTGATCTTATTCTCTTTTATTTTTCGTTCGGTCTTCTTTTGCTCTATCGTCGTCACGGGTTGTTCCCCTCTTGACTGACTTGAATATAAATAACGTATTTTTAGTTCATCTGCTTTTGTTTATCGGAGGCATGTCCAGATTCCCAAAATCATGTGGGTTCACTTTAATTGAGCGACAACAATACGCCATATCGCCATAAACCATAATGTATAAATTATGTAATGCCAATTAATATCTTAATAACGCGAACGCTCGTCGTAAATTTCGCCAGTAAATCGTCGCGCATTGGACACTCCTCGTTTCGGGATCTCCCACTCTGCTAACGAGGCCCTGCTAAACTATTAAGATTTATAACAATCGTACCATCGAACCGGAAATAATATCTTCGAATTTATTGATGTGAGGAATTTTCCAGCTGGAGTTTCTTCCCTGTTAAATAAATTTATTATTACAAGACTCGAATTTACGACTAATAATAATCTTTATTACCTAATCCTGGTTTACCTCTTAGCTGTACTAACGACTATCAAGATATTGATTAAATTACATTTTCATCACCATCCAAATACATGTATTAATCATCGACAATGTACCGTTTCTTTTACACGTTAGATTTTCATACATGTTTGTTTCTATCACCAAATGGTATTTAAAGTTTAATTTGTGTCATATATATAAATGAAAACGTTAAAATATAATAAATTTTATAGCTTTTACAATACACCAAAAGATGGCGTAATTATTTTACTATCTGTCAAACAAATACAGGAAATTTATAAACCAGCATTTTTCAACCTTTTTAACGCTCGATCCAATATATTTCTTTGTATTAATACTGTGACTCAATCACAAACAGAATTTAGCAGTGCCTGGCTTTGACACAAGGTAACCGCTGTCATTTCGTGATTCATTCAAATTGTAATGCATCCTGTATGTTGAAAAACTTTATTATATACAGCCAATTAATGTGGTAATAAACAGAAAATTTACAAAATGAATAACTGAAGTCTTATATAAAATTAATATTGTGGCCTATACATTTGTATAACTAAAAATAGAAAATCTAAATTTTATACTTGCATGTAAAATTCTCGTTTTGAATACGTAATATTATAGGTTGCTGAAATTGACTCCCATATAAGTAAATGTTATTGATCACTACAATATTATGTCTGAATTCCAATCGAAATATCGCATCAAATGGATACGACTGTTATACAGGTATCGTATTACGGAGCATGTAAATTATATTGGAAATACAAACGCCATCGACTCCTTAAGTAAGTTTAGATATTCTGTACGTAATCAATCATATTTACATAACAAACATAATACAACGTTCGTTATAAAACTATGTTACTATTATCTACAACAAAATGCATTGATTCATAATGAATAAGCCAATTCATACAGAGTTACAATAATTATAAATATTAATCAATTATATATACAATATTAGTTAGATGATGTATTTAAAGGAAAAGCTCTATTGATAATAAACGTGGCATTAGACAAAAATGTCTATTACGTATTCCAAATTCTTCTATACATAAGAAATTTATAGTTTAGATTAGTATAGGTCTCATAAAGTTACATGATTACAAAGTTAAATAAAAGTATCATGGCAGAAATTGGAATATGTTTATTCATTATTTAAATAAAACGTTCTAATAAATGAATAATTTTAAGTAGAATTGATTGAAATCGAATTTAATAAATAGGTTTAATTTAATAGATGGCTAATGAAATTTGTATAATTTTTATTCAAGGAATAAATTGAAACGGTAATTACATTAATAGTTTCAATCAAAATGTAGGTTACAATGGTTTTCTAATAAAATGCAGACAGTTTTATTTATAGAGTTACGGAACATAAGGTGTCTGTGATAGTTTTATTAGAATTGAGGAAATCGACCAATTGATTTCTTAATTAAACGTGAATTAATGCAGAGCATTTTATGGGAATTCGTATTACCAACGATTGTATTTTCATGAATATTCATCATGGGAACGTTTTACTACGATAAACGGGCACACTTGTTCATTTGTAAATTTACAATCTGATGAAATCTGTTAATATAATTATTTAGTGCCTTTTTTGATCAATAAATACTTTAAATGTAACAGAGAAAGTGAATAAACTGATAATCGTGCTAAAAAATGTATCAAAATATTCCATTTTTGTCAAAGAATAGATTCTAAACTTTGGGTCAAATAATATGCTTATAAAAAAGTTTTATTACACAATTAATTTCATTTTATTTTTAAATATCAGTATCATATATTGTTAATGGAAGATTCATTATAACTCATTTACGTGTTATAAAGTACATACATTTATAATTATCGTGATTTAAGCAATGGTCAAAATGTTGTGTTAATTTGCAGTTTATTATTTAATTAATTGAATATTAATTTCATTCATAATAAAAATATATTTTAATTTCTTGATCATATAAAGAAATAACATTTTTATATGTTTTTGTTTATAAAATGTTCTTATTTTTCGTATCGAATATCTTTATTACTGTATGACCAGTAAATTGTAAACAAATACTGAAATTGACGGTAACATTTGTTCTTGGTTCAATTAAAATGTTAATAGTTTATAACGTTTACTTTCAGGCGAATCTAATCTTCAAATTCCAATCTAATTGATTAATTAAAATAGTTGTACACTCTTACGTTTCCGAGCACATTTACAACGATTTATTATGGTATTTAGTGAATTCTATGAAGCATCTAACAGTATAAGCATATTTTCCTTAATTAGTTAATGAGCTTGGAAGAGATCATTTCTAACAATAGAACCGGACACTATAACCGGTTAATTGAAAATGTTTAAGAAAAAATTGTTGAATGCTGCTAGATTCGCCTTCTGTCGTGACACTAATTCCAATTTATGATTTAACTTTTAAAGCAATTCCGATCACGATAATCCAATCAGTTTTTATCACATTTTAAAATATTTCTGTTATTTTGTATATTTATACATATGTATGTATATTAAAAATTTATAAAATACAAATAATAGAGATGTAAATGAAAATATAGTACCAAATTACACAAAAAAAAGCTTCTGGTAAAAGGAAAGAACATAATTATAGGGACAATTGGTATTGATATAACATAGCGTACATGTGGCATACTTATATTTAGGAAGGGTTGATGGATTTCGAGGGATATTAAATTTGGAGGGAGTAAAAATTGGAATCTTTTGAAATAAATTTAAGGTAAAGAGAGAGGTACCTATCGAGCGGAGGAACAATACTGATTTTTAAATATTCAGAGGGTATATGAAAATATTTAACTTTCAAATTTAAAAAATATTAATAATAGTAAAAATATGTATATTTTTAGTATACAAATATATTTTTTGATAATATACAAATGTTTGGATGCAAATATTGAAGACATAAATCTTAAAAAAAAATAATAAAGAAAATGTTTGTGTTGCAACTCACATTATGTTAGAAACATCATTAAATTTAATTAATTATTTACAATGTGTGAAATACTTACATAATAGATTTCTACTAATGTTTTCAACTATCTGAAGAATTTCATTACCTTTTGCTGCAATTAAAATTTTACTGAGGCAAAAACTTTAGTTAAAGAAATTCAATTACGCATAAATCAGTACATACTTCATAATAAATTAAATTGTTGATGGCGTCATTTGTACCATTTAATTATTCATTGCGTGTAGCAATAATTATTCATTGATTACATTACTTCAATTACCGATGTTTTTTATTTACATTCTCAAAGTATGAGTACATTTATTGCAAATAGTTTAGTTAACGTAATTAATAATAATAATAACATTTATTGAAACAACTTCAAAAAACAATATAATAATAAACTATTCAATAAACTCTATATAATTGTAATAAAGAAATACAATGAAAAGAACAATAAATATAATACTATTGTTTGCAAAGGGCTATAGACAACAAGTCTCTGCCCAAACGTAATTATTATATTAAAAATGTAATTTCATTTTGATGGTTTTTTTAACAATAATTAATTTACTTTAATTTTTGATACTTTATCCTAACATTATAGAAAATTATGTTTTGTTTGAGGTTCACTTTAAGATGTTATTTATTAAATTAGTGATATAAATTTCTTTCTGAATATGAATAACATATAGGGTGAAAAATGCATAATACATGATATTTGTCCATGAACATACAAAATATGTAAAGCAAATTGATATTATGTGAAACTTTATATTTTATGGGATTCTATGAAAGCGGAGATGTATGAAAATAAATACAAATAAACGAAAGAATAAATGAATTCTTTCGCACATGAATGTTTTATATGCGCGTAGGCGGTGGGCTTTTCTATACGCGTTTTTATGCAGAAATTTCGAAACACTTTGTCCCAATTGACTTTTCCCGTCATCTCCATATATTCATTTCAATTCCCCCAGAAATCCTCGGTCCCTGGTAGTAAATTCCTGCCTCCCCCCGCCCGCGTAATAAAATTCGTTTCGTTTGCAATTTACGGGAATTCATACAGTCGCAACAATAAAAAGGAAGAATGATGAGGAAGAAAAGAAGGAACAAGAAGGAAAAAAAAAGTAGAAACAGAAAAGTGACGGCTCTCGAGTTTCGGATGAACAAAGGAGATGGAGCCAAACTGATTAAGACGGCCGTAAGGAGGAGGGTGCAAAGGGAAAGTGGGAGAAAAAATTAAGGGCGAGTCGAAAGGTCGGCGGGGATGCCTGCCTGCTGCAAACGACAATCGTAAAGAGAATGGTCTTGATGGGACGGCTCAAGAAAAAAAAAGGAGGGAAGATAAAAACGACGAAGGGACGAGGGAAAAAGTAAGAGGAGTTAGTTCCGAATTAAAGCACTTAAAAATAATTAAGTATCAAGGAGGAAGACAGACTTTGTCCCTGTCTGCCCCAGGAAAAGCTAACAAAAAGGAGAAGGAAAACTATTTCCGCCTAACTATCGTTATGTAATTCGCTTCCTGCAATGTTCGAATTAAATGTTATTGTGTTCTGCGGAACGGTTCGCTGCGCCAAGAATATTAAACTTTAGTGTATCCATTCGAGTTAACAAATATATGCAAGGTCGTGTGTACGTACTCAGGAGATTTCATTATCACGAAATACGCAGTGCAATAGCAGTTATAAACAAATCTTTCTTAGCTCCTCGACTTCGCTCTGTGTATGTGGAACATCCGTAATAAATTGACGAAAGAAATGGAATGCTGTTTGGCAAATTGCCACGCTGCGAAAAATATTGCCCCATATAGTGTTTCTCCATTCTTTATTCGCGATTTATTTCGCTCCAGTTTTACTTTTTTCGGACTACTACAATAACAACCCATAACCGAGGAACGTTCATCAAGCATACTATCTTGGCGACAAGTCTAAATCTATTACAAATATTTGTAAGAACATACTATTACTATATTTATTGTTTCTTATGACCCAGCCTCCCCCTATTTTATACATGATTTCATCTCATATTTTTATATGTATGCGCATTTTTTGTCATTACAATACATCACTCAATAAGTCCTCCCGTCTAACTAAGAAAACCATTTTCTTTTAACAGACTCATATGATTTCTGATGATAGCATCAACCTTCAAACGATACCTGTAAAAATTTAATGACATTCTGACAATTAGTTTAGAGGTTACAGTTTTATAATTTTCAAAACAAAGGATAAAAACAATTTTGTTCAAACATTGTTTTGATAGGGAAAAATACCGTTGAAGCCAAATAGTGGCTTGAAAACCATTACTATTATATTCTATATTTTGCCCAAAATCGGCAGTCGTTCCGGAATACTTAAAGAAATTCAGCAAAATAGTTTCCAAAGATAAATGATGATACCTTAATGATGTCTTTAAGGCAATGCTTTCGAAAAGATTGCCGCGTTTGCTCATATCGACCAAAAACTCGTGTCGCAAGTCGATGAAAACGATGGTTAAATTCACTCACTCACAGTACTCTCCAGATCTAGCAATTTGCTACTACCAGAATGGAGTACAAGAAATTTGGCTCAAATAAAGAAGTTATTGCCGAAACTGAAACCTATTTTGAAAGCAAAGATAAAAAAATCCATCGAAAAGTTAGAGGAGTTTTGGAATAAATGTATTATCACTATTGAGAGTATATTGATGAATAAATTTTAGAGCTATTGTTTAAAACATTGTTTTTTTTTATTTAAAATCTATCATTTCATTTAAATTTTATTAGCTCCTTAATATTCAAACAATAGATTTCCAAAGATTTTGTAGGATCCCTTCCAAATTTATGAGAAAAAATATATAAAAGACTCATACGATTTATGATTGAAAATATGGTATGCATTACTGCTATGAAGGAGTTTTTGTAAATATTTACAATGTTATATGTGAGTGATTATATGAAAACTTTATTGATGATGAGGAACTTGTACGTGCTTAAGTAAAGCAAATTCTAGTTCAGTTTTGTAATGAGAATGCGCACATGGAATTATTCAAGTGTAAATAACGCTATAAATCGCATCCATCGGTTCCGGACCGATTCGTAAAGAAATAATATTACTTATATATCTATCCCTCTATATCTTCTAAGGGTGTCAGAAAATGAAACATAAAAGTTCGCGAAACAACGTCAAAAGTTTTATTGGGGCAGCCGTGCATGCGATAATGGAGTTACTTCGGCCCAGATATACGCAATCATAAATTTGTCGGCATGGAGTGAAGATTCTGAATTTTCGGTTGAAGAAGAGGGTGGAATTTACAGGCGACGACGCGCCCCGGATTTTCAGTGGGAGGAGGAAGATGGCGTGGGCTGTCTGCCAGATTCCAGAATGTACCTTCCGGTCGGGCGCAAACATCTCCCCATTATCATCATCTGGAAAACCCTCCCTCCGGTTGTTCCAAGCAGGACTCCACCCTTTCAACGTCGAAATTTATGTGGGCGCGATTTCGTTATGTAAAACGATGGCGATGATCGCGGAAGGAGCTGGAGATGGAGGAGGATGAAAACTGAAGCGAACACACGAGGAGGAGGCGCTCCACCGCACACACAATCATCTGTTGTTATTGCTGGGTGGAAGTCAAAGACCTTTTACATACTACTTTGCGAGTGTGTGTCTGCATGTACGTACATTCCACTTTGAAGCATAAACAAACGGAGAGGAATCACCACGAATTTATTACATAATTTCCGTTCTCTAAATTAACCGTTCGCATATAAGCACTAATTAAGCAAATTGGAGCCAGTCACGTACAGAATATGTCTGCACTGAATTCATCCTAATTTAATTTTGGACATAATATTACAAGCAATTAAAATACAATTATTACACCCATGTGAACACGAACATGTAATTTATTCTTGTTGTCAAATGATAAAAATATCTGTCTGGTATTACTTTTCAAAGAAGAATTATAAAAGCATAAAGAATATATAAAATTACAAAAAAATATATTTATTTATATGTTAAATGCTAACGTACATAATATGTAATATATTACAGAAACGCAATCCATTGTACGTTAATCGAAAGAACTGTAATAATTGATTCCACACATGTATCTCTTTATTCACAATTACGTACAGAACGTTCATATCAACGTACATTTTATCATCAGATTCTGAGGAATCGTCATTTTTTTAATTATAAATATGTACGATTATTTTATGTTAGTTCAAAACCTTTTTTTTCAACATCTTTATTGGTCTAAATTGTGCCAAAAGTCTAACGACTGAGGTCTTTCTGCCCAGAGATTGCATAATTTTTAACATACATAAAATCATAGAAAAAAATTGCATTCTATAAAAGTCAAATAATTGAAAAAGAACAATAACTTTTATTTTAGGCAACTTATGTTTATATGTAACATTTATTGTAACAAATACAAATAGATAGGAAATAAAAACAAAACAGATTTACACAACAAGAATAATTAAACAAATCTAAATATAACAATTGTTATATCTATTACAAATGGCTATAAACTGCGGTCAAGTCTTTCCGACAATTTAGTAATATTTTCATGGAATTTTTACTTTAGTAGATACAAAACTGTTTTTGAATCAATAAATAGTTTAAGTTAACAAACTGCTTTATATCAATTGTATTAATTAGAAAAGACTGGAGTCATTAGATATTTGTACAGTATTTTTATGATATTATTGTTATTTCGTGAATATCTTTCGTCTTTATCTGATAGTGGATATTGCAATGAATATAATTATTATTTGTTTTAATTAGTTTTGAATTAATACATTTATAAAAAATAGAAATTTCAATGACTTAAAATAACTAGAAGAGAATATAATTGAAATATAATTATACATTTAATATTATTATAAAATTCTTTCTAATTTATCAAAAGAACATTGAGGTTAATTATATAGAATGCGTCTCTTCGATAGGTTGTGCTATGCGCAATATTTGTGTAGTGTAGTAGACATGCAATACCATATTTTATTCCAATTATATTACTATTAGCGCTGGGATTGTTAATCCTTTGATATTTTAATTTAACCAGTCCACTATTTCAATTAATCGCTATAATTTATAACTGTTCCTGTACAATGTAGATGAAGTGAGTTAGTTTTGCTCGTGTTCGAGTTTATGAATTCGTTTCGCTCTGTAAGTGTAATTAATGTAATACGCCGTTCTTACTATATATATATGTATATCTATTTTTTTGTCTGGTTCGCCTATTAATGAATATTATTATTTTCGCATTGCGTCCGTAGGCAAAATTCACCGGAATTAATTACTTCGTCTCTCGAGCATTGCTAATTCGCAAAAGGATCAAACACGCAAAACGTGTATAAATATTATCCACGTTCACCTCATGTTATATTTAATAATTCAAAAGTCACACAAAAAAAAACGAGTAATTTTACCTGCAATATATTATGATTGCAATCTGTTGCATTTAAATATTCAGTCTATTAATTCCCAATTAACTATTAATTTAAAGTCAGATATAAATGGAAAATTAAGTTCATACATTTAACTTATTTTTCTTATTTATTCTAGCACAGTTTTCCCTTTCAATTTAAAGTATATACAATTATACGTACTTTATAAGTGGTTAAGCAAATCTATTTAAGAACTTTTGAATATTAATGTAAACTCTGATAAAATTTTATTGTTTAATATATTTTTGTTTATAAAAACTCACATTTATTATATTTTTCTTAACTAATACAACTATAATGCATATTCTAAACTAAATTAACATATTTTAAAAGACTTATAGCCTAAAATAACTTGTGTAAATCAATTTTTATTGGAATGGAAAATGAAGAATTTAAGTAAATTATATAAAATTTTAAAATTGCAAAGTCTAAATTTAGTTTTGAGTAACCTTCAAATGTAATTTAAATAATTGTTTATGTATTTTATGCAATAAAAAATGTAATATGTAAAGTAAAAAAAACGAGATGTTTATCATTTGAAAATTACATGCTTTTGAACAAGTCGAATCGCCTTGTATATACATATTTATTTTTGGCATGTCCCTATAGGACATTTATCACGCGAATACATCATAAGCTAAATCCATTTGCTAAGTAAATTACTCGCAATAATATTTTTTTTTATTTCCTCGAAGCTAAATTGGAAACTATTTCGTTCCCTTTTGCCCTTTTATTATACGTTATTATTCCCTTTTTTTTTGCTTTACTTTTTTTTATTAGTGAATTACGGCCAAACGATTTTATGAGATCATTTAGGAAAGGTCGTCTTTATCAAATATTTTATAAAATATTTACGATCTAGAACATGCACTAACATTTATAGCGAAATGTTATAGCGAATGAAGTGTTATGAGGAGATGTCGTGTTAAACAGGTTATTAACATACACACGGCACAGGATGTTCAACAAATGTGTGTAGCATACCATAATAAGGATCTACTTTTTCATCCTACTTCTCATTCGCATTAAACGTTTCTTTAAAGCTACGCAGAAATTATTATACGAGTACGAACTAAGTGTATTTTAAATGCAGCAATACCTCACATAGTCCGGATTCCATGAGTCGAGATTTACCATAATCGAGTATCATAAATTCATTCAAAAAAATGAGCGAAATATAAATAAATTTTGGAAAATAAGTACATCATCCAAGTTTATTATTATTAACGTATTAGGTTTTATGTTCCTAGATTAATCCGGTTTCAAATAGTTTGGACTGGAAGGTTTTACTGTATATCTAAAATTAAGTAATATATAATAGAAATTGGTTATTGCTTTATAAGAAGTGAAAATGTGTAATTATGAATGAAACTGATTTACTTCAATACAAGGGTTTGGCCCTTCAAAGTCAATAATTGGTAACAGAAAGTTTATATAAGGAAAGCCAAGGAATAATCGTCAACTTGTATTATTATTGCAACTTAAGTTCTTAAATGTGTAAAAATGTTATGCAACAATGATATGGTTATAACTTCATAAGCAGCAAGTATTTGTAGTTAAAGCTTGATATTTTTAATGAAACTATCATTTTTTGGTATGCTGACATGAACTATTTTTATATTAAGTTTTCAGCTAGGATTTTATTTCAGTGCATAAAATTTTTAATATTTTATTAAATAAAACTGTTATATGTATAAAAGGAAGGATGCGTTCTCGCTAGTCCCTTAAGTACAATAAATCCTTGTGAGGTTTCCTTTCAAGTAGATATAAAGCTCTAAATAGCCGTAGTAATTCCGTGCACCTGACACAACTATTTATCACGTGGCTGGTGAACTAAACGGCTAAACCTGCGCACTCTCACACACAAATTGACGCCTCAGAAGAAAAAAATAAATGAAAAGAAAGGATTTTCTACCATCCTTCGTTATTTTAATAAGCACAACCATTAAAAGAAATCGCTCTTTACAATTACGATATTCTTTCGGAAACTTCAAATGATTTGAGTAACAAGATGAATACTCTTAACAACAATTAAATGCAGCTTCGATGATTTGGAATAGATTTATCAAAAGTAATTAAATACTTCGAAATCATCTGCATACGATTAGTCACAGGGATTTTAAGTGCCTTCCATTGCGCGTTTATATGTAGATTAAATTAATGATATGTCAGGCTTTCGGGGTTCCTCTTTAAGCGTCTTTTGTGGCGCAGACCGAATCACTTTGTTTTCCTTTATTAATGAAGCCATACGAGATTTCGTCAAAATTTCAGGCGACTCCTTAATCACTCACAAATGCTGTGGTAATTAATCACTGGCATTTTGATGTGATTACGAAACTGCTCCGAGTGGATTCGTTTCCAACTACGCCTATAAATCCACTCTTCCTTTAATGCTAATTTATCCGTATTGATTAAATTCGAAATTTAAGATACATTCTGAGAGTAGAGAGTAATTGTAAAGTAACTAAGAAATATGATTATTAACGCTATGTATCAGTTAAATATTGTTTTTGTTATAACAAACTGTTTTGTATCCTCCAGTCCAAATTTTTATGCTATTATTTTTTTAATACGTTAAATTATAATTATAATTAGTTATTAAAAGAGTTATTTCTGATAATTATTATGAGAACATTAATAAATATTGATATAAGTCAGAATTAATTCTGTTATGTTTGTTATGTTTCTTATGAATACTGTTATGCCACAAATGTGTATATATTGTCAATTTGTAGTAAATAATACATGAAAATTAAATTTAAAATAAAAATTATTAGTATTTACGATAAAATTTTCAGAAAAGTATTCACAACTAAGATTTGTTGTTATAGTATTTGCATATAACATTTTTTAATTAAAAAGAAATAAATAATAACAGAAAAATATCGATTAATTTCAATACTTTATCACGTTTAACGTGTATTACACTTGATAAGTCAAGAATCAAGTTATGTAAAGATTTGAATGAATCCATTTTTATGTATTATTGCATAAATCGAGTTTTGTAATGTTTAACTGTGTAACTTTTTTATACTTTTATAAAACACAATAGATTTAAAACAATATAACAAAAATCAAGAAAACATAAGATTAACATTCTTACTTTTTTATTTAATTCTGATAATTAGTACACTAAATTATTTTCTTTTAAATCCCTTTTTTATACATACTTTTATATATTTTTAAAATTCTAGATTAAACGGTTTCAAATAGGAATGCTGGTGACGCGGATTAACCGGTCTATGCGAGATATAGCTTTAAGAGGATAGTTAATAAAGACTTTTGTTTTCTTAGTATATATATCTTTTTTATTAAGGTAATTCAAATGAATTATACTAACCCAAACTCTATTTCCTTACGTAATGCAATGTGTTTTAACAGACGCGTTACTAAAGTTTTCGAATATTTTAGCCTAAGTGGGCAGATGGTAGCGACATCAACTGTTATGGCTAATATAGGGTGGCTCTGTGGTTTAGTATATAGTTTACATTTTAACGTTTAACGTCTAAATCAAATTTCTAAATCAAGAATCCTTTTTAGTTTGTTTTCATTACTAATAAACTTGTCAGTATTTATTTTATCTATTATTTTTTTTGAGAAACAAGAAATAAATCGACTATTTTTAATATTTAAGAATTTATAGAAAAAATAAACGAAAATGCACATAAATTTTTAACCTAACCATAACGAAAATCAAGATGTCAAATTTTTAACCTAACCATAACGAATTTTTTTTCACAATGAAAAAAAAATCTGATTTTTAACCTAACCATAACGAAATTATTTTTTTATAACGAAAATCAAAATGTCAAATTTTTAACCTAACCATAACGATTTTTTTTTCATAACGAAAATGAAAAAATGTAAAATTTTTAACCTAACTATAATGATTTTTTTTTCACAACGTAAATGTCAAATTTTTAACCTAACCATAACGAAAATCAAGATGTCAAATTTTTAACCTAACCATAATGTTTTTTTTTCATAACATAAATCAAAGGCAATTTGAATTCGGATCGTTGAACGTTTCATATGTTAACTAGATTCAAATTTAATTTATCTTAGAAATGACTCTTTCTAAGTTTATTTTCACGGATTTAACATGAAACAAACCAAAGAAACATATAGCTTTTATTTCTGAAATCTGCCTTTATTCTAATGCAGTTTCATTTGAATTCATTTTCATAATAGTTTTTGTATAAATATATAATATTTACATTTAAATATATTTATAATTATTTTATCCATGAAAATAGATATCCAATAAATCTTTCAATTAAAGTAAAATAGAATCTTAGTGCTATAAATATTTTATTGTAAACTGTAGTTAATAAAAAATATTGTTAATTTAAAAAAAAAAGAGAAAATATTTAGATTACACTTTTAATATAAAGATCAAATCTCTTTGTTACGATGATATACATCCACTCATTCCTTAATTGTTTACATGTAATGTATAATCTTATTGAAATCTTTCTGCTATTTTGTATAATGCAGCTCGTGCATAATAATTTCCCTAATGGTAAATCGTTAGCTCAATAACAATAAATAATTGTGTTAATAAAATATCACACGTAAAAGTGTTAATACAATAGCTAAAGGATCGCAGTTGCAATAATTACAGTAATTCGATACGAAAATGTTCTTTCTCTGTTTTTAATGAGCGGTAAACACACTGTACAGTACGTATGCAAATGCGCAGGAGACCCAAGAGAGTACGTATGGATTATAATTGGAGTCTCGTGCAATTGCACTTTCATTGTGTGCTCAGCAGAATGCTCTTTCTCTCCGCAGCAACGGCACGGCGAAAGTTATCTACTAATTATCCATAGTATCCAGTGAAAATAATCCTGTCGTCTGCAGAGATTGATAGTTTTCGAAAATTTTCTAAAGCCATTCAAATCATGAGCAACCTGCACACACAACCGACGGAACCCGGCAAGCAAGCAGCTAGATTTTAATTAAGATGAAGGAGAGCTCGGGAGTTATTACACTTTCCTTTACACTCCTGTTCCATTCCACGCGGAAACCGAAACCCAAATAAAATGGAAACTCCACTTCTTCATCGCATTTTTTTTTGTTCTTGCATGTTTCTCTTCGCTGCCTATTTTTTTTACATTCACCACGCTAAGTACTTGTACTGAAAACGTACTCGAAAAGCGTCATTTTCTATATGCAACGAAGCTAAATATTTAAAAGAGATTTTTTAAAGAATACTTACATTCCTGTATAAACTAAACGAGTTCATTCATACAGTTTCATTATTACTTATAATTTGTTTTCATTGATAAAATTCTCATTAAAATGTATGACTAGAGTCATAGACCTAAAATTGTATAAATACGTAATAATGAATTAATGAAAATTAGTAAGTAACAAACAAATATGACTTTTTAATACGTTGTGATTATTTTAAATAAAGCTTTACATAATATATCCTAAACTAAATTCTGTACGACACTTATATAATAGAGACTGAATTAATAATCATATGTATTGTAAATAAATAAATGAGAAATATTTTGCTGACATCAAAACCTCACATGGTCCGGATAATTTATTTTGTCATTATGCCGCACTATTAGAAACCGAATTGAAAACATTAAAATCTTGCATATAACTATAGTGAATTCGTACTTTCGATATTGCTGTAATAAAAAGTGAAACACAATTTAGAATGTAGATTAAAAATATTTATGCTGTTATATATTAGTTTGGGTTATAGAATTTATGATTATTTGTAATGAAAATATGCGTAAAGGTGAGTGATCAAAGTATCTTTGATATTCAATAAAAATAGATGTAATTTTATTACTTCCATCGATTTCTTAAAGTAAAAATAATAGAAGCCAAAGGCTTAAAACTTAAATCATAGGTTACCAAATGTGATTTTGATCTTATAAACGGCATGAATTATTATGAAACCAGATCATAAGCAAACGTAATGTGCTGTAGTTTGCTCCGTGTAGTTGTTAAGGCCTATTAAGTCATTAGTATACCGCTACGTTGATTTCTATTGTTTTCGTATAAATTTAATCTATACCTCGAGTATCATCATTTAATGTACCCAAGCTTTAACAATTTAAAGAAGAAAAACGGGAGAAAGGCAATTCTTTGTCATGGAAACATAACAGTCATGGAACATAATTTTCGATACCTGTAACACCTGACAGGTAAAATTATAATTATATTGGATTAGATTTCTTTAAAGTTCAATATAGATAATTCGAAAACAAGTTCTGCGCAATTGAAAATAAGCAATACCAATTATAATCAAAATTGTTTGTGCTGTTGCTATATATTAGAGCTTACATAATATATTAAATATTTTTTAATAACATCTACATTTTTTTCATTCATTAAACTTTTTTACCGAAGTGAATGGGTGAGTAGGAAAAAATACATATTCAACACTTATAATAACGTATATTTATACTACTAATACGTTCCGAAGGTCAATGTGAAATATTATAATAATATGATAATTAATAATTTATAGTTGAGTAGTGAAAGTGTGGAATTCGGTTTGGATAAAGAAGTCCTCCGACTACTTTTCCATTTTAATTTGGGTGTTATCTATGTACAAGCATCTTCCGATCCCAGAGCGATCGAACTATATGCCATTATCTTCGGTATTATCTCATCTCTGTATCTCTTAAGTGTCGTCTAATTTACAGCAAGAAAGACCAAAGTGATTGAGAAAATAAGAAGACTAAATATAAGGTAAACGCATGCAGTTTACAACACCTTAACTTTATCGACCATCTTGATGAACCACTATAATTTATTATATAATTCTCGAATTACCATTCGAATCGTATTGATGGAGTATCGTTGAATTACAATAAAGCAAACCGCAGAGAGCGAATACATAAACAAATGGAAGGAGATGGGTGGATATAGATAGTGTGTGAGAGAGAGGGTTAAAAAATGGGAAACGGGATTGGATCTGTCTTCGTGTTGGAAGCAAGTTAAAGAGATGTCACATACGCCTACTCGAAGAGCTCGGATAATTTACACCGAGGCTGGTTTCTAAGCGGTACTCCATAAAATTACGAAAACACGACAACAACCTTTCGATATTATTGGTCTCGTTTCCATAATGAAAAGACTAATTTCAAAGTAATCAGCGAAGATTCACAATAACGGCTTGTAGTGTGAACCTATACAGTCAGTATTCAGTTAACGTACAAAATGCGGATACAAATTAGCGCACGCTAAACGAATGTTAATCGTTTATCAGATGGTAAATTCTCCTATAAACATGTATTTAGGACACGAATTCACTTTTAAAAGAAAAGCACGTTTATTTTTTAATAATTGTACGTTCGAGCGGATATCTGTTCCTTTAATATCCTTTAATAGGGTTTACATTTTTAAGTACGTATTATCGAACGTATAAATTTGTGTTGGTTAATTGAACGATGACAGTAATAATAGAACGTTTAATATCTTTATTCTTAAATACTTCTTAAATACCACTTTTTAATAGACATTGCTGAATGTTATTACGTCAGTTTTTTTTTGGAAGTTTGTTAAGTAATCATTTATATTTATTTTTCTTTGTTCGTACTCGACATTCATACGAAAGTACACTTTTCGCTTAGTTTTCGGTGAATTTACCATTTTCTTTTCATAATTATATTATACATTTATTTACACTGTACTTTTGTATGCCAATTAAATTTTATTGAAATATCTCAATCTCACTTATTTTAATGTAAAGTATCATTACTCCATATATGTTACAGTTAACCATTGATCTAACATGTTTGTTGCTTATCAAAAAAAACAGTACATAACCAAAAATGCATGTTTTGCGGTTTCTGGTTTGTCAGTACTATGTTTTTCGAAGTTCTGACCTGCCATACACTGAATTATCTGCTTTGCGTGTATCATTATTATTTGATCTAATTATATTGACAAATGTACACTTGAAATTTAAGAAATCAATTTGATATTTGTACGTTAGAATGGATATGTGTATGTTAGTATGAATATGTGTACGTTAGCGCGCATAATTTGTACATTAGTTCGATCAAATAATCACGATTTTATTTCAAGTTACATTAATCCGGTATTTTTAAAGTAAGCATTGATTGTATTAATCGTTTGTAAGCTTTGTGTAGATTGCCTAATCTAAACTCTTTGTATATGCGTAAACACAAGAATTTATAGTTTTAATTTTATGTCATCTCAAACAATCTCGTTTCTAGAAAATGGCATATACCTCCCTTCGCTGTCTTCGCACCGTCTTTAACAATTGACTCGTAAATTAGCCGTGTTGATTTATAACAATTTCGTGCGGCGATAAAGTTAATTGTTTTCTCACAATGTGTATGCGACCTTAATGCCGTGCGCAACCTACTAACAATCAAAACTATCAAATGGAGATGAGGATGATGATGAAGGAGGTGGATAAAAAGAGCGCGATGGAGAACTTTGACCTTCCGCGCGTTATTCCCGGGACTCTTTTCACTCGGTAAAATAATTAAATTCCATTGCGAACATTGCTGAGATAATGCGAGGAGTCGCGATCCCCATGTTTGGATCCGTAAGTTTTCTCTTGTAATTTAATCAATCCATTATTATCGTACTGGACGTATCTACGATTGAGTACAATTGTACAATTAATTAATGTTTTAACTGCGCACTCGATTGGAGTATGTAAATTGTTTTAGAAATCTTTCCGTATCATTCGTTATTGTTAACTAACTGCGTGTGAAGCTTTCAGAGATTAGTATGTAGGTTACATGTTAGGTTCTCTAGTATATTACAATCCTAAACTGATGTAATGAATCACAATATAAAGTCTATTCGAAATAAACATAAGGAAGTACAACATAGTCTTACATAATTATTTATAAACATACATTTATTAAAAATTTCATTTTGCAATTTTAAATCTTAATACTTCTTTTTATATTTATTAAATAATTATTTGTTTTATTGTTGAACTTGCGTCCTTACAAGTCTTAGCGTCCGTAGCCTTCACTACCTCATTATACTAACCGGTAAATGCCGGAAAAATAGGTCAGCGGTGACATTCGAACCAGCACCATTTCGCACCAGATTTCTGTGATGCAAGGACTCTTAACTACTCGGCGAAGAGTTGCACAGATAACCAAATATAATAGGAAAATTTTAAAAAATGTAATATTTAATATATTATTAGCCTCAAATTTGGCCAAAGAGCCATAGACAAAAGTGTTTCTGCCTAATCTACTTTTGATTGACAAATGAAATAATATAATATTCGCATTTGTTCTTTAGAAATTGAATTCATTATACACCCATACCTCGCTTTACGGCCTAGATACGTTCCAAGAAACTTGGCCGCAAAGCGAAATGCCGTATAAGGAATTAAAAATTGCGCTTGCGCAATATTGGCAATATGTAGATATATCGATATGGAAAAAAGTTTTTTTGCCGTTATTGCGAAAAATTTTAGGCCGTAAATCGAAAACGTGCCTTAATTGAAGAGGGCTGTTATGGCGAAATATCGTATAAATAGCGGCCGTATAGCGAGGTATTACAATAAATAATCATGTAACGATCTATTGTTTCAAAGATAAAGGTTGTTTAACAACATAAATAATGTCGTGATACAAATTAGTAACGTTACGTCAATTCACTATTATTTGTTTGTTTATTAATAACAAATGTACGTTGTAATCGTACGTCAATTCAAAATTGAACTTGCGTCAAACAATTAAAGAAAAGTTTTATTATTGTTTCATATATTTCCAATTATGTATTACACTATATGGTTATGTTAATTTTCTTAATTCAAGTCTTCAAAATCATAGACTGTGTGAAATCTTACTAATCTAAGAATTAAATACGTTCAAGAACAAGTCGCACAAGTTTATTGTGAAAGACCGGTATATGGAAAAAAAAATTGTGTACTAATATTTTAGAATTAATTTAATAATAATAAGCATATTTTAAGGAAAAATTGGACCAAGCTTTTTTTAATTAAAATTTTGAATAATTTGTACTATAATTCTAACAAAGTGACTATAGAGAATTGTACTGATTGCAGTAGCAAGGTATAGAGTTCCTGTGTAATAGCAAAAATAAATTTTTCTTTTTATAATATTTGTTACAAGAAAATGCTTTTACTATTATCAAATTTCTCGTAATAAAGTAAAATATGCTTTTACAAATATTTCCGTGAGTCTCCATATCTATTTTTATTTTAGACTAAAATTGCAGCAACATGTTTTTTTGATTTTTGCATTTTGAATTATGATAAATTTGTATACTCCTCTTTATTTGTCATGAGAAGCACTGACATGTTAAGTGCTTGCTTTATAACAACAACAAAAAAAACGTAGCAGTAGCAAATGCACCTTCTGGAATAAACACTGAATAGCACTCTAGTAAAGCGGAAATGATTTGCCAGTATAATAAGTTTATATAGCACATATGCAACTATAGAAAACACATCCGAGCAATCGATAACCAATAATGGAAACTTTCTAGCAACTATAGAATTGATGTGTTTTTTTGTATTTACTTGAAATCAAATATTTAGGGAGATGTGAAAAACGTAAATCATGTCTACGTATATTATTATTTTTCTATACGTACTGACGGTTTCATGATTTATGGATTAGCTAGAAGTGAGATCCATCCAATAAATTTCTAAATTATAGTTTCCCTTTTGGGTTGCTGCCATCGTCGGATCATTTTAATAAATAATGATTCACTAATCGGGGTCAAACTTCCGAGTAAACTGAAACAGATTGCACGGTGAATTATAAATAACGTTGAAAGTAATTAAATTAGTTAATTCTCGATTTAGGCATTGGATTTCCGTAGCCCGAGGATCCGTCCCAAATGTTTGTAGAATAATTTAATTATATCGAAATATTATGTTGTTGAAGGTCTACTGTATTTTATTATTAATGTAATTATTGAAATTTGTAATTAATTTAAATATTTACATCTTTATTTCATATCTTGTTGAATAGATTACATATTTTCGAATATAATTTAGTATTGTTTTCTTTAGTACAAACCTTTTATTTTATGTAATTAGTTTTCTAAAGGAAATTTTTCTAAAGTTACGATTTGCATTTATTTAGATGTACTTATTATTACTTAGAAATTAAGTTACAAATTAAGATCACTTAAAAGTTGACGAGTTAAATGATATTCTTACTAATTTTAAAAAATCTTGCAATTTTGAAAAATAAAAAATGTATATACAACACAATACAAAGCGAAAAACGTACTAGCATTAGAGTTGATATAACATTCTTGATTTCGATAAAGTTAATTATTATAAAAGTTAAAAATTTAATCTCACCCAAATAACTTTATTTCAATTATGAGAGAAAAATATTTTAAGTTAACAAATTCATTTAAATATTTTATAGTTTATTTTTTAATACTAATGAATAGATATTACCTAATAAATAACGTAAATAATGTCAATGTCAAATAGTAAATCAAAATAGAATTATATTTATCATACAATACGAATTTCCATTTTGCAAAATTGTATTCGATGGGAATTAAATTGTATGCGCTGAAACTACCTGTATATTGAATCAAAGAGATTATTTGTTAATGCACAATGTAACCAAATATTGAATACATACAAACGAACCACCCGCATTGTATACGAAATAAATAAAAATAAATCAATCGATGCATGAATACACAGACCATAAAACAAAAGCGAGTTGCATAAGACCTTCAATTTCGGGTATATAAATAAAGTGTATGGGATAATGCGCAGGAAACGCACATTAAATTTACACCCGACGAATATTTCAGTTTGGATTCAGCAATAAATTTTTCATTATGTAAATTGTTTGTACGCCATAAAGTTTTTGTAATTTATCGCCGACGGCGAATCGATGCATGGCAATCAAATGCAGCGATTTGAAACAATTAAAGTCTCGTGTATTTATAGCGATGATCGCTACGCATATGCACTTGATGCTTTTTTAGCTATGACAGCGATACAATGTTGTATCACAGGAATAATGACATTGAAACTAATTTATGGGATTACAGTAAAAAAAAATATCCCATGTACTACAATATCTTTTGTCTGCAATTCTCGGATAACTTGTTCTGGGTATTGAGATATCCATCATACATTTCTCTTAACAATGACACCAGAAAACTAATCAGTACGACACTTTTTATTGTGTAATAATAATTATTATATATTTTTGTAATAACACCTTTGATTTATAAAAGTGTAAAAGTTTTTCAATTGACTACACCTAAAGTTGGACTACAACTTCTATCAGACCGGATTCACTATTTAAAAACAAACTAAATTTGTTATTGATGAACATAAAAAGAAATTATACTAATTAGTATTCAAATTAACCTGTTATACATTTTTTACTCTTTGTGATGTATATATTCCGGTTTTTAACAGTATTATATATTGATTTACCTATTTTCCGAACAATGCCGAGAAGTTAGACCGATGTCAACCCGAATTATTGACGGAATTGATTACCTCAACCATGAGAGATATTGATTTATATTCTTGCTACTTCAAATATCTCTTAACTTGGAAGATGTTTCGTCATATGAATTAGACTTTCATTATCCAATTATAATAAATTTGATGCAAATTGACGTAATTCACATTAGTTGGAATAAAGTTATGTTTTATATTTCATCATCATCATCTTGTTTTCAGTAATGAACCTAGATATTAGTGGTATCAATTATCCAGATTATATATTTTTCTCAATAACTCTACGTTGGACTATGTTTCTTCACATTAGAGTTCAATTATTTTGCATTTAATACAATATCAATTATATAGGTTATAAGTAATTTTTTATATATTATAATCAGTCTTGAACAAAATGAGTTGTAGAATAAAAATGATGAACGAAAAGTAATTAAGAACTTAAATAAAACTGCTCGAAGTAAGATAATTTATTTATTGTTTTATGCTTGTAATTTTTTTAAGAAAAAGAATATATGAAATGATTAAAACTAGTTTATTAGTACAGATTCTACAATTATCAGTTCCAAGTATGGAGATATCAATATTTCAATTCTTTCAAGAGTGACAGGAGAAAATTAATCGGAATAATAAAACGGTCTTCGAAGTGGCGTCCTTCAATTAATGCAGAACATGTAAATACAATTAATGAAATGTGTTGATTACAAATGTAAATAAGCGCGAAGAAACAATTAACGAAGCCAAGCGTATTTCTGGATTACTAAGTTACGAATCGCGTGTTATTAACAAACTGCCGGAATTGGAAGTTGTAACCCAATTACGTGGAGCAGCGCAACTTTCGTACCGAACTTAAATTAAGGGGAGCTCTATTTCAGGCTGGTGGATTAGGTTTAATATTATAATATAAACATGATTAGCGCCAAAAGGGATTGCGCGTAGAAAGCGAACGAGAGAGAGAGAGAGCAATAATTCATGTCGTTCGTGTTATTTATTCATTTTTTTTTCATTCAAGTCCGGGCATTAATCATCATTTTATCAATAAAGAAACGCATTAAAGATCATCAGGTCAGGCCGAGTATTCCGTCCTAAAAACAATGGCATCCTTATTGCACAATCGTCGCTTGTATGCGCTACTTATGCGAGTCCGAATTTTCCATTTGATTAATTAAATCAATTGATAGGGATACGTCAGGGACACTTTTTGCTTATGTAATTAATTAGTATTGTAATAATTGTATTAATTAACAACAGTATAATTAAATCGATGAGCCTTCAGTGAATGAAGATTATTATCGAACGGTCATTTCTTAGGTTTGTCTTTTTAGAGTCGTCTTATAAATTAGACTCTGTCTAGGGCCCATGATAATTTGTTGGGCCAACAAGGTTTTTTAGTACACACTAAACGAATATTTACATTAGGATTCCAAAATACTTAATTTGATGTATAGTAAATTTTATCGAGTTGGTAAAATGTACCTAGTGCTCCCAACAACTTGAGCCCCTAATTCTATCATGTACTTAGTGATGTCAAAATTATAAAATAATGATATAATTAGTAGAATTTCAAGATAAAAAATATTATTATCACTAATTTATTTTGTGTTAATGTTATATTAGTTTTCATTTTGTATATAGACATTTTTAATAATATTTGTGTTAAATGAAATAATAAGATCATTATTTTACTGATTTCAATTTTTTATAAATATAATCTTTAATGAGAATACTTTAATAATAATTTATGTTTTTTGTATATCATTTATTTATTCACAATCTATCACAAATAGGACATTAAGCAAATTTGTTGGCGGTACAATTGTCATGTAGATGGGGAACTCAACAGTATCTATCTATAAGAATTAACTTATAATAATTTTATATAATATAATAATATTAATTAAATCTATATAGTAAATCTAGAATGTTGCACTTTTTAAGTCTGTATGTTTGCATTTGCTTTACTAGAAGATCTTCAGCTAGTTTGTTTGGTTAATAATAATAACATTTATTCCAACAACTACAAAACATAAAATCAATACAATAAAATGAACCAATAAAACAAATATTAATAAAAAGGGTCCTAAAAACTTTATTTTATTAAAAAAATATGAAACATTATAATCAATGTGGACTAAAATTTATTTTTCAAAATTCTGCAAAGGATTATTCTTAGAATTTCGTATAAATAAAATAATGAATTATTTATCCGAGATAAAGAGGAAACATTCCATAAAAAAATCTTAGCTGGAAAAAGAATTTTTCCAATAAATTGTGTTCATAGATTTGTTTATCATTGTTAAGAATTTGTTTAACGGGGAATTTGCGCTGTGGTAAATCAAAGAAAGTACATCGTTGATTTTATCATAAATCACGTCAAGATAATCACACCAATCTTCCAAATCCGTTAAATTTCAATCAAACGTTTAGCAATAGAATCAATCCGACTCTCCTATAATCCAGTAACGATCAATTCAATAAAATTATCGATACCGAATCAAATTGTTCCTCTCCTAACTAGAAACGAAACGGGTTCTTTTTTCACTCTAATGCTACTAAACTAATTCCTACAGGGAATTCGTTGTCAATTACACAACAAAAAAAAGTAAAGATACCCCGTATTAGCCGTCCCGTTCGATTCTCTACCATCAGATAGATTTATTTAGGCTGCCATGTACCGGGAAAAGATTGTCAATCCGATTAATTAGATTTCTGCAGATGATTATTCCTAGAATTTCCTCTATATAAAATGCATAATGAATTATTTATCCGAGATAAAGCGGAGAAGACATGTGAGCTTTCTATTTATTTCCTCTACTTTAGATTATAGATACGTCGCGTGCTTACTTTTCCTACTCATAATACAAATTGTATGAGGAATGTTCAGCTTTAAATTACAATTAAATAAATTTACTTTCGTATGCTTCGGTACTATTTCAACTCGATAAAAAATAAAGGAAATGAAGTACTTATATTACCTTACCTCGCTTAGTCATGAGATCAACAGAGATATAAATAATATTAACAAAAAAAAGTAATCGTAGTTATTACAGAAACCAACGCTAGGAATGCTATACGAGCGTATTTGGTTACCTTGATAAACCTTGGATCAAATTAAAATCGAATTATTGTTGTTTAGCTAATATTATTATAATTAGGCGTTTATAATTTTAATTTCATTTAATAATTTCTTCACACCTCGTGATATTAATATGAACTTAATCTATGAATTTGAACTAGTTTTTAATTATTGTGTTTATTATGTAGAGTATATATATAGTGGAAGTTACCGTCCTTGACCGTAACAACCACCTATCGTACATAATTCAGACGCTCGTTATGTTAAAAAAAACCCATACATTCCCATTGTGCGCCGTTTAGTTCAACAACATCATTCAATCCGAAAATAGTAATGGAACAGATATCTCGCGTGGAAAATAGTATTATAATCTGAACAGTAAATAAGACTTTACATAATTTCGTGTCAAAGTTCAAAACACTCCTCCGTTGTTCCTGCGGTCACTCTTCTTTTTTTCGGTATCCTCTCAGTCTTCCGTTCCGTTCTTTTCTTGACGTTTTTTTAAATTTTATTTTCAGGTGGTCCTTTGTGTGCATACATGTGGGCATTTACGAGTCGGAAAAATTTATTCCTCTTCGATTTTAAGAATGTTTTTTATTGACGCATTAAAAAAGGAAACGGCAAATCCTGAGTTATCGACTTTGTTTGCTTTCCAATGGGATTTAACGTTAGAGCCTAACGTTTTATTTGCAATTAAATCACGTAAATCGACACGTTTACAAAGAATAAACGTTAACTCGTTTTGCATTTATTAGAAATTGGGAATGGTAAATTGAAATTAATTCTTTAATTTAAAATATTTGAAATATACAGTTTTAGTTGAAGAAAATACTAGACTATAAATTACTATTAAATACTATAAATTATGAATATCTGTCTTTGTGCAGTTTCACAGAATGTGCTATCGATCATAGTTTTCGATACAAGATAAATATTATTAAACTATAATTAGAGTTTTAAAGTATTTTTTATCTCTTTAATTTAAAAAAAGTTTTTTGTATGACGCACAGATGCGTCTAATAAAAACTAAAAATACTATATCTATAATAAGGTTGATGCTATAAAATTTTAGTGTATTCATTTTGGAAGGTGCAATATAAAAATGACTTTAATATATCAAATAAAAAGTACATAAATTAAGTCATAAAATTTCAGAAGCAATTATATTTAAAATAGTTAGTAATGTAAAAAGTGTAGACATATTATATAGTATTAATTATCAGTATTTCAGTGATCCATATGAAAACAAATATTTTTATCATTTTATAACTTTCGTATTAATTTAGAACGAATTTAAAGTATGTAAATTAGCTAATAGAATTACTAAGCATATAATTAAAATAATAATTAAGAATAAAGTAAATTGAATATCGTTTTAATCAATATGTAAACTTTTTTGTATAATTTCATAATATCCAAATTGCGTTAGTTAATTATTCTATGTATATAATTAAAGCCATAAATTAAAAAAGAAATTGATTTAAATATATACTATTTATAACGTTGATATTTTTAATTTAGAATAACAATTTTGTCATGTTATTTTTATTTTTTTCAAAAGGAAATGGTTAATTTGTGTCAGTAGTAGTAGTGTTTAGAAAACTTTATATAATTATCGGATTGGACTATGGGATTTTACTTCTACAGGTTTCCCAGGATTGGGAATTACTATTAGACGGGCCACTTTCCATTATGCCGGATATTATATATTTAGCATTTGATTTTGAATTAATATTATTAGAGGCTCAGCAGTTGTTGTATTCATATTGAAGCAGATTAATTATTAAATAATTAATAAAAAGAGAATCAATTTTTGTTACAGGAAAAACTCAATTTCACTTAAAAGAAAGTTATATTTCTATTTAACTTTATGCATGTATAAAAATGTACTTAAATTTAGTAGATATTAAAAAATAATTATTAATAATAATAAAATGGGGCAATTCATCAAATAAATCAAGTATAAAGTGGTGCTGGTTCGAATGCCAAAGGTGACCATTTTTTTCAGCATTTACCGGTCAGTAAATAATGTAGTGAAGGCTGATAAGGACGCAAGTTCAGAAGTAGGGCCGTGACCATTAAAAATAATAATAAAAAGAAATATAAAGAAAAATAAAATAGTATTGCTACAAAGGTCTATAAACCATATATATCTCTTTCTGCTACCTGAAAAATTATTAAACAATAAAATTAGAAATATTCCCAAAAAAATGGATTTCTCAGAAAATCACATTACATTTTAGAAATTCCACGATTTAATAACTTGTTAATATCATTGATATCATATGAAGAGAATGTTGTTTAAATGCTATTTAGATTCTCTAAACGATTGCATCTAAATGCTAACATTTTTTAATCCTAGAAGTAATATTTCTTGTTGAAAATATTCACTGTTTATTACTAATGTAGATTAATATCATGTAAATTTTTAAATTCTTATGTATTTCAAAAACTTGAGAAATTTAGAAAATGTTAATTTCTTGAATATTGAAATAAGTACTATTTAATAATTCTGCCCTCAAACAAATAAAAAAATTTAATTGCGAGGTAAGTTTTTTAATGTAATTTATTACCACTTTCTATAATAACTAATAATGATTATGTAATATTCTACAGTGAAAGAATTAATTAGGATTAAGACTTAAGTTTATCTAATTTTTGTTACTTTCTTAATTAAGTTAGTTAATCGGATCAATCATCGGCTTTGTAATAATTTTATTTCACGTTGTATCCGATGTTGATAATTTCACGTGGAACGTCATTTAAGTTACATATTTAAACATACTTAAATTAAAGTGAAATACAGATGTAACTGGGATTAACAACCGCAAGTACGTGTAGGTGAACAAAGACATATTTATACCATAAAATAATAGATTTGTTCATATGGAAATTCACCATAGGATTAACGTTTGCTTTGCGCACAAGCCTATAATATTCATTATAGATTGGTCGGTTATGATCTTGATCGAACGGTGCATTTTATGTAAATAAAGTTTCTTTAGTAAGAAAGTCAAGAACATTCTTGTAAACAAAGTGATGGTTGAATGTCAAAAAATAGATGCATTTATATGAAAAAAACAATATAAGGTTAACATATATTCGTTTAGTCAACTGCAATTATGTACGTTATCTAAGCTGTAACTAACTTTTAGTTCATTTTTTTGATAAATTCATCCATTAATAATAAAAATATATGATCTTATCGTTTCAGGAAAACACGATTCTTGTAAATAAATTATCGTAGCTATCAACAGAACAAGTCATTATTTAACGTTTCTTAATTTTCAATCCGAAAGAACATTAAGTCAGTTACAAGTGCTATTATTTGCATGCCATGTCCAGTAAATTATCTCTTCCATATAACGATGGCGTGTTTTTCGTCCGTTAATTTTTCCGTCTTTCCAGCTAACAATTTCAGAATATATCGGTATTATAGTTGTCGTTGGCTAATAAGGAATTGCATTGTGAGTTGCGTGGTTGGTACATATTGTTCGGGCCGAACGTAACAAACGTACACTGGGCGACCGGCAAAAGGTTAACCTTATTAAGTGAACAATGGATGTCCATGCGATTTATTAAAGAAAGAAACCACCGGTGAGCAGGAGGAGGAAAGAAGGAAGAAGTAGGGGAGCCGCCGAACAAAATAACAACCGAAACACAGAGAAAATTGCATAAGTAATGCGTTCTGCAAATGCAAATTGCAATTGCACTTTTATCATGGCACTATTGACACAGCGCAAAAGGGAACTGTCAACGGGCGCGCACAATGAGACAATGGCAAAGGTGCAACAATGAAGAGGAATAAGAAAGAACAAAGGTAAACAAAGGCAGGGAAAAACTATTAGAGATTCGTTCTTAATGATTTTATATATCAAATTGTTCCGGCGCGCTGGTAATGACTTAATCCTTGTGGGCGGGTGCGCTTTTAAGTGGGAAATTTTGAACGGCGTTTCTTTGAAGTGTTTTTGGCCCGACGGAAGTCGATCATGGAGTTAATGAACCTTGCTAATTTTAGGTTTGCACCATTTATTTTATTATTTACACAATAATTTACAAAGTTGATACCAATTTAATGTATCCAAATATATTCTAAAATTGTATTCGCATAGATTTATTTATATTTGAAAATCTGTCTTAAAACAAAGGACCTTAGGGTCTAATTGTTTCTCATATAATATTTCTTTTGAAATTGAAAGAAGTCAATATTTAATATGCAAATTTAGTAATAATATTTTTCCAAAATTATAAACATGTAACACGAAACGCCAATCAACCAATTTTTAGATATTTAATATAGCCCTTTGCAGCAATGGATTTTTCTCTACTTAAATATTTAAATGAAATTATTTTTATCTTTAGATTAATTTTATGGCCTTAATTATAGCTATCGCTTTTTCTCAAACCGGGAAAGTTTGGAAAAAGATAGGTGGAGGAATAAATTCTGACTTTTGAGAAGTGTATACCGATTTAAATATTTTGTTATACATAATGGACTATACCTTCTAACCGGAACATATGATAAGCCTAGTTATTATACAATATATAAATTGCATGTCACTTAGTTCGCCAATTCTACGAAGGTATACAACGGTTTTAATCATTGTTCATTTTTTACACACGCATGAAACTTAATAAATTACAATGTTGATTGCAATCAAATTTCGTTACGTATTTTTTTTTGCTTGATTGGTGGTTTGGCTGCAGGGTATTCGTTGCATTATGCTATAAGTAAATATGTAGGGTGGATTCGTAATGTTTTTGTGTAAGCCTAATTACCATTTTTAATGAAGCGTGCGTAGAAGTAAACGGAGTTAGTTGGAGAAGTAGAAAACGAGAAGTAAGAGTCGGAAGGGAATATCCCTAAAAGTTTATTGTTGGTACGTGTTAAATTAACCGAAACGCCACTTTGAGAATAAACTGGCATGAAATCGCAATCGCACGATTGCCTCCTTGCATATACCTCAGGGTCGGTCGGGCCTCGACTCACGGCTTATGAATCGAATGTTTTGATTAGAGGCTGAATGCTATAAATTGGCCAGGATCGTAAATAAACACTAAACAGGCAGCATCAATATGATTTTTTTTTATTAAGGACACTGATTTCTTTTTCAATTTAGTTTTGATTTTCAGACGCTCATCACTTGTAAATATTATTACTGACTACTATGAGCCATTGAAAACAGTGACTCGACTATACTGTTAAATGAATTAGTCAATTATCAACATAGTCATAAACTCCGATGTCTGTTCACAATCTATTAAGCAATACATTATTGATATTGTTAGATATTAAATGTATACTTAAAATGTAGTAAATATTATTAGAAGAGTCCGAATTCAAAGTTACTTTATTAGAAAAGTGATTAATAAACTACATGACATCATATTTTCAATTTCCATGACAGAAATGTATATAAATTGATAATTACTTTTGTAAAAGTTTATATTTTTTATAAGTTACATTAAAATAAACATCAAATTGAAATTATGTATATAAAATGCTAATGTTTTTTCTTAGTTAACTATCATTTATACTTAAAGATTTTAACATTATTAGAAGTTGTATAGAAAAAAAATACAGAAATTTAATCAACAATAAAAAAAAAAGGTACAATCAATAATCAAACGATATTTTATATAATTTTTATATTTAATCAAACTATATATTTTATTGGTAAAACTATTGTAATTTGAATTATTACTTAATTCATGTCTTTATTATATGCTCTATATTTAAATTATAAATTATCTAAATATTTTAACATTATTTATAGTTCTATAGAAATCAAAATGTGATAAGAATTTTATATATATAATCAATATGATTGTATTTACTGATTTTGTTTAATAATTATGTATTTGTACTTGTGCTATAAATATTTCTTTAATTATTAAGATTATTGCAAATGAAAATCATTATTTATATAACGAATGTAATTTTACGATTCGAAGTAAGTCATTAACTGGCATAAATATTGCCCATTAATATTGGCATTAATTACGCAATCGGTGTTTTCGCTGTTTTGCCGAAGTCGGTTCTCTTTATTACGAATGTTAGTTGCACACAGCAGAACGTTTATAAAAGTCTTAATTGCATTTGCAGCAAGTACGTGACTCGGTGTTAAGATGTCATCCGATGCAACAGGTCATCTCGGCCTTGACCATCGCCAACGACAGTCGGCCACGAAAGTATAAACATGGCCACCGCAAAATTCGCACGAATCCCGTTCTCAATTAGCGGAAAGCCGAAACTGGAAATATTAAATCCCTGAGATCCTTGCGTAGCGAATTTCCTCTTCACCTACCTTCTCATTCCTATACGTTTTTCTCGACTTTCTGCACGCAGCCGTGTGTGTTTTATTCACGGCTCATGTTTCTCAGAAGCCGAAAGCAACACTTTTTCCTAAGAACCCGAATTGCACAACAATTTTAAAGACATAACAACGGCATTACTTAACCACCCGAATCGCACAGTGTACAAGAAACGAAGGACAATAATAATCTTTGGACAATCGAAACGTTGTTTTTGCACGCGCTGTGCTTAAAATCGATGTATGCTGTAGGTATGGCATTAATGGAAATTGCTGTCGCGGACTTGAGAGTTATTTTATTCAAAAATGTAAATAATTTGTATGCAAGTTGCGTCGAAAACAACACAATTCGCTTTACATATCTCTTTAATTTTCATTCATGGTGTTTTTATGTACTTTTTTTTTGCATTCCTTAAAGTGAAGGAAACTATAATTAATTTAAATTACCGACTTTACTTATAATTAACTTCGATGAATATATAACACACCAATTAATGCAATACTTATAACCTAAAGAATATATTAAAAGTAACTATGCCGTAAGTTTCCTTGTAAATAATGGATCACGATTTCGTTTTATCGTATTTACTAGAAGAAATCCAGCTTACCATAAGTTACAAACAAAAGCAAAATAACGAACTGAATTTAATTCTATTTTATGATGATATTTATTTTATTTATTCAAATTTAATGTACAACATTCTTAAACTTTCTAAACCAACATCTTCATCATCTTTTTATCTTTTGGAAATACCAATATTATAACCTTTACTATAGCACAAACAAAGAAATTCCGGGTATTATTAAAACATGAAATATTGTTATACTTCAGACTAAATAATCTTTTTACAATATTTTTATTTTAAAATTATACTATATTACATAATAATATTTAATCAACAATATGAAACTATTCTAACAAATATACTATTCAAACTATCTATGTTATTTTTTTTATTGGCTAAACTAGTTTGATGAAAGCTATAATTTGATTTATATTACTTACTACTGTTAACGTGTTGACTTATTTGACGAATTGCTCTTAAACCTTGCATTGCCGGTAAATTTATTCTTCAAAATAAAAACGCGTATTGAAATGATGCGAATCTAAAATTTCTCTGAACTTCACAAATACTGAATTTTAATGCTGTTTGCAAACATCGATAAAAAAGCACTAACACATATGATGGAAAATGTACTTGTAAGCTATATAATTTCATGAAACATAATGATTAACTAAATTTAGTACCCAATTATCGTAATTTAGTACGCAGCTACTTTAATCAATTTACTTTGAGGTTATATATAATATTATATTAATATAATACACCCATAACTCGCTTTACGGGCTAGATACGTTCCACGAAACTTGGCCGCAAAGCGAGAAGCCGTATAACGAATCAATTATTGCGCTTGCGCAAGATTGGCAATATGTAGATATATCAACATCGAGAAAGTTTTTTTTGCCGTTTTAGACTGTAAATCAAAAACGTGCCTTAATTAAAGAGGGCCGTTATAGCGAAATGCCGTATAAAGTCCAGCCGTATAGCGAGGTATGGGTGTATTGTGTTATATTATTAAATTAAAAAATATGTAAGATATATAGTTAGAAAGTAAAGTTATGTTTAAATATATATGAGATTATGAATGTAAATTATATTAATTTAACTATATATAACTGTACTAAATGTGTAATAATATGTGGTATTCTGTGGTATCTACATTTGTAAAGCTCCCAGTGCGTTATTTTCATTGCAATATACAAAACACGTTTGTTACATTGCTCCAGGAGTACAAACATGATTCCATTATTTTGAATAATCGTAATTAGTTGACCTGCTTTAATTACGGTCATTAATAAAGATGAGAGAGACTTAATTAAAATTTTAAGGAGAATAAAAAAAGCAGCAGAACAGCAGCGCGTATAAGAATGATATCCTGGGCAGCCCGTCCTTCACGAACAACACAGGAAAAGGAATTTCATTACAGAAACTCGGACCAGCAGAACGAGCCTGCTCGTATACATGAGCTGCTCACTGGTATTATTATTAGCGTGGAGGGCAATGATTACTGGCCTGTGTTTGTTTGTGTATGTGTGTGTGTATGTATTATGTTCAGAGCCTCCTTTGAATGGTAGTAGTACCACGGCGATTGTTCCGCGAATGCAACCGCCTCGGTTGTTGTTCACCAACAGGACATTTAGTGTAATTGCATTGTTCTGGCGGATCAATCGCATGATTTATTTCGAACTTGTCCTCTGTAATACCTCTGTCTACCCCTGCGTATGCATGCATTTATGCATGGCCGGATTGGCCCGGAGTGTTGGACGATTTGCTCTAAACCGATGTTAATTGGAATCAATCACAATTAATTCGAAGGCTGTAACGTGTAATTTCATTTGCTTTAATTGATTCTGTAATTGGCCTCTCTGCGAATCTGTAGTAATACAGTCGGCGCGTGTCTTTCCGTTCGACTTTTAAAAATTCTTTTCTTTCTACGATTAATAATTATCTAGAATAATGCATTTCTTAAGCAAATAATTATTTGAGAAAATAGCTTATTACCATACAAATATTAGATTCCTGGACAAATAGCTTTCGAATATACTTTAATCGATGTACCAGTAAACCTCAATTCTCGAAAATTCTGTTACCAAACTTAAAACTTAAACAAAAAGATTACCTATTTGTGTGAATACATATATTACTATCCTATTTAAAAAATGCTGTTCCTGCAAAAGGCTATATATCATTCTTTCCTAATTTTCTTAATAAACATCTTTGTAAGCTGCACATGAGTAAATAGTTATCGAAAGAGGTCTTTCCGCATTTTTTTTTATTCAAGTAACCTATTTAATGTGAATTCAAAAGTATTTTTAAAAATTACTTCACAATACTACATTTTTCTTATTATGAATTACTATTAGTCTAGTCATTTAGAATTTATTAATATTTACAACTCTTTCTATAGATATATATTATTTACCTAGTTAAAAAAGCTATTTTCCTGAAATAACTATTTGCCTGCAACACGCATACTTCATCCAATTCTTTTCACCATTGTGCTATGTAGATGATAATTATGATAACCGCATAGCAGATATGAGTTATTGCATCACGTGGATTTATTTATTGCTCCTCTTTTATTTTCCTCGACAATTATTTTCTGTGCCAGCCAAGGACGAGCGTGATATTCAGTTATGCAACGAGAGTTACGGTTGCTTCAAAAGCAAGCACACACATCCACACACAAAAACAGATATCTTTATGTATAAGCTCGGTAAATCAACGTTTTTAATACTGTAAACTTGTTCTGCTCCTTATATTCAATTAACTTGCATCCTTGTTAAGCATTTCATGTTTCTCAAAGAAAACGAACACCTCAAACTTCAAAACTAATTATATCTATAGTTTTATATAATGTTGCATACATTCTCTGTATAACATAACATTTAAGCGTACAAATCAAGTACAGTATGCAGTTTAAAATTAAATTACATTGTAATCAACATCTGTCATAACGAATACTTGATATACTTGATAATTTCAACATTTAAAAAATATTTATGTATAAATTTTATTGTTTTGTAATTTCCCATGTAATTAATACAATTAGTATGTTGATGCACTGCGATTCCACTAGTTCCCCTCTCTCGGTACCACTTAAAATCCCGAAAATCGAATTCCCGACAATCACATTCCCGACTGTATAAAATTTCCGCGCACTTTGCGGTCACAGCTATGTTTATAGCAATTTAGGAAAGCAGGATGAAATGAATTGAGTAAAATAGAGTAAAATAGTTGTTTCTGTGGTATATCTATCTAGAGTAATGCCATATTGCTCTTGGAAGGTATTATTCTAAGATCTAAGAACAGACTGAAGGAGTCTTCGTATCAAGTTGACATTCTTCCAAATATGTTGGAGAAGGTGATTGAAGCAAATATAGCCATGACACTGCTATTGAAACATTTACTAGAAACGTAAGCTATTTATAAATGATTTATAGCAGTCCCAATGAATGTATCTAAATAAATAAGAATGTTCAATGATTTCTTTTTATGTAAATGTATATATATATTTAACATATATAAGATCAAATGAAATGCTTCTACTAAAAAGTAGAATGCTTTACTGTGAAAGAGGTTACTAGTTTTACACATACAGATAATAATAGTAGGCATACATAAAGGAAATCCAAGTATGGTTCTTTTTATTTTGATGAGCGTTCGGATTAATGTACATCTTCACTCGCCGAAAGAAAGATTCCACTCCCACAAAGTGTAATGAGATTCAAACAGATACGGTTAGATGTACGGAGTACAAAAAAATGCATCTACATATATGTTCATAAATCACGACTGACGTGCCATTTTTAGTTACATTCATCATGAAGTTAACATTTAGCTGCAGATGTCAGAGCACTTTTAAAATAGCATTGTAAAAATGTGTCCATATGTCAACAAAAATGAATACTGAGTTAATTGCTAGTCATGTTATAAAACAAAACAAAAAAAGTAACCAAATTTAAATTCAAAATGGTTGTATTTCAATATATACTAATATTATATAATTTTATAATTTTATAATACTGCATACAAACTTTGAAACATATGAAACATGTAAGTTGAAGTAATTAGTGTCATGTAATTATAGCTGTCAGTTTAGTTTGAATGCAATTTGATATCATAACCAATATTAGCTAACCTCAGAACCTTCGACTCTTGTCAAACAATTATGCAACAGCAAGATTCCTGTATAACCTAAAACTGCCTACAACATCAATTACATATTAATGGACCTACCCGAGGTTCCTTCGCTCCTCTTATAATCAGAAGATCCCAGCTTGATTTCTTTGATATAAACTTTTCAATTTTGATGTACATATACTAAGGCTGAATTTTATCAGTTCGACATAGGCTAAGTGTATTTTAAGTTATGAAAGACTCCAATAAAAAAAATAGTATACATGAGAGAAATGTATATCACTTTCCCCAATTGACTAAAATTAGTTGGAAAGTAACTTACTTGAACTATTCAATAATATTATAGTCTATTTCAACCACTTTTCCAATAAGTGAAAGATACGTTTATATAACCCACGATATTTAACTAAATTCTCCAAGAACCTCCTCTTGAACTATTGCAAACTCCGGGCGTTCGTACATTTAGATGCAAGTTCCTTTTAAAAAAATGAAGCAATTCACATTGAATCGAGCACCGATTATGTAATCGTTCCTCGCAGCGGTGATTGCGTGGAAAATCGCGCGAGTACTTCAAAATTAAATACAATTAAAACCATGCAAATTACCCCATTTCCAAGAAAACATTTAAACTTCCCTATCAATTACACCATAATTCACGACTGTGTTTGATCGATTCGCAACTAATGCGTATGATTTGGTGCGTTTAAAAACATTCCTGGAATAAAGCGAGGTGTAATTTGCATCCGACGTTTTGCACTGTTCAATTAAACAAATTTGCAGCACGGAGGAGTACTGAAGAAACTGTGCAATCGTTTTCAGCTAACAACAATCTTGGAAAAAGCCGGTAACATTCTAATCCTAATCCGATTGATCTAATGGGCAATAAATACATTTTCCAGCTTCCTATTAGCGTTTTTCCAACGCTGTGTGTTTGGAAAACGAGGGGTGTTAATGCGAGGTTTATACGTGCGTGAAAGATAAAATGTCCACGATCGAGCTCGTTAATAATATTGTTTAACTGTGCTCAGCGAAAGATCGTATCTGAAATCCATGGGTAAATGGCCATTGTTAATCGTTTCGCGTTTCTTTTAAAATCGAATATCAATAATTCCTTTCCCTTGACACGAATTTCAAGCGCAGCACTCACACACACACGTTCGACGTGTCAGTCGTTACTTTGTTGTTGGCGTTAAGTGTGATTGAAATAATTGTACTCCAATTATTTCCAAAGAATTATCCACAAACTTTATTGGATCGAATTGGCCAAGCGTCGTATAGGTCTATCAGTCGTATTGTGTAATTAAACCTCTTGCAAGAGCCTTCGCCCACCGGCTTTGAAAATTACATAAATTGCAAATGCTATGTGTATGTATGTGAGTTTTTTTTTATGTTGCACGTAAAATAGTGTGCCGGAATAGACATGTTGTCGGTGCACAACAATAGAAAATTATGGGGAAAAATAACGTGTAATATTAGGTTTTCAGAAGTGAAGGGAATAAACGGTTTTGAAAGCTGGATAATTTGTGGAAAATTGGTTATTTTCGCTCGCCTGTTATATCGAATTACCTTACAAAACAAAGACATTTTATGTTATAATTCTCTCAAAATATTATTTACTTACATTGTTACATAATTTGTTTATAACTAATTAAAAATTATCAAATATGTATTGGGTATTTATGTTTAAATTGATAATAATACCTAATTATCAATTAAAATTACTATTTTCTTTACATTTTTTTTACCGTCCTCCAATTAAATGGGAAAGAATTATTGAAGTAGATGGTGACTACACTCCGAAATAATCATTTAAGAATGTTATTGTATAATTTTTATATTGCTTTGTTAAACATATTTATTACACCAAATTAATTGCATTTTAAGAATTAACATTCGAATCTCTTTCACTTTTAGATTTTATGATTATTCGATCTTAATTATTCTCGCATATTTAACACTTCGCTTCATTAATTTAAAGTTTTTATTATAAATTCAATTTAAAAAAATATTAATCACTGCATAATCATAGCAGCAAGTTTGGTTAACTTAACTCTTAGAACTAATTAAGTTCCATTTTGTTTTACCTTTAGTTACCCTTTAACAAATATCATATTTTTCCAATTTTTGAATATCTTAAATACCTTTTTGATTGTTTGTGAATATTGCTAATTAAACAAGTTGCGTCTCCGTATTAGTCAATTATGCAAAATAGGTGAGACATGCAAGCAATACTAGGGATTACTTGAATGGGAAAGAAATGAGGTGAAAAAATTGTTCGTGCAATAGTATTTCATAAAACGCCCTTGGTCTGGATATGTAAATGTTGCATAGTTCTCCAGGAATCTCATATTATGAAAGCTTCATGGATTGTCGCATAAATGACGTTGAAAATCAAGGTCACATTAATGTTTTTCGAAGTAATATTTTATTAGGGAATATATTCAATCATTCATTAAATGGTTTTTATAATTATTAAACACAAAATAAATTTTCTATTTGTTTTGAAGCATGAATGATTTTAAATAGAACTTTTCAACAATATTTTAAAAGTTTCAATTGAATGTAACTCTACTTTAATGTTCGACTTATCTGCACAAAAATACAGATATTGTTTAGTAAACATTATTTTTAAGTATATTCTAATTATCTCATATAAGGTATACTAATTTATTCTACCATATAACAATAATTCACTTGATTTTGTTTATTATTTCCTACAATATGGAAGACTTTAAACAACATACAAATAAGCAGAACAAAAACATTTGATTGTGAAAACCTAGTTTTTTTAATTCAATTAAATTAAAAAATCGTATTTTTAAATATTTTATATAAAAATGTACCACCAACAAGTACATAATGAAACATTAGTGGTATATGCAGTGACCATACGTCCCAGTTTGTACGGGACAATCCCGTGTTTAGGTAGCGTGCTCCGTTGTCCCGAAATGTTCAAATCGGACTATAGTAAAATAAAATTAATCGAAGCCGCACTATGCGAGGTATCGCTGCGTCTAGTCGCAAAAGAAGATGTAGTTACAACAATTCTTAGTACACTATATGAATTTTAATGCAAATTATTGGATTTCAGGTAAATAGTAAGTTTCAAAGTCAACATTTATTATTCAACGTAATCTGGTTCTGTTGTTTGCGCAATCATTTAGTAATCGAAACTGCATGCAACTGCAATTCGTAATAGCGAAGCGAAAAGTGAAAGAACTAAAAAAATGCTAGCAAACAAGAAAAAAACCAGAATCAATTGATTAAACTACGAGTCGTAAGTTATTGCCGCTCGCAGCGCTTTTAATTAAACGGCAATAATTAACAGTCAATTAGGATAAATCCCTGAACCTGCAGGAAGGGGTCTGCTCCGGTGAATTTTAATGGTAGCTCACCTACTTTTTCTCGTCATTCCGCTGATCTAATTTACTCACGTAACACAATATTAACGAAGTCCTAACGGTGCTCGCTCTTCGTGGCAGTAAAGAAAGGAGCTTAGAGGCCTTTTTCTTGAAATTGAAATTGTTGCTGCGTTCTAACCATCCTTCTTCCTTCTCCTTTTTTTACGTCCTCGCATTATCCTACACTACACTTCGGCTCCTTCTCCTCTTTGTTATGCGGCGATAGCGTAACGAATAAACGATTAATGCGTTATTAAATCTCACACGACACAGAGGAAAAGGGTTCCGTGCATTATACGGTGTTATAATATATTAACAGTAAATCTTAAATAGATTTACTCTGAAAAACGTCTGGCCTGGAGCAGAGGTAAATTGTTAAAAATAATATTTATTGTCCGGTTAACGAGCGGAGCAAACGAATTGCAAATGAGCGCGATTTCGAGCGAAAAATAATGAAATCTATTATTAGACTTTACTGAGGTCTGTTCCGATGCAATTACTGCTTTCTTGTACATCGAGGGTTGGTGGTCTTTCTAATAATGCATGCAAACCTCAACTAAAAAAACAGGTAACTCAAGACTTATTGCAGACTCGTCAAATATAATTGATATTCGATACTTGGGTGGAATAGAATGTAATGGGACCGGCGACGGAGGGGCCGAGCGAAATGAAGACAGAATAAGAAGAGAGATCGAGGATGTAATAAAAATACAGCAATGCAGACAGGAAATGTACTGTATTGTATCCGCTTTTAGAACGTCTACGGTGCCAGCATCCATCAATCCATGTTCACAATTATGATATGCAATTACTCTTAACACAAGTATTATTTTTTTATTGTTTTCATTGAAATCATCTATTAACGCTGATTCTGATTATTTCCCAAGAAATGTTTTCTTTGGAATTATAAATAAGTTGTCCGCTAAAACACATATACCATGCAACAATTACTTAAGTTTCCTTCCAATAAAAAAGACATTTGTCCGTAGCACAACCGCAGGAAATTGCCATAACACTTTTTATTTCCACTACTTTGCTTCAATTTAGTTTGAGCAATCTAGTAGCTGTTTCGTCAGCCTGTACCAACTCGTAAACCACATTTATTGAATGAAACAAAAAAAATGTTTACGTGCATCAACAGTTATTTCAGAACGTGCTTGCATTCGTTTATTTTTAAGTGTATGGAATTAAATAACAAATAGACTTTTGCATAAACATTTATAAATAAAGAATTTACTCTAAATTATTATTACATTTTATTGGTTCTCTAAGGGTTAAAGTTTCTAATATTAATTTACTATTTTATTTCAACATCTTTATTAGGCTAAAGGACTAACGGCCAAGGTTTTTCTGCCCTAATTTATTATTTTTAATAATATTAATATTAGATAAATAAAATTTAACTAAATTTGGTAAATAAATTAATTACAGCATTTTTCCAAAAGATGGCGTAATGAGTTTTATTATATTGTTTGACATTAACAATTTAAAAATTCCTCCAATAGTTGACCTTACCTAATATCTATGTTAACAATTTTGTTTTGATGAACCTAACCATAATCAAAGTTTATCCAAAAATGCACTTGGGCTGGTCTTTCAGTAACTTCAGATACGCTCGTGCAATTCGTATTTATACGGTGAATAAAAGTATTTGCTATATGCATAAACTCTTTTCCACATAGTCTATAAAGTATAGTGGTGTAGTGCACCTTCTCCATATCTCTCTATACCACTTCAATGCAAGTTTACATTAAAGGTTATTGCAGTTTATATGCATTGATAAAACGATAACAATTTTATTTATTGCGTAAAAATGCTGTGTAACTCTCGGAACATATAATTTTAACATTGTGCACATTTCAACAGCATTCCCGATACAGAATTTTTATGCAAAAACGGTATGTGGAAAGAGGAGATAAAATGTGTGCATTTTCTCGGTGTTGATTGTTTCGCATTTCACAATTTAAATGATTAAAGTCTTGTGCAAATCACATAATGTAGAGCTGTAGATATTTATCAGGATATTTACTCAATTATACTTTACCGACATGAAAATTATTGAATAACAAGTCAATTAAAAAAATATTGATTACTTTAATTAATATTTTCTGTTTATTATATATTATCTAAATCTACGTGTATATAAAAGTGTGATTATATTTTTGCTTAGTTTGAGTATTTATAACTAAAATTATAATTTTGATTCTTAATTGTCATTTGATTATCATTGTCTATATGAAAATTGCCTTCATATCACGACTACTCGATAAAAAATCTTAGGATTTCGTTTTACAGGGGTCGGCAGCCCGCGGCTCTAGAGCAGATCTTTTGATGAAAATTGATGAAAATACTTTTATTACTAGACAATATCTTTAAAATGCTTCTTTGTTTTAAAAACGTTTATAATCCTTCTTTTATTGGAAATGATGATATATTTCAATGTTGAACTTTATCCTTAAATCACATAAAAATATAATTTGCAAATGTTTTTAAAGTTTATAAAATGTTAAATTAGTTATACTCAACATGAAAATGATTCGTGGAAATATTCTTAATTTAAAACTTAAGTAATTATAATTATGTTTATATATTGTCTAGTATTATTTATTCGTTTTATTTTTCTTGTTTTTTCTTTCGTTTCAGTTGTTGCTTTAATGGAAAACTTTTATACGCGGTTTTTAATTGTATTTTTATAGACAGGCGCTGCTATTCCAAGTATAATAATGATATGATTGTTTCATTTTAGGAAATAATATAAAATTAATACGGATGCCTGGAGCGGTGGAAAACACACGTTTTATGGCGTGATGGACGCACGGTCTTTCTTGGAAGTAGCTCTCTGAATCATCTCTAACATTACTTACCTCTTGTTGCTTCCATGTATAATTACTAGTAAGAAATTGAAGTTTTAAATAACTTGAAATTACATATATTTCAGATAAAGACATTATCTTAATTTTGTTACTTCAAAATAAACTTATAAATAAAAAAAAGTTGTATTTAGTGAATCATTCAAGATTATATGAATATATTTATATAATAATTTTTTTTCATTTAATAACTATTATTTCGTGTGAATAAAATGATTTTTCATGATAACAAATTAATTATTATAATGAGAATTATTTCTACCATATTTTCCTAAACTTAAGACAATATTCTATGTATAAGATGCACCTTATTACAAAATCACAGTACAAGACACACCCAGTTTTCAGTCTCCATTTTTTCGAGAAAAGGGTGCGTCTTTTACATATGTAAATACAGTATATTTTTAACATGAAAAATAATAATATCGTTTATTTCTGGTATAACAGATGTTGAAGAAGACATGTCTGATGGTAGATTTTGTCACACGGCCTCGGAAAATAGGTCGAATGCGTCGAAGAATAATGTCAAAACAATAGAAATTGAATGTGATCATTTCATTGTAAATAAATGTGCGTAGAAACTTAAGTTATTCTGTTACAAGAAATTGTAGTTAATTTATAAAAATGTAAAAATAATCTATAGTATGTATATAGTTAATGTATCCTTCGTTTAGTCGGCAATATTTTCAAACGCAATAAAGAAATAAATAGATATACACTATAATTAATAATTAAATTATAGCTATTAATAACTATAAAGATCAAACAATATTATTATGTTTGGTGAAGTTTACTACTTTTTTTTGTATAATAAGCATATAATTTTATATTAATATCACTACACAGTACATTATTTACAAGATTTCGTTTTTACATGGTTTTAAATATGCCTATCTCGTGATTATAAGTCTTTTCGTTTTTACACGGTGTTTAAAATACAACTATCCCCGTGCACGGTACTTTAGGGATTACACGGTTTTTAAAATAACGTAAGAAGCTGGTAAAAGAATAATCAAAAAATATTATTAGTCTATTTGAAATTATGACAGAAATTACATTTTTAGTTGTTCAAAGATATTATTTTTTACATTAATAATATTAACTTTGATTTAAAGAAATTTATCTTGTAATAAACAGGTATCGACCGAGATATGCCCTTAACAGAACATTGAAGGATAATTAGGATAATTATTGAATCTGATAGGTTTTATGGAATTATTTTTATTATTAAAAATATTTAGTGACCACACATAGGGCCAAATGGCTATTGATCAGGTCTTTCTGCCCAAATTACTTCTATTGTATGTATTAATTCGTAAAATAATGTTGGATAAGCTAAGTATTGTTAGGCATATCAATTTTTATATAATCCTAAAATTAATTATTTTCATGCGTTGTTTTATGTTAAATAATGTGCTATAAACGTTATTGAAAGTACACTAGCAGTATTTTTTATTCTAATATAGAAATGTATTACTTGTTAATGTTTGTCACTTGAAAAGGAATGACATGAATTGAATCGGTTGATAAACGCCTTTAATAGTAAATATAAACGTACAAATATATACATATATAATATATGTACAAATATGTAACCGTGCGTCGTCCTGGCTTCGCGATTTATAAAGCGCCGATAATGAGATGAATTTATGGCCTGCTTTTGTATGATTTAGTATGATTGCAGCTTAATTGATACTTTTCAATGGGGCGAACGATCGTTATGCAAATAAATGTGCAAATACACTCTCTTTCGACGTTGCATGCACGGATTAAAGATCGATTTTCCTTTTGCGACTTCCTCTTCGCATTTTCTTTTTGTTCTACCTCCATCCACGACAATCCCCATTTACTTATTTCCACCCATTTTATCGCTCGCTGAAAATCCTCGGATTTTTCTCGATTGCTCACTATGCAAATACGCTAACGAGTCTCCACTCTTTTTTACCTCATCTCTTGTTTGCGTACTACGGTGTTAAATAACTAATAATGTTTGTTTTCTTTATTTTCAGGTAAGTTTCCGAGAAGTTTATAGTTCTCCTGGGAATTCCACCTCTGCTGGAAACTCTTCGGTAGTTTTCCTTTTTTTTTGGTATGGCTTTTCGTTGAAAGCTCGTATTGGAAAATCCAACTTGATAAAACAAAACCTTTAATATTCAGCGCCGCTGAAAGTGTTATTTGCCAATGGATACAATGCAAAATGCAGGGTAGTAAATTAAGTTTCTCAAGAAGGCGTCTGAAGTGGTCTACAGAAGTAAGCTCTCCTTTATATATAGAGTAGTCATAAATCATCGGCTTCGTAAGTTCTACTTTCAATAGTTTTTAACCGCTGGCGCAACCTGCCAGACGCAGATAAGCAAATTAATATTAATAAATTGATGTACTTTTATTGCGGAGATACAAATTCTTGTCGACGAAATTATAATGATAATAACTTATTATAAATTCTGGCGAATGAAACTAACAATTTATTAACAAGGAATGATCTCTCGATGAGCGTCACTGCTGGAGCTAAACAACCGTACAAGCAGTAACATCTCCAATTAAGCCAGTTTCAGTTCGTTGTGTATGGTTTTGAGTGCACCATAAAGTTTCCCAGACCGGATGTTTCAGTAAGCAGCAAATTTAACTATAAAGTTACAGTTTGTTAGACTCTATCGGAAGCTGCTCCCTGTTCCATCAATGGTTTCCTCTTCCAATTTCCTGAACTATTATTACTTTTAAATATTTGATATACTTCATATACACTAAACATACTAATAGATACTATACATAAAAAGATTTGCAATAAACGTAATAAATATTTAACTCACTGTTTAATTATAAATTATGAATTTCAACTATTATTATTCAAACAAATAATAGTTAAATTGTTAATTTCTACTTGCACAGAACAAGTACATATATTAATAATAGTATTTGTCAACCATTTTTCTTCATCGTTATAGGACGATATAATTCTTTGAAGTTGTAGTAAGATCCACTGGTCTAAAACTGTAGTTCTCAACATTTTCCTATGTCTACATATAAGAACTTTGGAAAGGTAAACTTTTTCGGTAAATGTTTTTAATTTAATATATTGTTTAGTAGTGTCTTTATAATTAAAAAAATCAAATCCACTTGTTTGATAGTCTATTTTTAGCTACTAAACTACCATTAAGTTCTATCAATTAATCTTTCAAGAAAATATGAATACGGACTTCCTATTCCTTTGTAACCAGTATGTATATCTTCTTTTACATTTTTCAAGTGGTCCTTGTAAAGCTAAATGTACTAACAGTGTTAATTATTATATAATTCTGTAATAGATTTAATTTTCAAAATATGGAAAGTCATGTCAATTTAATATAGATATAATTAAATCAGTTTTAGAGCGATATCCAAAGATTAATGATCAAAAATTAATGATCTTGTAATTTACTAAATATGAAATACTTCTCTAATAAATAGAATGTAAGCTTTTTTGATTCAATCTTTTTTAGCTATATTTTTTTCAAAATAATGCAAAAACTTGAAACTACCAACGAATTTTCCTATGAATAAGAAAATAATTAAAAATTTAATCATATATATTTTGGGTGATATCCAATTTATTATATCGACTGTAAACTACATAGAACACAATGGGTTTATCTGAAACCATTGGTTGTTGGTGATCTAATGAGGACAATCTAAATACCTTCAAGTACAGTATATTATAACATTTAAAATTATTTTATATTAATGTAAATAAGTTTGTATATTCATTTGTTATAATTAATTGTTAATGAATATGTGTTTGTTGTATTTTTAGAATTTCACAGAATTCCTGCATAGCAGGATATAGCTTTTTTAATTGATGGACAATGGTAGAACGACTTTATCTAATAATAAATGCGTTCACCATTTTATGACCGCCAAAGCATTAGGGGCAATAAAATAAACACCACACGGCCATAAACAAAACGGGAACTGCAATTGCAACCGAAACGAATTAATTGTGAGCCGTGTACGAGTCGAAATAATGACAATGCGTCCGAATATGGCATTCATTAGCCACTTCAACTGTGCCCGTTAAATTGTCGCTAAACAATTTCAGGACTACACTTCCCATTCCGTGAATTTCTAAATGCACTTAGCACATCTCGCGAATATCGTCCGAGTATTTATTTTCCATTTGCATCGTCGTCTGCTTATAAGGAGGTTGTTCTCTTTAAATTGCTCCGGTTTGTTCTTAAATTGAACACTCTCCATGCTAACCTGTTTTGGTATTCACTAAACGCCGGATAATTTAGACCTCGAAAAGCCCCATCATCCGGGCACAAAGGCATCCTTAACCTAATTAAACTGTACAAGTTTTATCACTTATGATTTAAGGAGTTCTGAAAGAGGAGTATCGGTATCCCGATAAATTTCAATAATTTATCGTTTGTTTTCCCAATCGACGAGTTTCCTTTGTTAGTTTTATTGGGGTCGTAAAGCCTCCTTTCGGATGAACGGCGGAGATAATGTAACGTGAAACTGGAGTTGAAGTTATAATTGATTCTGAAAATGATTTTAAGTAGAAACTCGGTTTGTAATTTAATAAGGAGTTGCATTCGAGAAATTGTGCATTTCGGTCGAAGCGCGATCGCAGATAGTTCTACTCGAGATGATTTCATAATCTACTTTTTTTTTATTTCTTCCTTCTCATCCGTGGAAATCCTTACCAGAAAAGCAATACACGCCCCGATACTTAAGACTACCGTTACACCATAAGTAAGATAATAGAAGAATTGTCGGAGACAGAAAACAAAAAAAGAACCGCCGGACTTATAGAGAGATTAGGAGAAATGTCTAAATGGTTTCTAATAACGCACTCTCGTAAATCCAAAATTGAACACTTGAAGGCTATCTTCTGGTCCACTTGAGGCTTAAGTGAATTCCTTCAGCTATTTACGCTTCCGTGCTCCGAGCGCCATCCGCAATTAGTAAATGTTGATATAAACTCTAAATTCCATAGGTGTGCAAAATATAAGAGCAACCGCGCATTTCAATCGAGAGGTTAATCTGGTTAATTGGCATTTTCCGAGTGAAACTGGGTCGTGGGTGTGAGCCAATAATTAACCTAAAAGAAGGCACGCAAAAGAAGTGATTGCTTATGCATTCAAGAAAACAAACAGCGTCGGTAATGGATGCTCGTTTCTCACGAATGCTGAAGATAAGTTCGTATGCACACATACACATGCTGAAATGAAAAAGTAATATGGAAAAGGGAGAGGAAGAAGAATGAGTGAAAAAGAAGAACCGGAATGAAGTCATGCTGTAAACAGAATTAATCATTGGTGAAAAGATGTTCGTAAAAAAGGATACATCTAATGCAGATGATGACCTCTGTTCTATGTGTAAATATAAATATACATGGAGGTTGGCTTTAGGAGAGTATCGTGACTGAAATAGGCTGCTATATATCAATTATAATTGCCGATTACAATAGATCATGATCACGTTTTATGAATTTATACCAGATTTGTAACAGTAATGCTAATCAAGGAAAGCGATTCCACGTCCATCCGAAATGAATGAAACGAAATGGAACGTAATCCCCGACGCCATTTTCTCCTCCACCTCATGACCAATGGTCGAAATTGCGATCGTAAAAAGTACGGCGATTCCTGCACTACCCTTCGCTGTACTCGTAAATCAATTGTTTAATTACTCGCTTACATGAGCAATTTTTATCGTTTACATTTTGTCCCTTTTGTGCGGTTTTATTGTATTGTCCGGATTTTTATTTCCGCACTCCGACGTGGAAACGCCATCGACTATAACTGCACCCCGTCAATAAATTGCTACCCCTTAATTGTACTATTTCATTCTATTCGCAAGGGTTCCCATTATTGCAATTTCGATTTTGTAACAAAAAGTTATGTATTGCTTCTATTCGTCTTACATTTTATTATAGATTTTATTCGATTTTTATGTCAAAAGTTTTATTGTAACAAATGTTTATTATGAGTAGGGGACACTAAGGCTGGTTGTTACAAGATCAATATTTTGAATATCAAAAAACTTAATAAGAATTAAATATTGGTGTAATCATAATTCCAAAGTAAATTCAAGACACTTTTTTTACTTGTTGTTGATAAGTAAGTAGATTACTTAATTTACATGTGATCAATTATATTTTTTCTTACTTATATTAGCGTAACATCTAGAGCAATTTCTATACGATTAGTACTATAAAGTGTGACAAACAACCCCATGGGACAGAACAACTTAGAGCCTCTGCGACAGCCAACCCCATCTTTAAAATATTTTATATTATTTCAACTTAATTGATTTGCATAGTTCATAACTTGTTTTTGTGAGTTCAACATTAAGTCATATAATTAACGAATATATAACATTATATCAAGTATTCATTGAAAATTGTTTCAAAGACCTATATGAAAACCTACTATAAATATAAATATTCAAGAAAAATAAGAACTTTAAAGAGGTCTAAAAAGAGTAATAAGATTATATTTTTCTTTTCTTTGTATTTCTTTAATTGTAATAAATATTATTATAAAAACTCAAGAAAATGTAAAATGAACATATGAAAAACTATGTATAATGGCAATTCTATCAGTATGATAATTAGTTAAATTTAGTTACCAAGCACTTGTAAAAATATTATATAAAAAGAAGTTAGTTTTACATTTCAATTTAATTGACCTTAAGTAATAAATGTCTTTCTATAGATTAAATAATAAAGAGCACACATTAGATGATAAAAGTATAACAGTACAACAATAAACATAATTTAGTATCCTCGAATAAGGCTACTGATCTCAGTATTTTAGTTCTGTAAAAACATTAAATTAAGTGTTAATACTTAAACTATAAAAAAATCAAAAGTTATTAGTTGAATGAAAAATCATATAGTTTATTGCTTTTCACTTCGTAAATGATTATTTTTAATATTCTCGCGCATTCGATCGCGTTTCATAATCATTCGCATTTTATCACCTGCATTTTTATTACCACCGCACATAATCCTGCAGTATACATAAATCAAAGTCATGTATAATATTTTCGAAACTGGAGCTGAACCATTCCATGAAACACGAATGAAATCCGTAAAACGTTGCAATCTCGGGTAACGCCTTTCATAATGCCCCAACTTTCCGCACTGTCCACATTTTACAAAGCCTGACATTATTGGGTTCCACTCCGCACTTCTAAACGTCGAATTAATTAGATTAATCTTAATTATGCAAATCACGTCCATAATAGAATTATTGCTAATTATTGCTGATTTGTTAATGCGAACATGCAAATTGCCACGCTCGGAAACTTACATGACTCTTTAATGAATCGCAAAAAACTAATGAAAGGAAATGCCGTTGAACTTCACCGTCTTCAATTAAAAATAAAATAATAAAATGAAGAAAAAGTGTGCGTAATAACATGTAGCAGCTGTTGAATGAATACAAGCTCATCTGTCAATGCATTACAAATGGAGTTGCGTCATTGTTCATTCGGCGCGGTGAATAACTCAATTGTGCATTTATTTGATTTCGAAAAATAGAAGGTAATTGTGTGCGTGTTTTTTAAATTTAAATTAAACGTTTCTATAGAAATAAATAAAACGCTTTACTGGGGTAATGAACTATTATGCAAGTAGGAACGGGTAATCTGCACGCATCTGGGCAAGGTAAGGAATGTTAAGGTCAGGAACGGCGTGAATTATCGTTTGGGAATACGCTCAAAATTGTTGGTAGCTGTGCGAAGATGCATCTGCAGAAGCGCGGATTCGGTTGGAAATTGAATGCAATCATGTTGTTATCCAACACTTGCATTTGCATGGGACATGTCTCGTGGAAGCTCTCGGTGACGTTTGATAGGAGCCATTCAATACCTGTTCGTCTACCGTTATATATGTTTTATTAGGCCGTGAGGTAGACGGGCGCCTCATTGCCTATACCTCGTCTCTCCACACAAACATATATCCCGTTCTTTTATTCCCTTATACAGACAATCTAGAATTCGCAATACGAAACTTACTTGTATTTAGTAACATTTTATATCGCAATTGTTTGAACTCCAGGAAAGAAAGAAAAAAAAAGCGATGCAAAAGGACTATGGTCATATATTGCATGGCAATCGTTTGATCTCCTGCTCTTTCTCTCTTTGTAGATAATTTAATTCTGAAGGCGATGTTTGACTTCAATGCGATATTATATGAAACTTTAACCTGAAGATCTAACGTTTGATTCGACATAAGTACATACGTTGTTTAGTCCTTTCAACAGATTTATAGCTTTAACTTGGAGACCCACATTTTTGTTTATATTATTTTACGTGACATACTTAAATTCCATTATTAAAACAATCGTAAATTATTATACTGCATTCAACTAAAGCTATAAAACCTATATTTAACTAATATTTCATACACAGACTATTATTGAAACAGGAAACATAAAATGTTTGTTTAATCATCAAGAAAACAACATTTGAATCAAAACTATATGTATTTAATAATGCTTCAAATTACAAATTAAGTAAATTGAAAGTTCGTCTTTTTAATTAATATAAGTATCAATTACTGCCATGTAGAAAAACATATATATATATATATTGTTTTACCTAAGAAAAATTATTCCTGCAACAAGACATATCTGTATATATTCATGGTAATCAGGAACATTCAATTGTGAAATGATATATCTTGGTTATATTAAAGTTTCTTCATTAACTAGTAAAGCAGTACCTCCCATAGTACGCGGAACCGAGTCAAAATTCCGAACTAAAATCAAACAATAAACCGCACAAATAGAGACGTGACTCTATCTTTTATACATACAAAAACAATATTGAGTATTAATTACTAGAACATAAGCTGCACTGTGCGATGTATTATATATTAATAAATGAGTTCGCTACCAACAGCCGCCATACTTGGATCGTCTTTACAAGTGTACAACAGAGAAGCATACTATACCATACTCTACTCTCTCCTTCATGCAGTTGTCGCATAAATAAAGGGGGCAAAAGGAAGAGAAAAAAAATCAAGTGGGTGCTGTTTACACATATTTCGATAAGAGTTTATCTGCCTGGATTCCATCCATCCTGTTCTGTAGATACATTCGGAAAGTCCAGTGATTGATCTTTCAGCTACATTGAAAATTTGTTTAAACTAACTGTGTTTTTGTGCTTGAATAGTAAGCGAAACGTGTAGACAGGAAGTGGAATTATTTAATTACTACTCGTTGGCAGTTTAGTCTGCTCCGTCTTCAGATGCATGTATTGCATAGTATTTAAAGTTTAGACATTATCTGTACTTTTACGTACTTATTTAAAATGTATTAATTTTTGAATACCTAATATTTTATTCAAGCCTTTTATTACCCTCATTAAATAGTATTTACATTTAATATGAGTATATTTTATAAATTAAAAAGTGATCAATGTTTTCGAATACAATTCCATTGATATTACTGCATTTTATAGTAACTTCATGTTTATTATAGTAATTATATCTAACAGTTTTAATTTTCTTTTATTGATTTCGTTAATAATATAGAATGCTGTTATATATATATTAAAATTCTGAAAAGTCCGGTTTGTAACTGACAGAATAATACATTTTTTTGGAAGAGTAGTATTAAGATATTCAGTTTTAAATACAATAATTGCTACAAACGTTCCACAGGAATGTAGGGTTACGGAACTACCCTTTTCTTGTGGTAAACATTTGTTCGAGATTTTGTATAATATTTTGGAAAGGAAAGGAGGGCAGAATTAAAAAAAAAACGATTGAATGGATAGAATTATAACGTATTAGGGTGTTCATGCAAATGTTATGGAAATACGCAGAGCGTGAAATTAAAAAAATAGAATTAGGAAAAGCTATCAAATAGTATGATAATATTTTAGTCATCTTTAATTAACTGTTCGATCTATGTGCAGGAGCAGAACGTATATTTTTAGGTGGCCCTCAAGTAACACTATTTTGGGACCCTAAACTAACACTCTTGGAGCCCTCAACTTACCATTTTTAATATCGTGTTTGATAAGGTCCCCCTTATCTAATATTTTAGTGGTACTCAGCTAACACTATACGGGAGCCCTCAATTAACCCTCCAACTCATAAAGGCCATACCTTCTTTTATAAAGTCTATTTTTATTTACAATCTATTTTATAACAACTTATTCAGTAAATGGTTAACGGTTGACAAATTATAGTTGGATAAAGCTCATTAGAGATTTTACCCATGTAAATTACATCGCTTAAGCTAAATAATTTAGAACTTTTTCTAGCTTATTTTTGCAACTGCCAGTATATTTTATAATGACTTACTCCATTTTTTGAAGATCCTCCTGTATTTTTTTGTTGGTTGTGTACCACTTACGATTCTTCTTAGACTTTTCGACTGGAATCTTGTGCAATGTTAATGTTAGACTGGCTAGTGCTTCCCCACAGCTGTATTCCAAAGGTCCAGATTGGTTTTAAGATTACCTTATATATCGATAGCTTGTTTACTTTTGAAATTGGTGAGTCTTTTCGTAGTAGTGAGTGTAACTTCCTGAACTTAATTTGTTTGTTTCAATGTGATGTTTCCAGATCAATCATCTATCCAGATGCATACCTGTTGATGAAAATACATACCTAAAACTGCTTCTGCTTCTGTTTCTGTGATATATTTATAACACTTTGAATGATTAGTTATCGGATAATATATAGTATTAGGTAAATATGTTCATATTTTATTTAAGATGAACTTAACTCTGCATGTTCACTGATAATACAGTACTTATAATAATTTACTATAATTGTTTGAAATTAAAAAATACGATATTTATTTATACATATGTAAGATGGTAGCGCGAAGTTATATTGCATGCGGAGGTAGTTCTTCAGCTCATAATTTGGGATGAGATTCAACAGTAAGTGGTAGTAATTTCAAGAAGATCTGCACAAAAATGTTGAAAACCACAACAAGCGAATCGCATCGCTGTGCAGAAACGCAGTACCATTTTGATAGATGCTAAATACACGAGAACGAAAATTGAATTGGATTCGCACAAAAGGAATACACGTAATTGTGTATGAGCAGAACGACTTCCTGGTTTATGTATTTTCAATTACCGCACGATGAAGCCCGACGATTAAAGAAAGTGAAATATTCCTCTCTATGTTTAGATCCTAATTTATTGCGAGTGTGGGATTAAAGTCCCACAACATGATTGTTCGAAACACTGACTGCGGTGCTGTGTGTGTATGTGGTGTATACAACCTGGAGACCACACCTCGTCGATCTCTTCCTCGCAGAGGCGACAGAAAGAATCGACTATTTTATTGGGATATGTGTGTTATTTGTCGTCGCATTGTGTTCCGATAATAAAACTATTCGTGGCTGCTTCAAAGCCGATCGAAGTGGTATGTCACGATTTGTTCTTGTCCGTTTCGCTATTCCGCGTGTCGCTGGAGCCATTTCATTCATTAAACATTGCGATATTAATCATCTACCGATGATAGTTCAAGCCGTGTACGCCGTCATTTGCGTTTCGCCTTTAACAAATGCGTTCGATTATTCACGTTTATTGCAAAAACTGGCGCACATAAATACCGCAGATTTATATAACGCCAGTGCCTTAGACATTCCGAACGAAACCAATCAATAATCAATATACAAATAACTAGATGCAACTACCTGTGGCAAGTTTTTGATAATGCTTCTCTTTGATAAAGCGATGCCACTACAACAAATGTAGCACTATGTAACCTCAGAGTAAATTTATTTATCAATTTGCTTATTCATTGGAACATTTAACATGCAGTGTTCAACGTTCAATTTTCTTTTGAAAAGTCAAGCTTGAATACAATTTGTCTCATTATTTAACATATTTTGAAATACTGCTTTTATTAGTAAATTCTTTCATTATATTAATTTAGATTACAGTTAAGTAATAATATGAAAAGAAGTCGGAAATTTCAAGCTTCATTTATTAGAAAAACATATTTCAATTTAATAACAACGATGAAAATCGTTCGACAAATTATGATCAGAACTTGAACATCATTGAAATTAGTATTTAAGTTAGTTCACTTAATAGATTTATAATATGTCGATGAGGAGAGTATTACTAATTTCTTGAATGTAGAAGATGATAATTTTTCAGTGGAAATTTCAGAAAACAATCAATATCATACGGACAAAGAGAATGTAAGGGATTCATTAAATATAGAACATTTTGTTTATTTTAGTGGAAATTAAAAAAATATGTAAATAGAGAAATTAAAATAGTTTAATTCAAAAAATAATATTGGTAACTAAATACTTAAAAAATAATAAAAAATAACCTTGTTAACAAATCTTTTAATGTTATTTATGAAGCAACAAATTATGAAATTAGAATGACAACCTCTGCCAATGCAATTTTGCTTAACAAAGTAATTTTGTGGAACGTATTCTATTCAATATTCGGGATTCTATCAGTATACATATGGCTATACATTTTTGTTTAATATTCTCATTAATGATTTCTATTCTTTGTTTCCGTTCCACAAATGAAATGTTGTTTTTGACACATCGAATTTATGTAATTGGGCAAGAAAAACGAAATGAATAAATTAGATAATCTCTGAAACACCGATATTCTATAATTAACAAAAAAGTCTAATAGGCTAATTAAGTTTTAATTAGGCGTTAATTGGTGGGAGGTAAACATGCGATTGGAAATTGCCAAATTAAAAAGAAACCTAAACGATAATCGAAAAAAAGAGATAATATAACTGACTAGTCGATAATTAATAAGCCATGAGATATAAATTGCTTTCAACTCAAAGCAACAGATTCAATTTAAATTAGGAATCTTCGTGTTCACAAGTTCAATTAACATGATTATTATTTTTAATTATATTAATGACGCTCTTATACACAGCTAAACGGGAGATGAAGAATATTTAACGATTTCCATATGAAAATCGTGTCTAATTGTTATTCATACATCCGCTGTACTCTAACAAAACCAATCTAGAGGATGATTCACTTTAATGGCTTTGAATATGAGCATGAAAAGGAGTTCAGTTGTTAAGTAGATGCAAAAATCGTAACAATATTAATATCAATAAAAGCTTGAATGATTTTAGAAAATTCGAGATAATTACAACAGATTTTAATGGCGGCGGTAAGATTTTAACGATTATTGCTCCACATTAAAATGCGAAAACGTAACGTAAAAATCCGTAACAAGGAAGATAACAGCAATTGTACTGGGGGTTTTAATGTTTTTCGAAGCAGCAAATGAAACGAGCTAAAAATTTAATTTCTACTTAAAAATATGATGCGTTCCTTTCGACTGTTTTTAAATGAAGTCATATATATTTAGTGCAATATATTTTTTTACATTCGGATTTTACTGAGAAAACTATATTGACGTCAATCATACGTTACAACTTTCATGTTATCTGATTATTTTTATTATTTGATAAATTTTATGTTGCAAATCTAGTTCAATAATAATTCTACATTGTTATTCAGAGCAGAATGCGTATGTCGAGCATTACATTCTTTAGATATAATACTCTTGTTATGGACAGATAATCTTTGCATTAAAGTTCTTATTTACATATTTAATCTACTTTTACAAACGATTACTTATGTAATACTTAAATTACAAGATTGAAGAATTCGTTATATAAAAGTAATATTATTAGGTTTTTTTAAATTAAAATTGAGTTTTATTTTTAATATCTAATGGAAGTAGTTAAAAAACAATAGAATTGGTTACGTCTTATTTCATAAAATATTAGTAACAAATACTAGCAGTTTTAAACTATTTGGAATGTGCAGTAAATTATAACAAATGTAAATTTTTAATTTGTCTTTTTTACATATTCATTAATGAAGATAAGATAAATTGAGAAATTTGTTCATAATTTAAAGTAGGATCTCGGTTAACGTTTCCTTGATATAACGCATTCTACTATATTTTTTTAAATAGGTAAATATACCTGTTTGCTGTATGTTTAAATATCTCATTGGTAAGAAAATGTGTTCACCGTTTTTTTTAATATAATTTCAGATCTTTTTTATTTATTTATTTAAATATCTTTATTTGTCTAAAGGGCTAACGACAGAGGTGTTTCTGCAACATTAAATTTTGGAATTATCCGAAATGTTCAAAGATGTGTATTTCAGTTACAATTTTCCTAATTGTCCAATTTCATGATGTTAGATGCACTATGTTAACTTTAACTTGTTAACTATTGTTTTTATTTCTTTATTTCTAAATAATTTTAGATATGATTCAAATATGAAAGTTAGAATTTATTTGAAATTTGCGATTTAGATAAATAATTGTTTATAAATGTACTTTAATTGAAAGTCTTATACAATATTCATTAAGCAAGAATCAGCAATCGTTTATTTATTAAATTCACTCACCATTTTTGGGCATAGCATCTCCAATCAACTTTTAATTAAAATCTCAATCAAAATTATTAAATATGTTATGTAATTACGCATAGGAAAATCATAAATAAGCAATTTACGATATCTCTATTAAAATCTTATTGATTGCTAACGACTTCATACAATTATTATTCTACTATAATAGATTTGATTTATTTTTTTAGGATTTGAGAATTATATGAATACTACATATTTTCATAGTAACGGAATGAAACAGAACAGTGATAAAACAGAGCATGTGGTCAATTGCTGTCTATAGTAGTTGATCATTTTGATTATTGACAACCTTTTTTATTTTGTCATGGAACCAAAACCAAATATAATGATACCTAGTTTAGCACTTCTACTATTAACACTCTTTCGATATAATCTAGTCTACTTCATGTTTACTGTATATTAATATTAATTAAACTTTGTTTCGTTTAGTTCTAATCGAGTTCTTACTGTATAGACTACTAAATAAAGACGACAAATTCAATATTGAAATGTTTCAAAGATTTAAAATAAATGTTTGCTGGAAATTCTGTTATCGTTTATTGTAATATCCATACGAAAAAAAAAGAAATAATTGTATCTATATTAAGTATCTTAGTGAAACTGAAGAATGCTATAACGAATTGGCAATAAGACCACACCCAAGCAAAATATGGAATATTGGAAATATCTCGAAGTATTCTAAATATTCGATTTAATAAATTGCCGGCTATCGACGGCTTGGTCTGTAAATGAGCAATTCTGATATGGCAAAAGGTAATTTATCGTGAGCGTCGAAAAGGAAAGGAGCAACAGATATTGGTTGTAATGCAAACATTCAGAGACTCTCCATATAAACAAACTCGTGGGGACAAGAGAGCAAGTCATAATTGACTTTTTTATATGCACAATATATGGAACTACTTTTTTTTAATAAAACTGGAGAGAAATCAATAAATGCGTGTGTGCGTTGGTTTAACGCAAAGAGATAACTCAAGAATCGAAAATACGCACTTGTGTGTACGGATCGAATCCATGTTTACATAATGAAGGTAGATTGTGATACGTTTTTCCATAGATAAACGAGCGTGGAAAAAAAAAGATCGTGGCTGTCGGACATTCCAAACTTGATATATTTTTGTATGTAAATTCTACAAATAACATTTTTGTGTTTCGGATATTTGATGCACGCACGCGAAGATTAATAGGACCCCAACAATACAATCGAATTGAGATAAAAGTAGAGAGAAAAAAAAACTTTAACAAGCCTTTGGGCCTCCTTCGCAGTGTGCGTCATTAATCTCAGAAAGACGACTAGATGCGAAGGTGTTGTAGTAGTCATCAGATGAAATTCTTCAGAGTGTTATATCAATTAGTTTTACTGATTACCTCGAAACTAAAAATGATTGATTATCGTTTCGTAATCGCAGTGGTAAAGATTTTGTTTCATTTCAGTTTTTAGATAATCATATTTTATTAATATTAAACACTTTATAATCTTAAAATTAGAAATAATAATAGTTTGGACTAAAATATAATATATTTTATTTTCAATTACTAATAATTATATTTATTGCAATATTGACCATAAAACGTAAAAAAAAATAATTGATAATATAAAAAATGTTACAAAGGACAAATATTTAACAAAATCAATATTTTACTATAAGGCCATCTTTTGGAGAAATAACTAAAACAAGTTAATAAATAATTTAATTAAAAGCTTAATCATTTCTATTGCTATTATTAATACTAATATTAAGTTAATATGAGTTCTGTGAAAACTTAGAATGGACTAATTACTAAATGAATGATTTTTCTCAATTTTTATGTGTTATTATTATAAAAATGTCACAATTTATGAACAGTATACACGTCTTGCAAATATATTTCAACTATGTATGATGATTATAGATTTAGAGACAAAGATATTGAGTTAAATACCACTGATGTAACTATATAGATAGAAGTTTATCGTATATAACAATAATTCATTTATAAAGATCCTATAATTGTTGACTAAAATTCAGAAATATCTCTCGGTTAATTATTTTAATGTCTTTTAATATTTTCTTTCTTTTAATGAATCATAATTATAATTAAGGAAAATAATAATTAGTTGATAAAATCTCTTTCCTTGATCTCAGAAATAATAATAATGTATGATGATTATAACTGTAATTTTGCAAGAAAGGAAAGTAATAAAAATGTATGTATACACACATTTCACATTTTTTTTAACTGATATAATGTAATGCGGAAAGCTGATCATAACTTAATTCTCGGAATGATCGTCGGTTTGATTATGAATGGAGAGAGTATCCACATTGTACATTTATAAACCGAGAATGAAAAAGTGGAGCTTAAAGCTGTTAAAAAAAAGTGAAATGTGAAATTGAATAGCGAAAGCTCTTTAAAAATAATACTTGAAATTTAAAACGGCAATGTGCGTATATAAAAAAAACTGCTTATATATGTCATACTTCTTTATGGAAAATAAACAATAAATGAGAAGTTGCGATATATAAAAAGAAAAAGTAGCTTAATTGTAATTATTTTCACTTATAAAAATGTATTCCTAATAGTAAGCGTTATTGTTTGTATTGTAGCAAATTTAAGAGAATCAACTTAAGAAAAAAAATATATATTTTTCTTAACACTTAATTTATATTATTAATAATTATATTTATTCTAATCAAATATAAAAAGTATATAATCATAATATTGAAGACCTGTGTAGAAATACAAAATTCAAACCAAAATAATGCAAATACACAGAAAAGAAAATACAATTATTGCCATTGCTGCAAAGGTCTATGACCAAAAGGCTGGTCAAAAAGCTACTAATGGTCGGTCTTTCCGCCCATGAATATTATATAAAATGGAGAAACTAAATGAATGCTATTGTTTACCAATTAAATAAGAAGGAAAAAAATCATTGTAAAAAATCAGCCTCTGGGAAAGGGAAAGAATATAATTATAGGGACAATACATACTGGAATAGGGTAAGTTTGGGATACTTTATTTAAGAGGGGTTGATAGATTTTGAGGGATACAAAATTTGGAAAGAGAAAGGATAAATTTGTATATTTTGAGATGGATATAAGGGAAAGGGAGAGGTATCTATCAAAGACTGGAACAATTTTGGTTTTGGAATAGAGGATATCATTCGGAGGGTTATGGAGCGGGTTGTTTGGATGGCAAATCCTGGTGAGGATACGAAGGGAGGAACGCTCGGACACGGAGAGAGACTTATCTGATTTATTGGCAATTTTTAATTAGATTTCACTAATAAAAATACTCGTATATTCATTTACTGGAAGTCATTAAATATAAAACTTTATTTCATAAAGGATAATAATAATAATAAAATTTATTGCAACAAATACAAACAGACAGAAAAAAAGGTTTTATTTTTGAAATAATGTTATTAAAAAAATAATGCAATTTTGTTATCAATAAATGTTGAAAATGCAATTTTTAGTTGGGTTTCCTCATTCATGAAAATTTAAATTAATGAAAATATTTGTCGACTATAATAATATTTATTTTAACAATCACAAACATTTACAGCAACAATAGAAATTAAACAAATTATTGAAAAAACTGTTATAGAGGGCTATTGATTGCAGTATTTCCGCCGTTGTCGGCTAATATTATATTTTAATTTATAAAATAAATGCTGAAAAACTAATTTTGAAAGACGAATTATATTTGTTTAACGTTGGGTGACTTGAATTATTTGCTCAAGAAATAAAATTTAAATACGTCAGTTTAGGTCTATGATATAAGTACGTGTTAATATTGCATCTAAGTAATAGAGATTGAAGTATCATTAATGTGCGATTTTTAAGGTGAGTTTAAAGCGAAGTGTCTTTGAGCGTTTGAAGAGGAAACGTGACTCCTGAATTACTTGAACGCCATTTATTCAAGGCGTATCCATGCGAGAATTAGTGGCGGTATGAATGACGGCAATTAAGGTCAAAACAAATCGCTGGAAGTGAAAGAACGAGGAAGGCGGAAGAAGGATCGAAAGATCTGATATCCGAGCGTCGAACATCTACATTCCCAGGCTATTGGAATTTGATGGTTGGATAAGAGACATTGTTAATCCGAGAAATTCATTGAGAATTGGAATCCAATAATGTTCGTAAAGTGGAGTTTAAGAGAACACAGAAAGTCTCCCCCCACGGTATTTTCGAAATAGGTAAATCGGGTCAGTCGAAGGCGTACGGAATCGTTTCCTGCCTTTTGCGGGGCCCCAGAGCGCATTTTCTTTTCTCTCGGCGATGTGCATCTCTCGCGCATTCAGGTGACATATGCGAGGTGGACCGTCACTTCCGGTGACGACTTCCGGCTTCTAATCGACGTCAAAATGAAATTTTATGCAGCCTCTGATCTTTGGTCGCAATCGGAACCACTCTGAGATCGAGCAAAGGGCGGAAAACCTAAGAGATAGTAGCATGTGGATGGTTGGAATGTAGGTTAAAAGTTGCGCGACTGGATCTCGTTGTCGTGCTCTTCTCGCTCCTCTCTTGAGCCAGGTTATACCGCGCGTTGTTCAACAACACGCGAACTTCTCCGCCCACGGTCAATTTCGCGTAATGAAAAAAATATGGTGTGCCCAAGAAGAAATGGTCATCAGCTTATATCGATCACTCTTCTCTCATAAAAATAAATTTTCTCTACTCGCACTCGACACACACGCACTCACACACAAATATATATACAAATATAACACATACACAGACACGCAGAGATAAATAAATAAACTAGTACAGATAAATAATAGTTCAATTACTCCGGATCGATTTCATCTTAATTCACGCTTTCACTCCGGCCGTTTGTTAAATTACACCGTCTACATGCCGTTTATACTCTGAAACATGAAACTAATCGTCTGTACATCCGCGATGTAACATTTCCTTTTCAGCCGATCCACCCAACTCTTTATCAAATCAATTCTTTCTAATTTGTTAATTGCATTTACACCTACTGAAATTGCTCTTATCGAACGCCGCATCTCTGATGCAATCGGTTGATTTCGAAATTGCTTTTCAACATTCTTCATTTGAAATCACATTTATTCGTTTTATTTATTTATTTAGATACTTAATTTAATATATATGCTATATAATTATTTTATTTGTTATTAACAAAAGGAATAATATATATAATTTTAGATACGAATGTTCATTTATTACATACTATTTTGAAAGAAAATAATATACATTCTTTCATTATTTAAAAAATATATAGTATATAAGAATATTGTAATAATCTGAGAAAAAATATATTCTGACGTATGAGAATACCTCTAAAGTTAGTGAGAAGAAGATATTAATTAACACAATATTTGTCAAGTACATTGTACAAATACTTGCACAGAAAGTTATGGTGGTTATATAGACTATGAGTTCAGAAGATAAAATGCAATAATTTCATATTATTTTATTTGTATCCCTATCTTTGATGAATCTATATTAGTATAAAAAGTTAAAAAATATCTTAATGAAAATTTTTCTTTTTTTTTTAATAATTGTGGAAAAACCAATGGTCAACAAAGTTTATATATTGTTAACATTATTGTATGAATATGTTTTGTTTTTTGTCTGTTTACTGTTACAAGTAATTATTATTAGTAAAATAATTATACATTATGATGATGTCAGAATAAAATATCTATTTTGAAAAATATTAAGATACATTGATAAATTATATTTTTTAAATATTTATTTCAGTAAAGATAAATAAATATATCTTAACCTTAACAGCATAAATAGATTATTATGTTTACCGTTGATAAAATAACCTTGAAATATACCAACTAATATGGGACATTGTATCATGAATAATAACTTTATGAAAATATGTTATTACTATTGTATGTAATGTTTTATTAGTGATTAGGATCTACAATGGTAAAAGTTTTGTTAAATAAAATGTAACACGAAAATTTTATACTAATTCCTACAGTGTATTTGGGTCATAAAAACTCTCGTGGGTCCTAAGCCTAAGTTCCTCATGCTCTATGTAATTAAACTTTGCTTAACTTCGTATAACTTGCACAAGAGGAACATATTGTATGGTTTGTTCAGTGTCTACAAATCTAAAAGCGCTTTAAGAAGCAGCGAGAATGCATAATAAGGTAGCAATGTTTTATAGGGTTGGTTTTGAATGTAAGAGATAGGGCGATTATAAAGTCAGGAACCGATGGGCAGAAATGGGTCCAGAATACATAATGAGGATAGTGCAAGAACTGGTATGTTCCATAGACTACCTAGTATTAACGAAGACTGGCGATAACTGACCGATAATAGTAGTTGAACAATGGTCATTGCGTACGGGTATCGAAAAGGAAATGTAGATATTGTGACGGATGTGGCGACTGTCCGACGATAAACTGGACACTACAAGATAATGCACAAACCCGCAATTCGAGATAGCTTTCACATGGTAATGTTATGTAATCAAAAATGAATTTACTACATCTAGTCAAATAATTGTTTTGATTTAAACCTCACTTTTATGAGATAAGTTTTTCAAAGAAAAAAATATGATCGGAAGCAGACCTTGGTTAATCGAATCGTTGAAGCATGGAATGGTTTGCCTCGGGACTCTGTGCATTCCTCCTCTGTTAACCAGTTAACACTTTAAGAATTGAATATTATTTCCTGATTGTGTTCGGTTTTATTCCTCTTGCATTTATTGTTTTATGTAAATTCCATCAAATTAACTTTATGGAAATATCCATTTTATATTTATATTGTTATGTAAAAAAATCTATCCAATAATTCAAGCTCTACTGAATCTCAAATGACCAGATGAAACAAGCTATTTGTTGTCCGGGTAGATAATAATTAGGAATTTATTATATAAATTTCAAATAAATAACCATGGGTGGTCCTGGGCGTTGATGGGAGGATTCATATATATATATAAAGAAGAAAAAAGAAGAAACAGTCACGTAAACAACGAAGTTAAAACGACTTTCCGATTCCCCTGAACTCCGCGCATCAATCTCATATGGTATGATCGTATGGGAAAACGAAATGTCATAATAGCCTTTCGAAACACAATCGAAAATGGTTATTCCCAATATCGACGGCTCGTATTTTCTGGTATTTATGTTGGAACGCTTTAAACTGCTTTCAATATAATAAAGATAAAATTACGTCGATTTACGTATATTTATTTATTTATAGAAAGAGAATGATCGATGACCAGTGGAATGCACGGAGCAATCTACTTTCGATCAATCCAGGAAAAAAGAAATGCTAATGGTCCATGCATAAATTAAAATTCTTGCTACACGAACTGCGAATGTTTGTTTCAGTTGAGATCTGGATGTGGGCATAATATAATAGCACGGAATGTTTCCTTGATTATTAATTACCTCTATTAGGTATAGCACACTTTTCCATCGATTCAAGTATGATGGATTCACGCTGAGTTTTAATTGCGGCAATAAATTTGCATCGACTTATTAACCGACTGTCAATGGAGCAGGATCCATGAACTCTCCGACAATTAAGGGGATATTAATTAATTTTTTAAAAATACAAGAACAAAGCCAATCCTATTTTTGACTGTTTTTTTCTTCTTATTTTTCTCGTCCGACATTTATTTTCTCACACGTAGAATTCGGTGAAGCTGACCTTTTTTCTTTCTTTATTCGTCTTCCTTGTAGCCGATTAACGAAACGAGTTCACGATGGAAATTAATTCCGACGTACCGTAAGTCGATCGTGATTGATAATGACAGCTCGCTAAATTATTTAATTGATTGACTGGTATATTGTTAAATCCTGTACGATAACAATTGCTTATTTATCGATTGTTACGTTTAGTTACATTCAACAAGTGTACACATATTTTCAAACGTCTTATTGTGTTGTTGTTCAATCACTTTTATTTATACACAGTGAATAATACTTGCAGATTATTGCGAACTAAGGCCATTATATTATTAGTGATTACAAATCGATTCGTGATTTATCGTAGCTGGAACTTATTTATATTTGATAACGTTTCGACATATTATTTGCAATTGACTTTAAAATGTTACAAATCATTTCGAATATAGTGTAACAATCGGTATTAGGTGCTATTATCGTTAAACAAGGAGTAATTTGCATCGCATCGACGGAAGTGGATTTAGATTTAATTGCGTGGGATTAGGGATGTGCGTTCCGTGTAAGTGGTTATGGGTTGTTTGAATGGTCTGCAACCTTCATATATCACGAGTAGATTCCAGCATTCTCTCCGATCCCCACAGATATTCGGTGTCTAAATGTACATCTGGTTTCGTTAAATGTCCTTAATGAAGAGGAACATTGAACTCTTTCATGTAAAGTATGCGCCTCGCATCAAAACTTACATTAAGAACATTTTAATTTCATTCCTCCCCTCCGTAATAAATATCCCAAAATTATATGTTTATATTAAAAAATATGTACAAGCAAACCAGACATTCGAAATCTGTGTATATATTAATAGAGATTCCCGATTAAAATAGTATACATGCATTTATATATTTTTTATGATTCCGAGAAAGAAAATATATATATTATACTCGTTGAAAAGTTAATTGTACGGTAAGGTCTAAACCCATTTCGAATATGCATAATTTAGTACTATAAATAGCATTCATGTTTTATGATATAGCTATTTCTCTCAGTGTGTTAAAACATATCTCATGCATGTATTCATAGTATGAATTATTGCTATTGTTCGTGATTTATTTCCCTTGACAATTCATTATTTCATTCTTGAATATTATGATATAAAAACAATAAGTCTATGAAATTAATTATTATAAAATATTTATTAATATAAAATAATGTTATTACCTGGCACCACTTCACAACCCTCCTAACGTTCTGCTATATGATCAGAATATGCATAACTTCAATTTTAGATAGCCTAAACGCCTTAAAATTTTGCGCTAGAGCTTCTGGCCATGAAACGCTATATCTTGTCTCCAATTACAGAGTTAGTAAATGTGAATAGGTGAAGTTTCCGGCATTCTCTATTTTAGAGTTCCTACGATGTCTGCATGAGTTCTATTTCGGCAAAATACTTTTCAGTATAAATTGTTTTTAGAATTTTCTTTTGATTTTGGGAATCGGAAATTCTGCGGTCAATAGCCATTTATAACAGATGTATCAGTATTTTTGTTTTGTTTGATTATTAATATATTTTTCTATCTATGTCTGTTGCAATAAATGTTATTATTTTTATAAATAAAGGTCACACTAGTAAAGTAATCTTAACATATATTCATTAATACTTAGTGTTAAAATAAATGCTTATTAAATAAATTAAGGAAACTTAAAATTTTCTTGAAAATTAAAAAAAAAAGTTACTCACTTACTGAAGACATAACCAATATAAGAACTATAATCGATATCGGATCATGAAAATATGTATAATACTGGTTTAGAACATATTTAGTAAAGATTTAATTTGGAAATTTTGTTCGAAAGAACTTCAAACATTCCTGAAATATAAAGTTTGAATTAAAATATGTTAGTTGAGGAATATAGAAGTATAATAAATAGTACCAAAAGTGAATACAATTGTATTAGAAATCTGTTATTAAACAACATGTCAACCAATTATAAGATGTGAAATATTAAAGAAAATCGTTTTTCGATATATTTATTTGTAGTAGAATAATGAACCAATTGTTTATACATTATTTTGTTGTCGTTTTAATAGTCATTTCTCAATAAAATTCTAGTTGATGTATGGGCGAACTATTTATTAAATATTTTCACACTAGATTTTGCAATATTTCTAAATCTAAATTTCCTTTTCTTTTTTTTACAAAATCTATTGAGATTTCCATTTAAAATATAATATTTTATTTAAAATGGGAAATATTTACGTAAATCGATTTAAAACAAGTATTCGACACCTGAAAATAAGTGTAGTGTTATGAATGTTTTTTTAGTAGTATATTCACCTTTAGATTATCTATAGTACAATATATAAGATAATAAAAGAAATAAAATGTTTTGAAAAGAAAATTAGGTGTCTCAAAGGTAAGTATCTTGTTAAAAGCGTTTATATAAATTTTCGTTACTTGTACATGTAATGTTACTTATTATGTAACCGCGATATTCATATATCACGAAATATGTCTTAGATGTTTCTTTTTTTTTATAAATGACGCTCAACACTTATTTACATGTAGGATTTGTTTTAATAAACGTAAATAAATGAGTGACTGATACAAATTATTACTAATGGCGTCTATATTATAAGATAAGTAAAATAAAGCAAGAAAATGATAAATTGTCGTCAAGTATATAAAAGTGAATAGGGAATCTCTTCAGAGCGTGCGAGATGTCCTCCGTACGTTTGTCCATTAGTCAAGTCCCCTTTCCACGTCATTTTTCTATCTATTTTATTTTTTTATATTCCCGTTTCATATTCTTTTTCTACGAGGTTGCGGGTTTAATATTAATGCGTATCCTGAGGATGGTATTTACAGGCAATAAACGTTGAATTGCGATGTGGGTAGTAATCGGCGTCCTTATTATACACTAGTCGAAAGAGCAGAGCAGAGAGCATAGGGCGAGCTGTACGAGTACGTGCGTGTCCTTGCAAGGATTAGGCGGGGGAGGACTTTTGCTGCTCGTTGCTGAAGTCCAGGTCCTTGAGCCGTTTGAAATAGTTCGTTGGCACGGTAGATCATTTGCTCCTGCTGTTCAGAACAGCAACCAGCAATCAGCTCACCCACCCATAGATCACGCATTGTTATCGGTGACCTTTTTCCCTCTTTCTCTTCATCTCCCATCACACACACACACACACAGAGAATAGAGTGAGGGTAAAACGAGGAAGGAAGGAGTTCGGCAATCAATAGCAGGAAATATTACGCTCCGTTTGAATTGCAATCTCGCTTCCACTACATTTATCCCTGGGTTTCCTTTCCCTTTTTTTCCATCCAACAACCGCGTGCCAGAAATAATTCATTTCCATTAAATAATTGGTGACGCAAAGACGAAAAATGATGGAGAGGAAGAAAGCGCTGGATGCATGCAATAGGTTCGTAGTTCGACGGCCTCGAGGACTGAAAAATATATATGTGAAAGGTTCTGGTGAAACACGAGGAAAAATCAAATATTCAAAAGACAGAAAGTCATTGAACAAGTCCCAAAACTCCATTTAGATTCAAACGTTGGAGATTTAAAGCAAACTTTACGAGTCGAAAGCAATCACCGAAACACATGGGAATTGTGCGGGCTGTGATGGTCGAACTTTACTTTGTACAGGGGCCCCCGACTCCAGTCGTACAACTGGTGCATGAAATATATAATCATAGAAACTGCGGTTGGAAATCTTTCAGCATTTCATACTTAAAGCTCAATAATCTCTTACGCAGTTCTAAAGCCAATTCGGAGAAAGTTTAATTATCCCTTTAACAGAAAGGTTCATTAAAAATTATAATCCGAGCTAAATACAATGTTTTATTACGACAGCAGCAGGTTTTGACAAATCTTGAAATCATTAAATGAGAAAATGTCTTCTAAAGTGAAAAATTAAATTTGAACTAATCTTTTTAATAATTCATAAAACCAGTACTAATTTTAAATTAAAATCTTTTATTGGTGACAGCAGATTTATACAAATGAAATAATAATTGAATCAAAAAAAATATACTAAAAATATTTTAGATTAGCAAAAATGACTATTACTCTACTTTAACACAAACTATTTATTTAATTATTTTTATGTTTAAATTAGTATATTTATCTATTTGTGATCGTTAAACTTTATTGTTGATATTGTATGCAATTCCTTTCTAATTCAGAGAATTATTTTTCTATAGCTTCACTACTTATTTTATTATAGAATTATTGAGTATTAAATTAGTAGAAAAAGACCGACGATTTTATCTTAAGAAATCTAAAAATAATACTAAACTAAACTAAAAAATACTATAAAATCAAATGAGTTAGCTATTATATGGAATAACTAGATAACGTACAATATATAAAAATTGCATATAAATTCTTATGTAAAGATATATTTTTGCTTCATATTTCTAAATTGAAGTTTCCATATGCACCTACATGTAGACCTCATGATGAATTTTACTAAAAACAACACTTCTGTCATGATTTATGCGCTTTTAGTATTCCTTATTTCTAACCATATCTGCATGAATCTCATTTCATTTTGTGGGAGTAAAATCTTTCTTTCGGCGAGTGAAGATGTACATTAATCTGAACGTTCATCAAATACAAATAACCATACTTGGATTTACGTGTTAAACTAGTAACCTATTTCACATGATTCTTATTTCATTTAGTGTTTTGTATCTTATATATGATACTTTCATAGTGAATAAAAGGTGTTTTATTATTGATGAAACGCTTGTATTGTATATAACAATCGTGTATATTGAGTAGTAGAAAAGAATGTGGTGTGTAATTTATATAATTACTAAAGTTTTATATAGCTTATGAAATAGCTTAATGTTTAAATAATGGAGTTTTATGATAATATGCTGTGTTTATGTCATGTGTAACGGGAGACATTAGTCAGGCATGTCAACTTTTATTCTTCTTATTAACTTTCGTACTACGTAAGCCTGTGCAGAACCTCGCCAGTTCCTGTCAAATTTAACTTTTAAATCTATCCATTAGAATTGTTCCTATATTAGTGTTGATGGATCTTAATATTTTATGTTTTAAGTAGATACATTTAGCAGACTTTTGACTTATGATAAAATTAAGATTTAGTTAGTGCCATTTATTTATAGATCACTTAAATCTTAAAAGGCATTGAATAAATCAAAATATTAATCATAAATGTTATTACATTTTGTAAAAACAATTCTAAAAACAATATTAATTTCTATAATTTGTCATATATTCAATTCTCCCATGATGATTACTTTACATTGTTAATTATACAAATATTTTCCGCTTATACGTAACTATATAAGAATCCAGAATGCAATTGAAATATTTTTGGGTTGTCACTTGGATGAATGCAATTCGAAAGCATTGGTAAATCTGAGTACACACAAGAGTCAAGAATTGGTATTATTTATTGAAGGTAAACATACAATCGTCGGTGAGTTATCTCAAGATGTTGTTTATGGCTGCTACGTGGCATCGGCTCAACGATCGTTTGTTGGGCTAATTATTTAAACTCGGTGAGCATAAGTGCATGTCAAACGTCGCCATGAATATGCATATTAGGCTAGTTTACATCTTGTACGACTCGTATCGAATGCATACACATACAAACTCAAATACCTAGAATTTATTATTTTAGTTTACTAACAAATACATGCACTCCTAACGAACCAAAACCCACACGAATAATCAACAAACATTCTGACGGCTACGGTTTTGTTGAAGACAGACCAAGAGAGAAGATAGAAAGAGTGAGAGAGAGAGTGTAGAAAAAAGAAGAACAATATTCCAAAGTTGTATACAGTTTACATCAATTCCGAAAGCCAATTACTTTGAGCCACACTGAATTCGATCGTTACCACACCTATCTTTGTTAATCCTCAGGTCAGTCCAGATTTAAAACTGAAGACGGTGTACTTATAATTAGTAGAATCGTTTATTTTTTTCATTACATATACAAAATTAAGAAAATAAAAGTGCTGTTTACTTTTAATCATTCCACGTACTAAATTTGTCAACAGATATGCTCCTTTCATAATAATATTTATCTTAGTCAATTCTGAAACAGATGTATAATACTTGTGTTCCTTTTATGTCTATACAAAATAATTGGATTAATATGTTTTCTTGTAACCTTGTACATTTGTATTCCGTCTGTTGTTCGCAAAACATCAATTAATTATTTTATAAAAAAAACACAGTCGAGATTTCTTACATGTTTTTCTCAATGCTTCACTTAATTAAATTAGAATTGAAAATTGTTAATAATAGTAAAAAAAAAATATCGTTATTATTAGCTATATTTACCGAGCAAATTATATGAAAAATGGCATCTCAGATATCATTAAATACACAAAGATTTCACAAATTATATAGTAAAACGCCTATAAATCATATTGACCATGTGGGATTATAACGTTCTCTATTATTAAGTTTTTGTTAGCCTAATGAAGCTACTTTTTTTTTCATCCAACCTGCCAGTTTACAGATTCAATCTTATATATTAGATTTTGCTTAATATGTGCCTTTTTAAATTTGAAACAACGTTATTTATAATTTGTTTGTTTTGATCAAAAACAATTATATAATTATTTGTAAATTATGGATATAAATCAATATAATCCTTTATATTTACTCAAAGTATTACATATAGCTTTAATTTATATGTCAAATATTTATAAACTCTGATTTAATTTGGTGAATTATGTAATGTAATTATTTAATTAGCAAATGTGCTATTTAATAATATTGTATAATATTTGTTATTAAATTATATATAAATCACATGAGTTATTGCTACTGACAAATAAAGTTTACTTAACAACAGTCATAAATAATAATTATTTTGAATTATTAATAATCAGTATTTTATTACCGTTATTTGGAAATTATGACTCATTACGTGATCAAATTATGTATACTATTTTTAATATATTAATTATTTAACATATTTAAAATAATATTTGCAAATATGATATTAGAATGAAGGTTTAATTAAATAATAAAATATGTGCCATGATTATTCTTACTTAAAATATAGTTTATTAATTCTTGAAGAAGTTTTATATGAAAAAATGTTAAATATGAATACAGTTTGAAAAGAAAACAAATACTCGGAAGACTTGTTAAGTCACTGGATGGATGATATAAAATAACAATGATATTTTGATGTTTCTGACTTGACTAATGTATTCCTTTTGTTTCTTTTTCCAGGTGAGTGTCTCAAAGAATCTTCAGACATGAAATGGGTTTTTGGGAGAGCAGAAAGATCTTCTGCTTCCTCCCTTGCTCATCATTATTTGTGTTTCGGTGAGTGTCATATGTACTTTTCTCCCCGTGCTCATTGGTGCAAGATCAATACAAGTGTCTCTCATCTCCATTTCTCCGTGGCCACTTGAACTTTGACTACAGCCCTCTTCGAGTGCATTTACAATTCCGTCTTTCCATCGACCATACACCATGGCACGCCATCTCACTTCTCCCCCCGTCACCCTTTCACGCTTTCTCTCTCGTGCCCTCCGTCCTAGTGGATCAGAAAGATACAAATCAGTACCACACAATGGGGTCCCTGAAGAGGGCCCCCAGCGCTCGGAGGAAAGAGGGACCATCTCCGTTCATAATTCATTCGCTTTTCATACGGGCATCTCACATCGACGAAATTAATGACCGCCACAATGATTTTCGTGTTAATAGACGTCCCCCTTTAAATACTTCGCTCCTCTCGCAAGATTTATTTATCATTGTGCATCGTCCATCCACCTAAGAACATGGCGTGATCACCTTCCCATTGTTTGGCCGAAATCCACGAAATCCACCTCGGGTCAATTAATATTCAATTGTCCCAAAAACGAGTCGAACGTTAATTATTCAAGTCCTATCACAAATTAGAGGTGAACACTGGAAGTGAGATGGGAGTTGTACGAAACGAATATAAGTAGAAGAACAATACGAGCCGGACAAGTGTTTTGTATTCACTGGGGTGTGCTTTTTCGTTTTGTACGGCTCGGACCCGCGTGCGACTAATCTGAGATTCTACAGAAGTATGTAAATAGATGCATGCATATTTAAAAGGGTCAAGTCTCGGATGACTAAAGGACTTAATCAGTGAACGCGCCAGGATTAAAGGCTAATTCGGTACGACGATAAATATGTATGTCCCCCTTCAACAACGAGTACCCTAAAAAAATACCGAAAGAGGGAAAGATGGAAAAATAATTCTACATCTACAAATCTAAAAGGGAGATTTAATTACAAGGGTCGTTGCGATACAAATTTTAAAGGAGAGGATTATTTTACATATCTCTCGCTTTTACGTGGAAAGAATTTGTTGTTGATGTTCCTTGGCCTACACGGTTGGGGGTGTAAAGTGCAGTAGCCTTAAATGGTGCATCAGTAGACGGTGAAAATGCGACGGCGTAGGCAGGGGGTGGTACGCCGCTGCTACCCCAAACTTGTTCTTTTGTTTTCACCATCTCTGGACACGGTGTCATATTACACGAAGTTTTTCCTAACAAGTAGCGAGTTGCTTAATTTATTCCAAAAGTTTCTTTATTGTGAGTTCATATTTCCATTTTATAAAATGAAAATGTAAATTAATTACTATATCATACACACCGAAACAAATTGATTTTCATGCAAGGACAGTTTCTTACTTACATACCGTGAAATCCTATTTAATTGAGATTTATCTTCATTGTACGTCTCTGAATATTTTTAATGTCTGGCCTTCTTAGATAATAAAATTATTATTATTTTTCACAAAAAAATATAGATGATATAATAGTTACAATTTAGTGCAGAAAGAAATACGTTCAGAAGCCCTTTAATTTGCTTATATTTGATTATTGATTACAATTTTATTATGCAGCAGAAAAGTATAGTAAATAATATTGTTGTGGACTATTGTCACAACAACGTAACTACAAGATAATCCACAGTATCAATGATAAAGGATAATTCTAGTTAAAATTACAAAATAATACAAAAAATCATATTTTTTCAAGAATTACTCAAAATTGTACATTGTATAATTAAAATTATTTTTAAAATATATTTATTGAAACACTTTCCATTTCAATCTAAATAGATAAACACAATTTCAAAATATGTCCAACGTCTGACAGACACATCATTGAATAGAGACTGAACCCTTTAGAAGAGCAAGATGCTATGATTAGGACCCACCCGTTGCTCGAGTGATATTGATCGTTTCGGCTTGAATTTGTATAATTTGCTATGCACGTTGTGTCCGAATTAATATTCCTTTATGACCAGACAGACAGAACGAGGGAGCCCAAGCTCAAGGATGTGTAATTGGAGCGATTATCGTTTGAGGTGGGAGAGGGTTTGGGTGAACTGGAATGGCGGGGGGCCTTGTAAATTGTTAAAATACAGGAAGCGTATTATCTGGACTTAATTAAAACCCGGAGCCATGAGCACGGCCCGAAAAGGTCTTCATCGTGTTGCGTTGGTACATACACCAAGGCAGAAGCGAGACCAATTATTCGAGATCGCGGGAACAAGAACCAACAGGCAAATAATATAAATTGTGTATGCCTGGCAAAACTTCAAGTCTTTCCTCTCTCTCTCTCTTTCTCTCTCAATCGCACACCTCGTCCATTCGTTTCGTAATTGCAATACTAAAAGCGCTGAATAATTGCGTGAGCATTTTGTTTTAATAGGAGATAATTGCGGCGGGGCTCCTCGTTGTTCGCGTGTTTTTTTCGTTTTGTTTTTATTTTCATCCCCGAGGATTCTATTATTTTTCGTTTCACCTTGGAACTCTCCCTTTTGTTTCCGACTATAATGAAAATTGATGAAAACAGGGAGCGGGCGGAAAAATATATGCGCGAAAAGTAAAAGGGGTTGATAATATATTGACGGTATTAAAACGACCTGCACTTGCCGCAGCCCCCACTGCGTTCGTCCTTCTATTCCTCTTCTCCGTTTTTTTTTTTGGTTCGTTTGTGCAGGTTTGCAGGATTTATTGGCAAGACTGCTTTTGTCATCTCGTGTAATTCACGTGTCGACCTTTGCCTCAACCTTCGTAGTGGATTACGTGTTGTTGTTTTTTTCCTTCGTTTTCACTGCTTCCTTTTCTTTTCCGAGAAATTGGGTATTTGCGCATCGTGCGAACGCATTCATAAACAGCTTCCTTTTTTTGTGTGTGCATTTATATATGCATTTCTTTTCGCTGGGCGTCGCAGGATTTCAATATTTATACAACCTTTTCAATCGGTCGAGTATAATTGAAGCGTGTTTTACAAGATATATTGACAAAACTAATTGAAGAACCAATAGAGGATTATCTAATAAAGAATAAGTTTCCCATCGATTTGGTAAACAACAAGTCGAAATAGAAACGTAAAGAGAGAAACACAGAGAGAGAGTAAAAGTAAAAGCTTTTAAAAATGTTTGTAGACAGGAGCCCGAAACTTCATAAAAGTTATCTTGGAGAAGGTTGATTATGGTTACGTTATCCAACTTACAGTTAAAACATTAAAATTGTTGATTCTTTTTTATTATTGAAATTTCTTGGAAAACATTAGCCACAGATATCTATAGCGATCAAGTATAAAAATCTTCTGTTAACCAACCAATAAATTATTTTTTTAACAAACCCTTTCAAACGTTGTAAATAATTTTGCTTTTAACAAATGTTCATTATAAATTTTATCCAAAGTAAAATTAAGATATTAAGGATTATATAATTTTAAGTTAATTTTAAATTAAATTTAGTCATTTCGTAGGTTGGAGTATCCAAAAAAGAAAATAAATAGAAACTGTTATCCATTTTTGTATGGAATGATGCGTATATAGGAGTTACATTTATCGATTTTTTACTCTATTTGCAATATCTAAATTAAAAATAAAAACTTGATTGATCTATAAAATTTACATGTATTTCGAATAATTAATTTGTAGTATTTTTCATTAGATTATTAAATTATGTTATTGTTTTGTCATTTAAATTCATTAAACATCAGTTACTTCACCAAACTTCAGTTTTCGATTTTTTTGCGTTCTTAAGGTAAACATTCATGTTCTATAATGTATAATGAAATTGATTGCCAAAAAATAATACTATTAGATTTCGTAAACTGGTAACTACATGTATAATATATCGATAATTTTTATAGAATGAAATAAAAATGTTAATCAAATTTCGTCAATAATTTAGCCAAAGTAATGGTTCATTCATATGCACTTAATATTTGGTTTTTATGATCGCGAACATTCCAAACCATACATTTAATTAATAAATTTGGGCAATGTGCAAGGAATGGCGAGCCAGGAGACTGGTTCTCTCGGTTCGGTATTCGAGCGTGTAGGTTGTTCTCGAATTTGTCAATATGTGTTTTCGCAAATGGCAAGAAATTTATAACCGAGATGCAAATCGGAATCCAATATTATTATTGCACGTGTCATGGGCACCGTAGGTTTAACGCCCCGTTGATCTACCCAACCCCCATGTGTTATCAGACAGTTCGAAGTTCTGCGTCTGACGGCGGGATATTAACTTATCGACGGGCATCGGTAGCGGCGGTCTGGGTTCGAGGTGTCGCGTGGGGGCGCCGTCGCAGCCTCCGCCCTCGGCCCTCCGCCGCCCCACGTTCTCGCCCCCCGCCATCCCAGCCGCCGCCGCCGCCGCCACCATCGTTTCTTGCCTACCGACTCAATTGATAAATCGTCGCCCCGGTTCCACTCCGTTCTTACTCTCGATATGGATTTATGGTAATTAAGCGATAACGTTTCAGGCGGATTTATTTCAGTGCCTTTATTTGCGAGAGAGAGAGAGACGCCTCTCTATTAAGTGCTCAGTGAAATACATACTTCCTTTCCTACCAAGAATAACCGATGGAATTGACATCGATCTAATTTTAACACAGAGAACAAGAGAAACTGTGTTTTACATTTTACATGGCAACTGCAAACTTCATTACGTTCATATTACGGTTCACAGATGAAACTGAACATATTGCTAGAAGAATGATTAAACAGAACAGCGACAAAACAGTTTTGTCACTATTCTGTTTTTGCCGATCTTTTCTTAAACGTTCTTAGTCATCCAATCACTTTAAATTTAATGGTATCATTTTAAAAAATGTATCATTTTTATAATATTAGTAATAATTATTGTTACTATATTTAGTATTATTTAGTATTATTATATATTGATACGTTCCACGACACTTGGCCACAAAGCGAAAAGCCGTATAAGGAATCAATTATTGCGCTTGCGCTAGATTGGCAACATGTAGATATATCGACATCGAAAAAGTTTTTTTGCCGTTATAGCGAAACATTTTAGGCCGTAAATCGAAAACATGCCTTAATTGAAGAAGGCCTTTATAACGAAATGCCGTATAAAGAGCGGCCTTATAACGATGTATGGGTGTATGTGTTCTTGTGTCTTTTTATGTAGTATGTCTATTCTCAAAAATCTCAATACTATCTATAAAAAGTAATGTTTATATCTTTAAACTTGGTACTTAATTGAAAGTTGTCCTTAAACAATCAATTAGTTATTAATGACTGGTCCACATGTTTATAAGTTAATGTTAATTTTTAACAAATTATTATATTCTATAGAATGATGAAAGGATAGAAAGACCGCAGTTAATAGTATTTTGTAACAGATGTTTTTTTATATTTGCTTAATTAGTATTATTGTATAAATTCCTTTTGTTTATGTCTGTGACTTTTACAATAAATGTGTTTTTTTTGTCTTTTTGCAACGTTATTTGCAATCTATTCAAATCGGACATTCAGCAAATCACCACTTGTTCGGAACCGTTACCCATTGACAACTAATTCATTTTGATGGCTGCAAATATTTGGAAGTACCAGGGTTTGAACCAGGGACCCCAAATTTTGCGGACGACGATTCAAGCCATTCGGCTATGAGTCGCCATTTATTATTATTAAAGATGAAATTATTTGCTACATACTTTGGATCGATAAAAGCTTCTAAAGAAATAGGGCAGTAATTCATTAAAAAAAGGTTCTGTTAACAAATCATTAATTATGGTCACTTAATTCAATTATAACACTAGGAGTTCTATATCAGTTAGTTCATCACATGTCGCTTCCACGCATTTATTTGTATCTTGGATATTTATTTTTGTGCTTTTCCAATGGAAATCTAAAGGAGATCATTCATTATTAGATGGAGACATTTCTGCTGAGTCATGCACATTTATGAGAAGATCTTTGAGAGATTTTCCACCTGAGATCTTTCTATTTGGATGCAGTCGCGTGGACCCGACAATTTATTAATAGCAAACGCTTTGCATTATAGGAACCGCGTTATAAATTGCACCTCCGAGAGGCAGACGGAAGACCAGACGAAATATAAATATTACCACCACCTCCGCTGTTGGTTCAACACTCCTTGCATCTCGCTCACGTTTCCTCCTCCTTGCGTTTGCGTTCTCGTTGTGCGAAGGGGAGGAAAATGTTTTTAAAAACTTTTTACCAGACACTGTGTTATCTTCTTTCGGGCTTCCTTTTTTCCGGACCCCGGTATTGGATGACAAATGTGCTGGGGAATACGGCCACGCCATTACATTTTTTATCCACGGTCGCTTTTTGTGTCTGCATATCATACACACACTCATGCCCGTACACTCGAATTCTGCTAAATATTCATACACGCCTTTGCGCACCTTTGGAATATTTTCCCTTCGAAATAAGTTCTTCCTACTTCCATGATTACATGTTGTTTTCCTTTCTTTCTCTCACTCTTTCTTTCTCTCCCTATTCCTCTTTATGCCGCCTGTCTCTCCACCAGCTACACGTTACCTCTGCCAAATTGTACTTCTCCAATTCAGTTCAGTCAAACTTTTCCCATTTCACTTCAAATGGAGAAATGGGATAGTCACTTCAATGGAGATTGCATGTGTGTGAATATGGATTAAGTCTCTAACACCACCTGACTTTGGAAATGTTGCTGCAAAGCTTAAGAATTTGAAAATGATATTCATAAATTATTAAACAAAAAATGAGAATGTCATCTAGTACAATTTTAATATGTTCGAAATTCAAAGTGTATTAAAAGATCCAAAACAGAAAAAATATAGAAAAAGTATTTATTAAAGAAATAATAGTACTAAACTTCCATATTATTCCCATACAGGTTAGGATAAGAAATTATTATCCGTTGACTTTATATCCGTCAAAAGTCATATGTTGCAGTTAGGAAAAAATGAATTTAAATTATTTAAAAGTGAATTTAAAATAGTTGCTATTACTTACTCTTTGCTAATTATGTTGCGTTTATAGGAGTTGGTATTAACCGCAGTCTTTCTGCCTAATATGATAGTAAATCGTTGTTAAATAATTTATTTCCAAATAATTGTAAATGTGTATATTACATGTGGTATAATTTAAAGTCCCCAGATAAATGTACAAAAAATAATAATTAATAGTATACAAAATATGATATTAATCCCATACATTTTGAATTTCTTCTGCGCTGTCAGGAGCTGTCACATTTAAAATGATCAAAGTCGAAATTGCTTTGGCTCTCAACTGGTAACGGCTTTTGTTTCTACATGACAGCCATTATTTACTCAAATTCCTTTCTTTGTATTATATTGATATGCTCGTATACCTATATATTTCCCAGGTATTGTAGACTTTTTTTTAATTCCTGATTATTTTTGGCTGATTATCTACTTTGTAAAACATTCAGTATTTTATATAATAAGTTTCTATAATGATCTTTGGTAAAGAGAGAATTGCACTAAATGAGGTATTACTGTATATAACTGACTGAGCGTGTTGTACTGCGGTTATCGGTTACGCTTTATCGACCACCCAGCATTATCGTCCATATCGGGATTGATGATTTTTCAGATTGATGATGGATATCGTTCCCGTTTTGAATGAAGTTGTCTGTGATTTTCGGGGTGTTTGATTGAGTGTATGTAATGTTGATTTGCTGCGAGGTCGTTCTGTGTTCGCGTGTGCACGTGTGTGTGTGTGTGTGTCTGTCCATTGTTCATGGTCTGCGGTCTCCGGAGAGTAGCAAACCATAAATGTATGCGTGGCCACGCAGGACCACGGTCACATAAAGCTCCCCAATAAAACTAAAAACGAGAGGAGGGTCTAAATGGTGGTGGTGGTGGCGCTGGTCCATTGTTTGTGGAAATGGGTCCGATGCTATCGTCCGAGTGCATTTTCAGTTTCAACCCTTTTAATGCAATTTTATTACCAGAAAGGGGAGAGACCGAGAGGCTTGATAAATATTAAGCAGAGCTCTCTTCCGCCTCCCATCTCCGCAAGAGGAGGTCCACGTGAAGTAGTGTAACTGTAATTTAGGCAGGTGCTTCTGTGTCATGTGAAATATTTAATGTTTGCTCGTCAGACGAGGCTTCCATTTGTCCACATCATGACTCCCATCAAAACGCTGAATGTAAACGAAACAAGTAGAAAAAAAAAACAACTTTCACATTCTAAACTTTGACCGTGTATTAGAAATATTACCACTGCATCTTGTGAATACACACTTTACCTTTTTTAAATAAGTTAACCCTTTTCCATTAACGTGAAGTCCAGTTGGAATGCACATGACATGTTTTATTGTCACAATTCAACGAAAGTATATATAATGGAAAAGTAGTGAGAAAAGGAACCAGATCAGCTCATCCATATTAATATACAAACTACCAGAGATCTTCCTTACAAAATATCGAATGCAAGAGTCCATATCAGTGGCGTACCTCAAAATTATTAAATATTTAGTATATTTGTGTATTCTATCAATAATAGTAAGACTTAAATGCTATGATTAATTAATAATTTTGTACATAATAATAATAATTCAGTTAAAAAAGGTCTATTTACCATTGGTCTTTGTCTATTTTTATATAAAAGTATACTATATAAATTTATTTTAAAGTTATGTATTGATTCTTTGCTAGTAACCTTTATTAGCAAAAAACATACAGACCTTAAAGCTATTTTGTACAATTTTTATACCTTAAAATGTTAACACTACAAAAACTGAACAAGTTTACACAAAATATAAAGGCTGCAACAGAATATATTACCATCATTAAGTAAGAAAGGTTGCAATGTATGAATGTAATAAAAAAAATCATCAATACACTAAGTTGTACTTACTATTATGGTTGTGCCAAGTAATTATTTGAACATATGTAATGTATAATTTATAATAATATATACTTAAATATAATTACCATAAACACCTTAAATTTTCTTCTAAACAAATTTACTATAAGTACTACCCAAGCAATCAATATTTATGTACCATTTATCTTTATTAACGTCTATTTAATATCTAAATAATTGCATTTTGCAAATTGTTTAATCAATTTGTTTTGTCAATAGTACGCATTTATTTATACATTTTATTATTTTTATGATGTTTCAATGTAATATTTTTGTAAATTTATATAATTATAAGAAGAAAAAAAAAGAAAACACAACTGTTATCAAAGGGACTATAGGTATTTCTTATATAATAATGTCATGTAAATAATAGATATGCTTATATTATAACAACATTTATTGCAATAACAATTGTGGGCAAAACGTATGACATTTCATCAAGTAGTGAAAGGAAATGAATATAAGTTAATAAATTCTGTATAATTATAGTATGGAAGAACTAATGAAACTTGTTATGAAGACATTAGAAGAGGGCAAAATACATTTGTTTGTTGCGTAATTATTCTTACTATTATGTGAGGTCTTACGTTTATTGAGGTGTATGTATACGTTTAATTGTTGGGTTTCCACATCAGCTAATTATGTTCATAGAAATTGTAGAGAATTAGTTTCCATGTACCAGTATACGCTTTTTATTTACTGTTACTTCAAACACGTAATTAAAAGAAAACAGTATAATAGGTTATTTATTTTCCTATTCGTTCTTTTTTTTTGTTCATTCGGTATTAGTGATTAGTTAAAAGAGTGAGTGATATGTATAATGGCGAGGGAGGCCGGTATTGTGGGTTAATTAACTCGGAGTCGAGAGCCGGGGCTCTGGGGGTCATTACCAGAATGACCCCCGTAAATTACCACTCTGCGAGCACCAGCGCACGGTCCTGATTTATTTTCAATTATTCCCCGTTGGAAACATACGGGCAAAAGGACGACAGAGCAGAGAGTCCCATCGTAAAGCTCCCACCTATATACAACAACGAAAACCCAATAGCGTGGAAAAAGCTTCCACCTAAAATGAAACTGCCTCATTACCATAGAACCACCTACCACCAATAGTATAGTCCTCCGCATTCACACAACCTCCGGAGGACAATGGATCCCGAAAAATTGGCCAGATTTCAAGACCCGGGGCTTTGGGACACGAACTATAGGAATTCATGAATCTAATTAAACCCATTTGCGACGCGAAACGCAGATCTACCTCTTCTCGCCGTATTCAAATAAATTTTGAAAACGGGTTCTTTTTCGGCGCTTATCTGCTCGTCGATATCTCGATGCTCGTCCTCTTCTCCCACATATCTTTTCGTCGACCGTCGAAAGGCGCAAAAGTTTTTTGTCAAGCTGTAAAGTACTGAAAGTTATTAGCGTCAACTCCGCGTGCAGTCCCATTCGAAAGCCATAATAGGTAAAATTATCCCGAAAACCAACCCTCTATCCACCCCCACATCATTCCCTTATTCTCCACTTGCCACGGATATTTCTCATTGTCAAAGAAGAAGCCTCTATGCGGTGGGTGTTTCTTCATTTCGACGCACACACACTCTCAGTTTTACATGGCTCTCTGTACGTGTGAGTGTCCCTCGCTCCTCTCACCAATGGACGAAATCCTTCTCCACTTTTTTTTACCTGGCTGCAGGGTATTTAAGAGCCTTCTCGGAACTGGAGGTGCTCACGCTGCGTTCCAACAATACAACCATTCTGTGGATGGCAAAACAAGAGGTGGATTATAAAAAGTCATTCGCCCAGTGGCGTCCGTGTTATAGATATCATTCACAGACTGTAGAAACTTATCAACTAAAATAAACCGAAACAAAAATAAACAAATAAATAAAAAAGCGTGAAGAGGAAACAAAGGAAGATCAAAACAAAGCAACAAAGACGAGAAGTAATTCCCGCAGTAAATCAAGTGCCCTTTTCCGGTTTTTATTTGTCTTCGACAGGGATCGATTTTATTATTTAGTTTTACCCTCGCTTTATCGTCGCTGCCTCCCGCACACTACATAGGATACGTAATAAAATGTTTATGGACAATGAAAAACGTCCGTTCCGTGATCGACGCAACCGGGACACGTATTTTATTGAAAAAGCATAAAAATCCTTTCGATAAGATCCTCTTCTCCGGATCTTCCTGTGCTGATTCAATAAATGCGGATTCGATTTTTTATTTATTTGCTGCTTCACATTGTATTACATTAGTTTGGTACTTTGTTATATATATACCTTTTCTTAAGTTACTTTTTTTCTAATATAAAACGCACAATTTGAAACCGTTTTAGTTCCACATCGTTTATTGTTGATCTTATATCTCATGATTCCTGCCTCGAGCATATTTATAGTTAACTTGCTTTACTATGTTTATGTTTACGTTAATGAAGTTTATAATATTATTAAAATATGTAATTAGATTAGTTTGTTGGATCACTTTACTTAGATTACATTAGACGATATATATATAACTAATATTAGCAAATATATTTAATAAAAACAATAATTACTAAATATATGAAGATACGTTTTATATAATTTCAATTTAACATTACATCTGTGGAAGTGAATATTTTAAATACTTAAACTTTTTATGGTACTTCTCAAACAAAATTGTTTTGATATCTATCGTTTGGTATCTTTAAGTAATAAAATTAGAATATAAAAACTTGAAGTGCCATAGGGCTCCATACTAGGTCTTCTATATATTACTTTTTATTTGATGGCTAATAAGAATAGGGTTAGCAGGTACCGATTTTGAGTCTCAGGTTTGTATATTATACATTATGAGTATTCTCATCCTGTTTTATTAATATGAAATTTTTAAGTTGACTTCTGCGATTGTTTTGTACTTTTTTTGCTGGAAATCCTAATTTAAGCCATGATAAAATCGTTATATATAATCCCAAAAGTAATGTTTTGAAATGAAAAATATTAAATTGACTTGACTGAAATTGAATTTGGTGCGATGAATACATTCGGAATTCATTTACATTTGACCTGTGAATTTCAAAGGTCGAAGATCAATCGGTCTCGACTGAAGATCCCTACATGCGTGCTGATAAGTCTGTGAGCATCGTCCATTTTCTTCTTCGACGCTTATCTTAATTATGCCAAAGAAAATAATAACAATAATAAAGAGAACACAGAAAAAAAAAACGAGGCCACATAAATTACGGATTTAATAACAGGCGATGCGGCGCGTTTCGACTCTCATTGATTTCGGTCTATTTAATTGCAATTGCGTCATCAGAAATTGTCGGTAACTGTCTGCCATTACCGCGCGCACTGGATACAGCCTATCGGAACTAATTCAAATCAGACATAGACCTGTGCACCAAAGCGGCTAATCAAATTAGTTCCTTCGACTGTATTTCAACAGGTCCACGATTTGCAATTAAGTAACGGTATGTGAATATGTATGTGTGAAATGCACCAAGGGCGCTCATCGTTCACTTTTCGAAGCGGGCAAATTAATTAACCCATGGAACTTATGCATAATTCCTTCATTATTAATCACGTCTTTTGCCTCAGCTGAGACCGGGGCTAAAATGGAACTGTCGTAAATATGAAAGGCCGTTTGACGGGAATTGGATTTAGCATGGAATATACCTTCGGGGTATTCGCGTTGCCTCCTTAAATCTTGAGCGCCCATTGTGTGGGGCCTTCGATTTATTTATTTTTTTATCGAAAATCAGAAGGGGCTCCCTTTTTTTCGAATTCATTCCCTCCGCCGGAATCAGATAGATGTGTGAAAACTATAAATTAGGCGACAAAGGAGAGTCTGTACAAAGGATATTCACAAAACAGGTGCCCTAATCTCCAGTTATTCCAAAACCACTTTTGCCTCACCGAAATCAAAAAGAATAAGTGAGCTGTTTCATAAATAATTTTCGGATATTCTCCCTCCCGAAATCCTCTTAGTTCTCTTCTCTTTTATGCATATTAGCTTGTAAGCTCTCGAGGAAATGCCACACCGGATAACTTTTTTAATAAATTTTATTTCAGAATACTTAGAAAATGTAAATTGCCGACGGCGACAGTTTGAAAAAATGCGTTTTTCAGCTCTCCGTTATATATTTTGTTTCTTTCTTTTAATTTTCAAAATTTCATTATTTCAAATTGGTATTTTAAAAAATACACACTTGCATTTTTCAGACCTTTCATTTAATTAAAAATAATTACATTTGCACGAGAGAAGTGTACAGTAGCGAAAAGCAATTATTTGCAGATTACTTCCCGAAACACACAATTATTTTGTTGCGCAAATAGTGAATGCATAATTATATAAGTCCCATGAAATCTGTTAGTTGAAAGATAAATAACAACACTGTGAGTATTGCAAATGCAATTGTGAATCTAAACAAAGAGACAATAACTTGCAGATATGCCAATTATAAAAGATTACGAAGAGAAAAACAGTGGTGTTTCCAATTTGTCGGTAATACTTCTATGTTTCAGCAAATATTAATCCGAATTCACTCACATATAAAATAAAATACTACATAAAATTATTTTTTCCAGTAATGTAGATCATTTTTTCCACTTGGTACAGTTAAGTTTTTTTTTGTAGTTTATTTTCTGTGAATAAATGTGCTCAACTAGACCAATTTCATATAGTCTGGGATATTGGAGGCACCGAATACACGCATTTACAGTTAATCTCGGATACTTTAAATATAACGTAAGTTGGTATTGGTTATTATAAATATATATCTTATTTAAAATTAATGAAGTAATTATCACCTACACATTACGCGTTTTTTAGACAAGTTATTTGGTAAATACCATATTATGAAAGGATTTGTTCAGCAACCAATATAATTTCTTGAATTCAAATGCTAACTGCATTAAATTTGACTTGATAAGTTTCTAAGTGAGATGAATGCTTAAATATCTCATTTGCCTGTCATATTTATTTGCCCATTAATAATAAAGTAGGACACGTCTTTTTCTTCATCGTTAAGTTGTCATAAGTTGATTTGGTTTCTGCAGTATAAATTCGCATGGTCTAGTATTCTACATAACTAGATTCGCATAGACGTTTCTAAATTATTATAGGTAGATATTAGTTGTTAATCCATATAATTAAATCATTCATTTACCTCACTTAGTCCGGTTTATTGATTCAGTTACATTCTCAAACTAATCGAACTTCTTTTTCTAAATTTCTTAATATAAACAATATTTCTATATTTAAAATACATAATTGAAAGATAAGAAATAGTAGTTTCCTGGATGCACATAATATATTAAGCCAGAATGGAAAAAAAATAGAACAGTTGCAAGAGAAAATATGGATAAAATTTTAAAGGAAAGACATGATCAATAATAATAACGAAAATTAAATTGGAAATTATCAACCAGAATCAACGTTCAAAATCATATTTGTTTTGATGCGGTCCTGCTGAAAATCGCAAATATCTAATACTCGACAATCATAATCCCGACTGTATCAAAATCCTGACAAAAGCAATCCCAATAGTATCAAAATTCCGACATACAACTGTATCTAAATCCCGACATAGTGCTCTTCGAAGGAATTACTCTATGATCTAAGAACAGACCGAAGGAGAATCCGAGTCAAATTGATATACTTAAAAAACTTTCCTAATATAATAGAGAAGGTGTGTGAAGTAAGCTATGTGCATATTGAGAAGAATATTGAAAAAATGTTAGCATTATGGTAATCGTGAATTCGATACGGTTGTTGGGAATTCTAATGTTGGGATTATAATTTTCGGGATTTATAGACCCGTTTTGACAATGTTCTGTATTGTCATTATTCTGTTCTAACATGTCACAGATAATACAAATATATGAATCAATTACTATTTAATTATATACATTTTTGCAGTTTTAACTTTTTGTTATCATTTTGTTAAACTTGCCTTTATTTGAATGAATTGTTTTAATTCGAATGACTAAATTTCTTATTAAGTTCTCTAATGTTACTTATTTATTATTAAATTGTTGAAATATTTGCTATTTGTTGAAATTAAATTATTTTTCAATTAGAAAAACTTATTTTAAAGCAAAAAAAATACGTAGAGCACATCAAATGACAAATCAGTTTTCATAGATAACTTTTATATAAATTTGTAGTAAAATCGGACAATTCGAGTTAATACTGTCTAGATATATCGTGTGATTTTTCAAGATTACATCTTGATTTTTATTTTTAAAAAATCCTATCTATTTAGTATGTTATTATAACGTCCTTTGACGTTTTGTCAAATGTTTTTGCAAGAGCTTCAAAAGGATAAGGTAGATAATTATTTCCGCACAGCGAACGCTCAGAGAATCGTTCGAGTTTATAGTCATAACATTGTTTCCCCAAGTGGGACTACTGTATTTAGAGGTGCTTAATCAAACTGGAACAAAAGAATCGCAAAACAAATTTCGCTGGAAATGTATCAGTGTATAACAGTAGCATTTCGTGAAGCGGGGTGGTACGAATATACAAAGGCCGGTGAAAAAAAAATCGGAAAATAAAAGGAACAAGTGAACACACAATGGGGGCCACAAATAATGCCCGATCTGAAAATAACCGCGGGCCATTTAATTTTATTTTTGCTTTCGTTCCTTTGTGTTTGTTTCACTTTTAGTTACGTTCGCTCCAATCACGTCGATTGCAACCTTTCGTATTAATGCTTTCCGTATTTTATTACCGATTCCGATATACCCTTTTTTTGACGCAGGGCCCTAAATCAAAAGGTAATCAATTAGTCGAACCAAACCAACCCCCCCGCCCCTCCAAAAACGAAATAAAAAAGTCGAGCATAAAAAATAACGTTACCAACAAGCACCGCAAATTGCGATCGCCTACGTGAAAGGGCGTGATGATTTCATTCCGATCTTTAACCAATAAATAACCTTTGTGTTTGTTATCTTTAAAACCAAAATGATCGTGCCTAGTTGTTTATTGTTTGAGCATATTTTTTGTTTGTATTAATTTTGTTTAGTCATAAAGTGTAATTGAATCTTTAGACAATTGCTTCGATTTCTTCGTCTCGACATTGAGACGCCAACGTCTGCAGGAGGATTAAACTCATTAATATAACTTCCAGATCAAAACACAACAAAGTTTTGCCTTAACACAGCTGTGCTTGCATGATTGGAAAACTTCAAGCTATTTCATTTTTAAAATATTGTTTTTAAGTGTGTATGGAATTAATGAAATCTACATGTTCTATCTTTTATAAAATATCAATATGTAGTCTTAATTTAAATTGATTAGAAATTTAAATGTAAGAAATTACTTAACAATTGTTCTGAAAGTTTTTTTTTTAATTATATAAACAACAATGTGATAACTGAAAAAATAATAATAATATTTATTGCAACAACAACCAGAAAAAACTTAATACTTTAGTAATAAATAAATAGCAAGAAAAGAAAATGCTATTGCTGCAAAGGGCAATAGTCCATAGGACTTTCTGTCTTAAAAAAGTATTTCCTGCGAAAACAGTTTGACGTTAATATAAATATAAAATGTATTAAAAGATTCGTATACATTTTATTAACTGTAGTTATATTTATAATGAGTAGTAATTAAACTTTCATTTTATGTTGTATATCATAAATAGAAAACAGAAGGCGTGGGTCCACCTACAATTCCGAGCATTCAAAATCACTTTTAAACAATCTATTCCTATCCACAAGTAGTGCTATGTAGTAATAATAACTAATAAATGAAAATATATCTATTGAAACATAATTATAATTAATCGTTGTTCGAGTTCCAGCAGTTAATTGGTAGATCACTTTAACCGTAGAGATCTTATTATTAATATAACAATTCGGTACACATACGTGAATACTTTCTCTCTGCTTTTATTAATGATCATTGCATTGGCAGGCTCACGTTTCCTTTTGCCGAAACGAAACTAATTACGTATTGTTTATTTATACAATTAAGAACGATAAGAAAAATAGAAATATCCGGTGGGCAGAGGCTGGATGCGAGACAAGTCGAATAACTCGACCCAATTTAAATAATTGCCCACGGCCATATATCTATATATATATACACAAACACATACACATTCGAGACCGGAGGTAATGAAGGAGGAAAGAAAGATAGAAACGGATCCCTTTCTTCTTCCTTTGCCTCATCTGGGGCTGTAATTTCATTAAACTCAGGATACTGACGCGGCGCAACACGTACATGCAGTAAATAACAGTTCATTAAAAATATCAACCCTTCCTTGTTTGCTTTTAATTAATCACCGGACTATCGAAAAGCCCTCCTTTTGCTCCCCGTGTTTTCGTCCACCCCAGCACTATTAATTAATCCCTATAAAAGGCTAATGCACGGAAGGGTCCTACACTTTTTTTAACATGTATCTGCGTCTTTTTTTTTTCATTCATTCTCTGTTCATATCGAAAACGATCTGTGACTATAAATATTTCTAAAAGGAATGTAGTAAATTTATGGGGTCCGATAGAATTATTTGTTGTTGCGCTCGAACATTCCGTTTCAATCGAGCTTTCCGATAAGTTATGCAAGAGTTGTGTGTGTGTGTGGTTTGCTTTTGCTTGGATGTGAACGTGTGGGGTATGTGGAAAGGTTGTGCGACAGGCGAAGGGATGAAATTACCGAGGGCTCGTGGGCCCCCTGGGGAAATTATTTTCCCGAATTTATAGTAATTGTGACCAGGTTTTATTATCTAATACACACGTCGAGCCTCCGGACGAAAAATTGATACAGCATATTATATTAAATTTTGCTTGCAAATATTATTATTTAATTGAATCGATGGTTTCATTTAGTTTCTGCTAATTAACTTTTAATTTTATAATTTATTATATTATGAATTATTCTCAAAAAAATATATTTTTTTGATTATAAACATTTTATTAAAAAAAGCGATAGAGTTTTACAAATATTAAATTAAATATATAACAATGTTATTAGTTAATTTGATAGTAACTTTTTTTGATATTAGTGAAATATTTTTTTGAAGTTTTCATTGATGTAAAAGTTTATTTTTATACATCTGTGGTGACCAACATTTACAACAATATTTTCTAAAGCTTAGGTTATAAAGATTATAACTTAATATTTACTAAATGTATGAAAACGCGTTAAGATGTATATAGTTTCATAAAGTTAAAGAGGCATGAAATAAACGTGCTCTTAACACAAAATTGAAAATTAAAGAATACGTTGAAAAGTCGTTTTCTTTTCATATAAAAATCGATGATGAATATGATATTTGAATTATCACTATTGTGATATGGAATTATTCAAACGTGGACCGAATAAAACGATTTGTACCTTTTCGTCTCGATCTGTCAAAAGATCGTTTCACTTTCGCCGCATGCATTCGAATGTGTGGAGACCCTTTTTTTCACCTGAATATTTGATTCCTTGCCTCATTTAACATTGATAATAGAATGGTCAGAGTTTCGCATTTGCACACCCCAGGGAAAATGGTTTAAAGAGCGGCAAAAAAGCGTCGGCCGACTCACTTGAATATTTGAAAGAAACATTGTTGATCGCTTCACATTCTAAATAAAATCACTTTGTTACTGTAATAATTCATTCACTCTACATTTATATTATGATTGCTTCATAGATTTACAATACTCAAGCTATGGTAGTCATAATAAAACAGAATCAGAAAAGAACTGCGAAAAAATTGAAGCTATTTCGTGAGAATATGTGGAATAAAAATGAAATTAAAAATAATAAAGTGTTACAAACGAATTTTGATCATGTTCTGTTTTATATCACTGCTCGCTTCCGACATGTTCTGTTTTGTCCAGTTGCTGATAATGAAATAGATATTGTATATATTCAAGAACTCTTGACAAATTATAAGATTTTTTGGTATCAACAAAATTGTTATCAATAAAATGTTTACAATATTTGATATAACACTGTTATTGTATGTTTTCTTTTAGAACTGTTAATAAATATAATTAAAAACGATAAAAAGATCCAAAAACTTAAAGTAAGAAAGCATAAATGATAAATATAACTTGTTTTATATAAAAAATAAATATATTTGTCGTTTATTTTTCAATATATAAAACATATTGAGTGTCTTAATAATATTTAGTTAGAAAGCAATTGAATTATAGTTAAAAAAGAGGAAATTAATAAATAAAGTTTATTCAGTATTTTCATCATATTTTATGAAAAGTTAACAAAATATCAAATTTAATGCTCTAAAAAAAAGTATTGACAACTGTTTTTTGTAAACTTATAGTACTTAAATTTAATTGCATAATTTCAGCCCTGGTTTATTCATATTTGTCTTTCATTAACATTTTTCTTTTATTATACTACATTGTAAATATGGCTTTATAACAAACAATGGGGGGCTTATCATAACGTGTAGTTGAGTTTTTAACCCATAGACTAACTGGTACATGTTTATCATCTGTCAGGCACATATTGTGTTTGGAGTCGTATATATTGTTTACATTGTTAGGTTAAACATGTGTTATATCTTGGTTGGAGGATGCGAAGCGAAAGAATTTAATTGTTTTCCGGATGACAGAAGATCCAGTTCGAGACGTCTGGGATAAGTAGAATGAATCAAACTGAACTGGAAATAAAAATCTGTCTACATGTTTAGAGTTGGATATAACGATATCATTTTTGAAGTAGAAGATAAACATTTAAACGCTACGGTCGCATCGGGCAAACGTATTATTATATATGCAACTTCTTTATGTTAATGAAGGTAGGTTTGCTGTACGGCAATAAATATTAAGGTACCAATTAACCTTTGGATAAAATTATGCGCGTGTAATGTGCCTACCTTCTTTTTTGCATCTTCTTCTCCATCCATAAAAAAGAGCATAAATAACGAGAGGAATTGACTTTCGTCAATAAGTAATACTTAATGTGTAAAGTCACGTTTGATGATCAGACGGTCCCGCTGCTGATTAATCATGAGCTTGTAACCCAGATTTTCACTTTGCATCATGTTTTTCCAATAGATAGAATTCCAGAGCGCAATTGACCTATGGATACTCTATGGATTAAATAAGTCTCCGTTGTAACGAGTCTATTTACATGCGATGGTGATACCATAAACTGGAGGAAGAGGACATTCAAATATCCGTGTCAGAATCCGTGTTGTAAATCCTCGAAGTGAAGGCTCATGATATAATTATGTTATCAATATTAAGTTGAACTCTAAATTGAATTTCAATGTTGATGGTTGCAACTTTACTGCACGTAAAACACACCTACGCAACTCTAATTTTACGACCACTGAGATCTGATGTTTTACATTATCCATTACGTCCACCGTTTTCCGAGAAACCCACTAAACTTGTCCCTTTTTTTAACGTCTCCCCCAACGACCAATTACAATCGAATCGATTTTGATTGATATTAATCAGAAAATTGTGGTCTTAATAAATACCACGAAAAGAGCAGACCTCAACAACAGAAAAGGTATAAGTAATAAAAAGTCCTTGAAGTTGGAGGAGGGTCGAATCACGAAACAGTCTCGTCTATAAACAACGACTCCGTTCTCATCCTAAACAATACCGAATTAATCTTGTATTTCAATTCGGAGCCGATACTCTCACGTGTTTTGAATTGAAACGTTTTTCGTTTTATTTTAATTATTACCTGAGCAAAGAAATGGTAAAACTCGTCGAGAAAGAAACAAGAACGGACATAATTTAAACGCAATAAACTGAGATGGATTAGTGGATGTTAAACTGTTTAGGGTCTGTAATTAGTTAGTGTCACGAATCGTTTATTTTCCTTTTTAGGGGCACGTACAGTGACAAAATAAATATAAATGGTCACGGTCATTTGTCTCGGCAGTACGTCAAAATATTCAGGTAGAAATTAATGTTGATGAAGTTCGAGGAAAAAGTGGTTTTAAATGTGAAAGTACAAGTATCGAGAAGTAATTTGTTTGAGCTATTTCAGCTGTTAAACAGTTGTTTTTACGCACATTTAATTATTAAATTACAATTAATTATGAAAAAATCCATGATACAGTTTAGTTGAATATTTTATTTATTATTATTATTGAAATATCATTTACTTATTTTACTATAAGCTTATATATAATTTATACCTAATTCTCACAAAAAAAAACATTGTTTCCAAATCTTCTAATACTAAAACACCGATCGTCTGAGGAAATTACTGTTTTCCTGTAATTTCCGACGTTGTTCTTGCAAATTAAACTATCGAATAAATCTCGCTAATTGCTAGAGCATGCTCCCAATATTTCAGAAGTATTGAATTACGATTGAAATTAGTATGTGCTAAGTTGCAGCGTTAGAAGCAGCAGCAACGAGTTCAGGGAAGCTGTATATCATCTTCTTTGTAGTCTTGTTCTCTGAAATTAAGAATCTTAAATCGTTGCTTTAAAGTAATAAAGTTTTATTAATAGGAATGCTTTATAGGTGATTTTGAATGCCCGAGAAAATCCGGTCGACGATTGCAATTTTGCTCAATTAATTTAATTGTAAATTATTCGGTTTAACGATTATGCGAATCGCCGCCGTTTATCAATAAAAAATAAATGCGAGGAAGTCAGGAATGATGAGGATGGTTTTGTTATGACTATGGAATCTGTTAATAATATAGAATGCAATTAGGTCTCGGGATCTCCTCCAGCGGAAAAGTTGGACTCCGTGAGATGTCGATCCGAAACGCGTCAATAATTACCATTCCATTACATCACGGGGGGTTAGGTATTAAGGCATCGAATTTCAGCCGACGCTAATTGCTCATTATTGATTTAGACGGAAATACTTGAGTATTATTATTACAGTCGGTGCGAATTTAATACAATTTCATATTAAGTTACACAGAGATATTGCTGACGATGTCCGGAGAGTTACGACTTACGAAACCTAACAATTTCTCTATACGTGTCCAAGTTCATGTACGTACTGCGCACATTCTGCGCTTCTTTTTGTTTTACGTTATCTAATCTAAGCAGAGGCCAAATGCGTCTTGCGAAATGATTTATTTGCTCAAGCTTAAATCTTCAGATTTATTTGGTTAATTTTGCAATATTTTGGTAATTTATTTATATTATTAGATATTACCATACATCACAGTAATTGGTATAAGTCATTTAATAAAATGTATTAATTCTCAAAAACTACATTGGACGAATTCCGTGTAATTAATATCATTAATATAAAACCAATTGAATTCACAGTATTCTAACTACGAAGACTCCACGACGACTAAACCAGACATCTGAAGTGTCCATAATTCCATCCCTGGGCCACAACATTGCTGTTACAAGAAACAATCAAATTCAAATGTAATCAAGGACGATTCAATTAAATCAAGATAAATCATAAACTAAAAAGGTATAACGAGCATACTAATTATTCACATAAGATTCCAATTATTCAATTAAACAAATTCATTTATTCTATTAAAAAAAATCCAGTTATTATTTCAATATCTTCATTGGGCGAAAGGGCTAACGGCCGAGGTTCCATTCCAGTTCCAGTTACTTTAATCTTTTCTTATATAATTGCATCTTGTTTTTTTCTACAATACATCACGTGTATTAATTTTCACAATTTTTGTCATTAGAATATTTATATTTTTTATAGACTAGATTTATTTACTTCTTTCTTTATATCACTTGTTTCATTTTGTATAATAATTATTAATAGATCACTTAAAATGTCTAAATGTTTGATTTATTATTTAAAGCAAAGAAACATTATTTACCAAAAATTGGACCGACTTGCCAACTACATACAAGAATTTCAATTAAATTCTAGGACTATTTATCACTTAAGAGCACGTAGGGATTTGCTAGTAGACAATCGAAAGTACTTTGAGGAAGTTCAACGTGAAATCGAACTACTGGATAAAAGAACATCAGACGATAATCAGTTTCAGGCACGAGTAGAGTTTGATCTAGAATATTGTAAAATTGTAGCTTTTCTGGACCAGATCATTAATATAATTCAAATCTGTATCAACAATTCGGGGTCCACAACAAAACCTCTAGATTGTGCATCTGTACAGGATATTTCTAAACTTAGAAATGAATTTAGATATCAATCTTTAACAATCAATCACTATGTGTAAAGTCGTTAAACCTAAATTAAACCAATCAAAAATTGTGTAAATTAACTTCTAAAATACAATCCGTTTTATAATTCTTAGGAATTAATAAATATATATAGAGAACAATATTTTGATAATTGAAAGGTGCAATATATAAGTATACAAGTCCTTAAATACCCTCTTCCTTCAATCCTAATACCCTACTATTTTGGCCATTTCCTATTTGATTTCATTCATTCTCCGACGAACAAATTCAGGAAGTACCAACAAACATGCTCAGAAGCAATGGAGAAAATAAGAGCCCGTGGAGTCCACAATATTTAACCCACCTACAAATACGAACAATACAATCAAGACAATCAATCTAATAGGAATTCTAGTGGTTTTAGTACAAGAGAACTATATGCATGTGCTTTATAAAAAGGGGTAGAAATTCACACCAAAAAGGACAACACCGTTCGAACATCATAAGGAATAATTAATATATACCTCATAAGCTAATTGTAAAACAATATTATATAAATAACTGAGAATTGATCTATCCCCTACTAAGTTATTAATAAAAAATATAAAGAAGTTGTTTGTGATATTGTAGAAATTGTAGTATATTAGTAAAAAGTCAACAAAGTATGTAGAAACTCAAAAGTAGTAAAGTTAGTTTTTTAAATAATCGAAAAATGTAAGTTATGAAATAGTAAATATGTTTTTTTTATCATTTTGTTTATATTAATCCTAATAAAATCGATCAAACTGAATACGGAAATTCAAGGTCAATGTAACCAAATTATCGAAAGGTCTATTTGATTGAATGTTGTTCGGGAAATCGAAATGTATGCGCATGCAATATTGGAATAAATCATATTTGTCTTTTATAATGGCGTTTAAGCAAGCAGTATGTACTTGCATCTCCTCTTCTCATCCTTCGTCTCCAACCATCCTTCGCTCTCCTCCATCTTCCGTGGCTCTTGCCTCGTAACTCATCATTTTTACGGACGTAAAATTACTCCGTTTGAAATGATGGCACATATAAATATTTTCTTTACGATCGTTCCATACCAGGACAATGGATAATTCTCTCTATCTCCTCGTGTACATTTTTTTCTTCCTCTTATTCTGAATAATGATCAGAGGTTGGCCTTACGCAATACGCAGCGGCAGCTCCCAGACGGGGCGCACTTTACGACCGTGTAAATATTCGGAATGAAGACGACTCTGGAAATTATTATACCCTGTCCTTTTATAATAAGTTATTATGATTATATATTTTTTGTTGTTGTTGTTGTTGGTGCTGTTGTTGGCTTCATTTCTTTACTTTCGTCGACTCCGAACAACTCACTGAAGAAGCTACATGTAGATGCTACTATGTGTGTTTGTGATGTTTGAGTAGGGGAAACTTGGTGTATCAGATGTGCTTTGCCGTGCAGAATTCTCGAGTTAAAACAATGTAGCCCGGAGCACCCTCATCGCGCACAAAACCCTTGGCAACCTCCATCCTCCTCGGCCGGCCAACCTCTGCCTCTTCCGCCGCCTCGCAAATTATAAGTGCGAATAATAAGTGTGCGAGCTCTAAAAGCGAAAAGCTGTTATAAAAAATTGCACAAACCGTAACCGTAATTACAATCCACTCCGATCTGCGAAAATTGCTGCTTCCACGTCTCGGTATCATTTGCACTGCGAACAATAAACAATTTATTTTAAATACACACTTATTCGCGATGATTACATAACTCTCTGGAAAATTGTAACTGTATTCTCGAAGCACTTTTAACCATCAATTTTGAAAAATTACTTTATTTTTACTAGTATTTTAAATCAACTTTTTTTATATGAATTCAAGGGACTATAACCTAGACTACAGAATTTGAATATAAATAAATATTAATTTATATCAAAATAATCCTAATTTGTTGCGCCTTTTTATAATTACATAGTCAAATACATAAATCCTAGTACTTATATTATATATTTTTTGGTTATGTGGTTTCCAGTGTAAACGATAAAATAAATAATTTCCCTAACAACAGCAACTAAATATCACTGTGTATGTATATACAGTTTTTTAATACAAAATATTGAAAATGACAATTTGTTTTAATTGTTATCAAGCTATTATTGTTATTTTAAAATATTATGAATATGATATCAAGTGTTAGTGATATGTATAGACGTCAATAGTAGATAACATATATTATTTAAAAAAAGTAAGTAATCAGTTGTTAAACAAGAAACTCACATAAATTAAACGTAAACAAATTAACTCGGTTTTCGTTACGGGAAATGTAATAAAGATATCAACGAGTAATTGCACCCAGCTTGAAAGTAAAAGCATGTAAATTGATAAGGGCAAAGCAACAACAACCACACACACAAAAAAACACGAAGCAGCGGGGGTCGAATAATTTCGCAGATAAAGCGCCATCACAAATATTTGAATAAGTTAAAATGTATGTCCCACCACCCCACCGACTTTCGGAAGTTATGGGCGTGTACGGGATTTCAAGGGATTACCGGATTACGCCGCCCTCAAATACAATTACATCTCGACTTTTGTGCAATGCAAACATTCTGCAAAGTAAATAGAAATTGCGTGAAACTATGTGCTATGGCTTAAAGGATTACGATTGCAAGACGTTAGGGGAAAAAAAAGGAAGTGAGGCTGCTCGAGTCACCTGAAACGCATGCATACGTCCGCACAAACACACGGGAGGAACAGGAAAAGCTCTTCAAAGTTTACAATTCACGAAACGTCGGAATGATAAACAGAACAAACATAAACATTCTTTTTATCTTTCGTAAAACGGAGGCACGAGGAGAATGAGCGAAAAAGTAAAACAAAATGAAGGAGAAAAGACGCACGAAAAATATGAGCAGAGGCTGCTGAAGAAGAGAGTTTCGAGAGTGAGGTGGAGCGAGAGAAAAGCATTCCTTCGTGCATATTAAATGCTCAAGTTTCAAGTTTCAAATATAATTCGCTGCGCTTGGAACGGGTTTGGAATAGTTGCAATTGTAATTGCCTTTCTGGGAAAGACAAGGACGGGCGCATGCAGATAGAGAGATATGGTTTATGCAGGAGGTTGGAAAGAACGACCGCCATTTAATTAATTAACAATTAACGAAAATGTCAGGTTCCCGTTTAATTAACGTGAGATGTAATAAAAGCAATAGAAATTACCTATACATTGAATATGAATACAGTAATTTTGTAGCATTTTAGTTATAAGTTTTAGTCCTTTTTTTAGAAATATTGAGGTTTTTGTAACTTATATGATATACATATACAATTATATAGGAATAAGTATTCATAATGTTGAATGAGAATTATTATATTTCACTAAAATCTATAAAAATTGAACTAACTAATTAAAGTTTTTATATTATTTTTTTTTCTTAAATTTGATTTATTATCTGTTGTTTCTCCTGTACAAAATAAACAACATTTTCGCCGAAATTTTCAGAATTTACTTTATTTTACCACTATTTTCTATTACTTTAATTTTTTCATTGCATGAAAAGTTTGGAAAACTCTGCAATAGGCTGAGCTTAGTTTAATTTGTAATAATTTCTATAATAATTTCAATAAATTTCTAATAAATATTAGTAAATTAAATGTTTAGTTAATTCTAAACAAAATCAATTATATAAAAATTAAATATCTTGAAAGAATCATTAGAGAAAGACCAAGTTTCTCTGAATGTTTCTGGAATTGCGCGATAATTTAATTCAATCGTTTACATCTCCGCCCGTATGAAATGCCAGTATTCTCGTTTATTATAAGTAATGATTGATGTCTGAGAGAATCCTTGTGCCATCTAATTTGATTTTATTTTTACTAGAGGATTGGATGGGATTGATGGGGGAATCATCTATCTCCCGATGCTTGGACAAACAAGAAAGTGTGCATGAGTGAGAATGAGAAAATGCGTCTCTTGCGGAATAAATTAAAGCTTTATTTGCACGTTCGTAAAATGGCTTGGGGTGGTAGAGACAGAAAGGGAGGATGGCAACCCAATTTTGAAATTAACCTACGGAGATCCTATTAAATTCAGGATGAGATAATCAACGTTAGTATACATACACGTCGACGCTCTTGCACGTGAATTGGGTGTGTGTTTGTATGTATTACACAATACGCACAGACACACACACACACTCGACCCGACGCTAAAACTCAACCTCTCGTGACAAATTTGATATCCCTTCGGATGCACAACTAACTCTAATTGGACCGAAAGTTGAATTTACCTTCACGGAGTTATGAGCCTCCCCGTTGTTATACGGGAGTTATTCGATTTTACCACCAGCTAAATTATTGCCCGAATTACTGCGATATCTTCTCTTTCCCTCTCTCCTTACTCAAATACTGATTGCTTAATCGAAACGTTTTGAACTCACTTCTGTAACCCGATGTTTATTTTATCGCGTTCATTATTCACATTGCTGCTGGCACTTTTCCCATTATAAATTACTACCATTGTGCAGAATTCAATATGTTGTTAAGCACTAATAAGTATAAGAATTTTTATTAAACCAACATTGTAATTGCCTATTACATTCTCAAGTAAATAGTAACCAATACTTTAAACCTCTCGACCATAGTACTTCAGATTTTTATATTCAATTTAAAGACAAAAAATATAATTCCAGGAAATATCAGATTCCATCTTGTTTTAAATTATATAAATTATACTTAAGTTAGGTTGGATATTTAGTAAATTGCCTTATGTATTTATATTACGGATTTGTTTCATATTCATAAATTATTAAAATAAATAATAAATACAATGTATGGTATTTCTTTCTTTTTCAAGTTTCATTTGCGTGTTACGTTGATTATAAAGCATAAAAAAGAAGTGATGTTCATGATATTACCATTTAATAATGCCAAGACTCAACTGTCCGATAATATCAGAGGGTTCTCTGTTGTAATGCATGAAGGGCTATACTAATTGCTGATCTGTTATCCAACCACAAACCCCTTTGCGTATGTTCCAATCAACCGTATGAAATAGGAAAATTAGGGGTCTATATGTAATTACCAGTAATTCTGAAATTGTCATTACTTGAAATATGAAATTAAATTTTACTTTTTATATTAGTTTATTATTAGCCATAGGTAAATTTATTTACAATGTTTTTATAATTAGTTAAAAGTGTTAATTGTAGTTTGTTTTATTAGAAATGCTTGTTCTATTGGCTTAATTAGCCTTCAAGAACATTATTTTAGTAAATTATTTCTTACAATTAGTTGAAAATATGTTTAACACAATTGTATGTAACTTGTAGATTTTATCCAGTTCAATAATTTACAATTGCAGTATCGATTAATCTTAAGATTGAATCTTCGATTGGAGAAACAATGATAGATATATATTTTCATTTGCTTTGAAAACATGTCGACGACCATTAATACAACTGTAAACGTCTCCAATATAAAGAAAAGCCATAAAATCAAAGTCATATTTCGCTTCTATAAAGTCCTCGAGTTTTTCTTCTTAAAGAACTGCAAGGTCCTGGAATTAAATAAATATTTTCATAAAATTTCGTAGACTAACATTTTTCTTGAATCAAAAACCTACACGAGACTTTAGGATGTGGGAAAAGGGGAGAGATTGGAGACCCTTCTATATTCACCATGGGCACCTGTGAAAATATTCCACAGGAAATTCCTACCTGAGGACCGACATTCGGGGGCGGAGGACGAGATTTGCAAAACAAAAGGGGCCATCCCATTCATATGTGATCATATATTACAGCATCTGAAGTTGTTAAAAAAATATGATTGATGGTTTATTGGAATGGATGCAATAAGTATGCAAATCGCGATTTTTAGTGAATTGAAAATGATGTGGAAAGAATGCATGATGATTATTTTTTTAAATGTATTTGAATAAATAAGTTTCGTACTGAGAAGTTAAGAGAAAATATTTTGGATGCAAATTTCACCATTAGCTTGTACAAAAATAAATAAAAAATGAATAAAAAAAGCACTGTTGCAAATAATTCTAGAAGATTATATTATTTAAAATTTAATAAACTTGTCAAAAGTATACATTATTTTAAAATTTACAAATTTCATCATTATACAAATATTTCTTAGTTGTGATTTTTTTGGTAAGTTAAAAGCAGGTTTAAAATTTTACGAATTTGTCAAAATAATGCAAAGTCCTATTGGAAACAATTCGGGAATATTTTAAAAGTAGAAATAAATATATATATGAATAAAGAAGCTTCATATTGAGAATTTCAGGGAGAGAATAGAATAAATTGCAAAATTTCACTATTAGTTTCAGCAAATTACTTTTTTTAGTTGTACACTTAATTCTTTTTTCAACTATTTTTTAAACTTAAAACTGGTTTAGAAAATTGTCAAAAATTGCTGTTAAAGAACCGACAGAAGTTTTATAATGAGAAATTTTTGGAGAGAAGAATATGTACACAAATTTCATCATTATCTTCTTTGTACATATTATATTTCTTACTTGTATCTGTTTTTTTTATTAAAAACCAGTTTTTACTATTTAAAAAAAATACCGGTTTGTTTTTAAACCTAGCCTTATTGGAATAATGCGAGAAGATTATTAGAGAAAAGTATGAATGAGAAGTTATAAGTAGGAATACTCCGGATGCAAAGTTCTCTATTAGCTCGTACAAATTATAGATCTCAGTTGTGCTCTGCTTTTTGTTCGTTTCGCGTTTCTTATTTGCGTGGAAGGTTTTGCTAAATGAAACGCATGTAATGATGAAGGTAATGGACTGTAGAATAAAACGTCCGTTGCCATAGGATAGTAGTATTCAATCAACTGACACGCGATTGGAGACGAGTTGAAGGAACTTGGGGCTATACAGGCTTCATTATTGCAAAATTGAATTCATGCTAAAATTGAATCGGTCCTCGTTTCGGGGCCAGACGATATTTGTATGTGTGTTCATTAGCATTACACACTAATAATACCGGTTTTTGGAATTAATGAAAATAACAATTCGCTAAATAGAATTTAATTAAGCCAAACAACGCGTCGGGCTTCATATATATATATCTGGATCGGACACAATGGATTAACTGAAATTGAAAACCGAACAACACTAGCAGCCAACAACCAATTGAGTCCTCAATATATATATATATTTTGTTATTCTACTCTTTTCTTTGGCCATTCTTTCGGCTCTCTCCTCCCTATGGCACTTGTGTCGCCGTTGTTGTGATCGCCTTATCCAAAACCTAGACGGCTCTTAATTGAAGACCGATTCATATCGTGACACGAGGTATTTTATATTTAACGGCTGAACCATATACATATATGTAAAGAGCGGAGTGTGTTAAAGGTCTTTATCGTTTGAAGATTTTAATTTCTCGAAGGGGAATATTAGGTATTAGATGTAATAGGGCTGCAACTGGTTTCTAGGAAAGTAAACGCTCGAAACGTCGTTTTTCACTTCAGTAAATTGGAGATGAAAAAATCTTCGAGATTAACATGTTTGGGGAAAGATGCATAAGTGATTCTGATAGGTGGTTTATTTACTGCGTGAAACGCCAGCGGGTTGGATGCAATTAAATTTGGTATATTCTCGTATAAAAACTACCTTTTTATCTGTTCTATTTCCAAAAATAATTGACTTCCATTTACTGCTTTTAAATTAAAACGTACCTATAACGTGGATGTCACATTGCTTTAATGGACCAAATTGTTATGTAACACAAAAAATAATTAAATATGAAAATATAGATTAATTTGTTCAGATCCACACTTTCATTTCATATGTCTACTGGTATTACAAAATAAAGTCTTTTGATAGATAAAAATATGTATTAATGCTTTTACAGCTATATCGTTGCTACACACTATTCATAATACCATTATATGAAAATATTGTGTGAGTATAAATAACAAAAAAGTATACAAGATTTTATTGCCAGACATAAATATAATTATAAAAATATAACAAACTAAATGTAAATAAATGATATATGTAAATACATAAACTGCGCTTATTTATGTTAAAAGTAACTACATTTGTTGTGTTCAACTAATTGTGGTTATTTCTATAATTTAAAATAAATGATCTAAACAAATAAATTTATTCAAACATTATTGTATTAATTTATTATTATGAATGCGAGTTCATTCAAATTCAAAAGTAATTAATACATGTTTAAAACGTAAATTTGTAAATCGAGATGATTCAATTAATCAATTATGTTATTTTTCATTTTATTATAAAATAATAATAAGTTATAATTAATCTCCACAATAATTTCGTTAATACTTTTCTTATATATGATAAATTTAATATCATCATAATGATTGCGAAATATTATCTATTATATTGTTACTAAATAATATATTAAAAAAAACTTAAAGTTCATTAAGTTTTAGCTAAAGATAATTATCTAAATTAATATATTTATCAGTATATTTGTTCTCATTTCTATAGACAATCTGGCTATATTTATTATCTATTGTGATTTCAATCGATCGTTTTAATTCATTTAGTGATAAAAATAGCAGATTGTATTCAATAGGTTTCAAAAGTTACATAAAACGTATCGATATATATATATATTACTCAAATGCCACCAGTCACCTGTACCCATTCCTGTTTACTATCCAATAGAATGGCACTCCAGTCAAATATAGACATTTTACAACTAGAAAGTGTCATAGGTAGCGCATATGAATGCTTCTAAAAGAATAAAGTAGATTCTCGTTAAAAAAAGAACTTTATTCATGAAAGTTGTTTTACATAAAATACTGAAAATAATAGGTTTGCAAAACAGTAGCTGATTTATGTGACCCTATTAATAGATAGTGAAAAGTTAAGTAACGTGAAACACGGTTTGGGTGACCGATATTTATATTATAATAAGAAAAATCGCAAAGTTCATTGATTAATTGCAATTCAATTTATGTAATAATAGAAATAATTGATTTGATAAGCAATTACGTAATTCATTATATGAAAATATACAAGTTCAAAGTCATTACAGATTCTCGTATGTAACCAATTCAGTGTGACCCTAACGATGTTACCTATACACCCATACCTCGCTGTACGGCCGCTCTTTATACGGCATTTCGCTATAACGGCCCTATTCAATTAAGCAACGTTTTCGATTTACGGCCTAAAATGTTTCGCTATAACGGCAAAAAAAGCTTTGTTTCGATGTCAATATATCTACATGTTGCCAATCTTGCGCAAGCGCAATAATTGATTCATTATACGGCTTTTCGCTTTGCGGCCAAGTTTCGTGGAACGTATCTAAGCCGTAAAGCGAGGTATGGGTGTATTACAGTTTTCACGAACAGTTAATTTTTTTTTTTATAAAATTTTAGAATTATAAACTATTTTTTACGTCTCATTGAACTAGAAATAAATATAGGTCACTCCTATAAAAGTCTATTGTTATCTAAGAAACATAATGTTTCATTATGGATAAAGTAAATAATGAAAATAATTTCTCTATTATCCACATCTTGAAATACAATCTTGTTCTAATTTCGTGGTGTTTTGTTTTTAATTAAAAAACAAATGTGATACTTAAACTCTACACTTTATTTGTCCAATTACTATGTAGAATTACTAAACTGATAGCTATAAACTAGTCAACTTGGCGAGTATAAATACATTGTCGCACATACGCATTTTCATCGGTTGTATGAGACTAATTACATTTATTTATCAAATACAAGTATTTGTAACATGTATCAACTTTTGTATCTAAAACATTGTACGTAAATGTATTTAGTTCAGTTAGGGTTTCATTTGTAAAAATAATTGATTTTGGTAGGACTAACAAAGAAGGCGATATTAAAAAGAATTCATTAAGAAGTAATTACCATAAATAATTATAGACATTTAGATTAAAAAGTGCCGTAAGATTTTAGAGCCTTTTAAAGTAGCCCTTTAGAGCAACAGCATTGTATTTTATTTTTATTTTCTTTGTATTTCTTTATTGCTATTGAATTGAGTTATATTTATTTTGAAAATACATTTACAAATTTTAGAAATGTATTTATCTTTACATTTATATCAAACTTTCAAATATTATTAGTTTTATTCATGGAATGGAACTCGAAGAAACCGGACTAGAGATAATTCTGTTATTGATCCAATTTAGGTTATCTCTGTTTCTTATCCAATTAAGGATTCAAACTGTAAAATATGATAGGTATTTCACAAAAAGTGTGAGAGGAACAAATCAGACCTTAGATATTTTGGTCGTTGATCCAATTTAGTTTAGTCCTGTATATATCTCCTGTTAATTAGCCAATTAAGTTATTCATTTGGAAAAAGCGAAAAGCTGGAATGTACTGTGCCTATCTCTCGTGGTAATCGGATACTGCGAGGAGTTGGTAAGATGTGATTTTAATGCTATCATTTACACGAGAATTTCGTATACACCATCCTTTTTTCACACTCCGCTGTCTGCTGTATGGTTTTTCCTGGGCCCGAAAGGCGAGATATGGAAAGCAGATTGTCCAGACTGTCCGCGTGTAATCGATAAGGCCTAAAACATAAAAATTGATCGTTATGTGAATTTAAAACTGAGTTGTGTGCAAGAGGAGTCGGCGAAGAGAGAGCCTAATCTGAAGTCCCCGGAGGCCTCTTCTGATGCTTTTTCTACCTAAGGCCCGTCCGACGACCTTCCGAGGATACGGTTTAGTTACCTTATCCAGTCGGCAGGAGTTCAATCCTCTCTCGCTCGTTTTCGCTCTCTCCCTCTACTCCACGGCCGGCGAGTTGCTCGGCCGAGTCAGCCTACTCTGATCCTCCGGTTAGTTCGCTACCACCAGCCGCCATACTTGGATCGTCTGTACACGTGTACAACGGAGACGCATACTCTACTCTCTCCTTCGTACAGTCGTCGCATAAATAAAGGGGGCAAAAGGAAGAGGAAAAAAAATAATAAAAGGCGCGTACTACTATCAACTCGTGGGTGCTTGTGGGTGCTGTTTACACATATTTCGATAAAGGTTTTATCTGGATTCCATCCATCCATCCTGTGCTGCAGATACATACCCACCAGTGATTTTTGTTTACCAGCTTCAGCTATACACTAATAATGATTTAGCGAAGTGGTGCTTCTCGGTGACTTGGAATAAAAAGGGAAAAAGTCCAGTGATTGATCTTCAGCTACTTTGAAAAATTGTTTAAACTAACTGTGTTTTTGTTTGTGGTGCTCGAATGGTGCTTTTAGCCAAGCATGGTTAGTATATTTTACATATATACATGCATTTATTTGTTGGTAGTACTTTGAAACCCGCATGACCGCACTTTTTCCAATCTTGTATGCACATTAAATCATTACATCGAGTTAAATATAATTGTACATTACACACAAAATATCCAAGTAAGCGAAACGTGTAGACAGGAAGTGGAATTATTTAATTACAACTCGTTGGCAGTTTCTTCTGCTGCGTCTTCAGATGCGTTCTTATAGTTATGTTTTCTACTAACGTTTCAACAATACCATTCTATTCAAGATTGCAACTGTTGCTGGAAGCTGTATCATACTGATAGTTTCTTTTTAATCGCTCGCATTGTTTTCTACACGTCTTGTAAATGTTTGTTCTTGTCATAAACTACATGCACTACCTACGTTTTCATACTTCAGCAATTCTCACTCAAATTTTTACCAATTATGTTACAATCGTTTCAGAAACGCGGATATAAACCATGTCACATTAAATTAAAGATAGACATCAAAATCCCAAGAAATCAATTGTAGTGACAATTTGATTTCTAGTATTTAAAGTACTTTTACTTACTTTAAAATGTATTAATTTTCGAATACCTAATATTTTATTCAAGCCTTTCATATACTCCCATCAAAGAGTATTTACATTTAATATAAGCATATTTTTTAAATTAAAAAGTGATCAATGTTTTCGAATATAATTCCATTGATATTACTGCATTTTATATTAACTTCATATATATTACAGTAGTTATCCCTAAAAGTTTTATTTGTTTTTTATTGATTTAGTTATCCAACTTAATTCATCTTACAATAAATTATTTTATTTGAGGAATGTAATTTGCTGTTATTATGTATATTTCATAAAAAAAACTAATTTCATCAATTTATATTTGCACCCTGTATAAAATTCTAATTAGACCGGTTTGTAATTGACAATATAATGCATTTCTTTGTGAGAGTTGCATTAAGATATTCAGGTTTAAACACAATAATTGCTGCAAATGTTCCACAGGAGTGTAGGGTTACGGAACTACCCTTTTCCTGTGGTAAACATTTGTTCGAGTTTTTGTATAAAATATTTTGGAAAGGAAAGGAGGGCAGAATTAAAAAAAAACGGTTGAATGGATAGAATTGTAACGTATTAGGGTGTTCGTGCAGATGTTCTAGAAATACGGAGAGCGTGAAAAAAAAGATACCACTCGCTTCCTCATTCCCACAAACAGGAAAAGCTTTCAAATAAATACGAAAAAAATGGGAGTTACAAATGGGACGCGTTTCATAATTTCTTCTTCTTTCACTTCGCACGTTCATACTTTAAAAAAAACGGTTTACCTTTGATTCAGATTAGACTTTAAACAGAATAAATATCTAATATTTATTCAGGTTGCGTTCAGATAGAGACGTTTCTATTCAAATAGATTCTAATCTTTCAGTGGAAAAAGGGAAATCATAATAAGAATAAATAAAAAAATCGAAGAAAAGTACATTTATCATATCGACTTAACAAATGGTTACATGGATGATTGATTGACGCACGCATATTACGGATGATTTTTATTAAATAAACACGAATTCGAATATAGTGTGTTGTAATTGAATTTAGATAATTTCATAAATAATTAAATCCAGCGTTAATTGAATTTCGATTATTGATGATCGTTCTAAGCTAATGGTCTTTAGCTCAATCGCGTATGCAGAGCTTGTTTTGAATATGTAAATTGGATGCAACGTAAACACCGGGAGACGACGCAGGGAGCAGCTCTTAATCTGAGAACGATTGGAACATATTGGATATCGCATTAGGAATTCGGTAATCTTTTATTGGTCGATGGGTACAGGATGTTGGAATAAAATATTTGTAACTATTCGTCGAACAAATCGTTTCCTTTTCAACTTTCCCGTTTCAGATTAAAAACGATGGCCTAGAATCGAATTTTGTCATGTCTCTTCTCTACGTTTTTGTTACAAAGATTTCTATTTGCTCTTTTTCTCTCATTAAATATTCATGAATCTCATATTTGCAATTTAATTCTTCCGAGTACATTTTTTAGAGGAAAGTTTTTGTATCTCTAATTAAACTTTAAATTTATATATAACTTTACATTGAGCAGTCTGAAACGTTACTATGATGTAAAGTTATGTGTTATATAGGGTTGAAATACTACCTATCTAAAAATAAACGCTGCAGGTAATAAACAGATACTACCGTAGCAACTGGGATTATATAACACCAAATAAATATATTCTTTGGAATTTATCGTCGATGCATTTAAATAAAACGTAAACGATTTTTATGTGAGTGAATCTTATTAAAATAATGGTCAATAAATTCGGATGGGTTTGATGTGGTGACGAGCTACGAAATATTGTTAATTCGAATTTCTTGTTATACTTCGGACGAGGCGACGTTTCAATTCCACTTTTGAGGCCAAGTTCTAATTTTCACAAAGGCTACATAATTGACCGGCCGACTTGCAATGTGTAGTTTGTTTTAATGGTCTGATCGGAGTTAAGTTTATGACGGTCCTCCATACGGCACTGTTAATTAACGATAATTGGACTCGGAAGATAAATATTTTTATTTACCGAATTTATTTAGCGAAAGTTTTCATTCAAGCAATTTGGGAAATCTCTCTTCTTTGAGCATAATAAGGTTTCGGAAATAACAATAGGTAAATATAATGAGTTTAGAGGCGAGATCCCAAAACCCATTATAGATAAAACGTGAAAGAAAAATCACATTGTAAAAGCGAATAAATCCGTGTGTGCATATGCAGAGGACGAGATCGACTTTGACTTGAACAGTTATAATGTATTTTAAATACCTTCTTAGTAAGTGTGTCGTGAGAATATATCGCATCTATATTATTATGGATTTTTGTGGAATTAATGGATATCCGCGCGAAACGAAAATAACAAAAATTGATGACAAGTTGAAAAGTTTAATTGCTGAATGTTTGTTTATATTACCATTCGCTTGTCGGGTGATTATAACTCTGAAAACATAATATTTACATGTTATCTCATATTTTTTTTATCCTTTCCGTCTTCGTTCCGTTAGTCAACGAGTGATAACCTTTTCTGGCTGATATCTCCGCTCTCTCTGGATTGCGTCTTTCGAGAACGCTCACGTAATTCTCGCTTATTGTAAACAAATATTTGGAATCCGGGCCGAAAAGTATGGTGCGTACTTATTATGACTTGTTTGGTCCTCTTCCTTTTGTGGGAATCGGGAAGCCACGCTAACATCTGTACAAACATTGAAAGATTGTTTACATATCCACACATTTTACGATTAATAAAAATTAGAGCCATCCACCCCGGATCGAACTGTAATCCCCATCCACGTTTCTGGTGTTGGTACATCTCTGTTCAGCGGCGCAACTAGGGGGTATTAATTTAAATTTCAAATCCTCTAATAGATTCGTAAATGATTTGGTGTATGTTGAGGGCATTAGAAATTTAGATTATGCTAATAGCCAGGGCACACCGAATAAATCCTAGAGACGCGCGCTCCAGACCCGTGTTCTTATGACAATAAAAATGGATATGGCTCCGCTCTCCACGCGGATTAACATAAATATACCACGTGGTTACGTAACACGAGCAATGACGCGCACCTATGGAGGAGAGTGCGAGAGAATTATGGCACGGAGGAAGTTACTTTCGTTCGGCCGTTGCGTAATCATGCAACAGGACGAATGAAGAAACTGCGATCGACGGGGAGAAAAATACAGAATGCGCGGGATCAACGTAACATTCGATTCACTTTCTAAGTCAAGGTTGAAGTGCAGTTCCCATTCACCGAATAAACAATAGAACTAGTTTGTTGTTCTTTTATATATATTTTTTGCATGCAACCTTGTGTATTGCTAAAAAAATGCAATTACGATAGTTATTTTTGCTGACACTATTTTGAAGTTATCGTACGTTCGGTTCCAGGAAAGGTCGCATACTTATCGCTAAATAACAATATTGTCTATAATAGCTATGGCACAGATACCTGTATTCCTTATAGAACTAAGACTAGTAGCGACATCCATTGCTTAAATTAGGAGTAACTACGTAGTTAGTAACATTGTTAATCCATATAATATTTTAATTAAGTACCTACCAAAGTTATGTTTGAATATCAAATTTGATAACTGTCAACCTTGATGTGTTGCTAATTGGCGCAAATCCTTGAATATTTAATTTTCAGCGAAGCGCGACGGAATGATTCTGTTCAGGTGTTAAAAAGTAATGTTATAAATAGTTTGGGAATTTGTATTATGTATATTACATGTTTGATGATTAAGTTATTACAAAGTTACCAACACGAAGATATTAATTATTAAAGTTAATAATAGTTTAGCAAAAAAATAATAACTATAGAAGTACTTTTGAATTAGATTGTAAATAAATAATATGACATGAATAATATGTGTTATTAAAATATAACGTGGTTCTTTCAAGTTCCCATTAATTTACAAGTGAAGTTTGGAAGTGTGTTCATAGAGAGAGGTTTGTTTGATGCAGTGTAGAGTTATTAATATTAAAATTTGGTAATGCATATTCGTTTGGTACGTGCACAGAAACTGTTTAATATTTATCATCCTTTTGGGTGGCAATTAAGGAATCAAATTACCATTTAATAATTCACTGCTGTATGTTTGCGTTGTTCTTCTTCTTCTCTCACCTAAGCCGAGACGGCTCTTCGGCTCAATTGCATTGACTTTTTGGAGATGCACTCTCAACATTACACATACAGAAGAGGACTATTGTTTGTAAATGCATTTAAATTTTATTTTATATGTTAATTCTCTCTGCGCTGAAGGAATATCAAATTCGTCATATGTACGAATGCTGAATTTACGAGACGACGTTCAGAAAAACAAACGGGGAACCGCCGTCGCAGTTACGTAATCACGTACAAATTGGATGTCTTCCAGATGGACCCTCGACAAATTTGAATATGTCTTTAAATGCTCTCTCTTTCCTTCTCTCGTGCATTTTCTTAACTTATGTTCGTCTTTGTGGAAGCAATTCCACCCTCTCCGGTATTCTTTCTCAGTTTTTATTGCCCGAACTTCGCGTCAATGATAAAGTGCGTGCAGCTCCAAAGCTGTAAAGATTAAAGAAGCAATTAATACTTTCGAAATTTATCTTTATTATTTCAGCGTTTATCTTGAAAACTAACCGGATTATTCTCTGGTATTTCATTCTAATAAAGATCTTTCCTCAGTATATAAACTGCGTTCCCGAAGAAAATCGAATAATATACATTGAAACGTCCGTAAAGAATCCTTGAGATATTGGCTGAAGGATTTATCGTTCCTTAGCCTCTTGATTGCCTGTGTTTAGATAACTGTATTATTTATTGATAAATCGACTGATATTAAATATGTATGTTTACAGTTTTCCCGTTCGTTTTGTTTTTATATTCCGCGAATAATGTAATACGAAAGCCTTGACTTCTGATGACGTAACGATCAGGCGACTGCCAAATTTCATTCCTCTTTTTCTCTTTCTCAATTCTGTGAAATTTATCTTGAGAAATTTCCGGTTGAGAATCTGTTTCTTTTCCCGAACCAATCAAAAACCATAAATATAGGTTGTACAATTTTTGCGTCTCTTCTCGGAGAAGACGGTTTTATGCAACAGAGGATATTTATTTTATGACAGGCGGATAAAGAGGAACGAGCAGCGAGAAACCGGGCTTACAGAAGAGATACAGCTTTTTGGTCGGCTGAGTCATTTTCGGTATTTCCAGTTTTCGTTATTTATGGATCTGCTAACGAAATTACAAGACGGCATGTGTTATGCAACGGATGTCATTGAATAGGTTATTTTAGCAAGAATTTCATGCAACTAATACAAATTTATTTAAATACTCATTGAATATTCTCTAAGATGAAATATTTTTATTTATTTCATTAATTGATTTTATAACAAAAACAATGACTTTTTAATGATATATAAATCAGTTTAGAAATAAAAATACTAGATATATGTATTTATTAACATTACATAATTTTGCTAAATTAATTTATTGTTGAAAATAAAAATAATTACTAAATAGTTTCTTAATATTTATTACAATTAAGAAATGCTATAAAATTAAATTGCCCTCAATTATGTAGCACATCAAATTGACATCAGAAAGTGCATGCATAAATTGCTGTAATTTGATTTGTATATACTTTAATTACGATATTGTTATAAATCATAAAATAAATATTAAAAGAGCAAATGTAAAAGATTGTATCATTATGTATTAAGCTAAATAAACTAGAAATTGTAAACTTGGTACAAATATTTTAGTTTAATTTAATCATTTCTTATTATTTTAATGAGTATTATGTAATACAAATGTAAGGATTAAGATCTAAATGTGAACTTTAAAAAAATGTATGTAAGTCGAAAGTGTAGATTAAGAAGCAAACGTGGTATTTATTAAATTGGAAAAGGAACGACCCTTCTATAACGAGGAAGAGGCTCGGTGATAAAACAAGGAGAAACATGCAAACAAGAAAAGAATATAATTTCATGAGATGTGTATAGCATTCGGAGAATCTTTTTATGGCGAATTATGATTATATGCGGGAATATGTAATATGGCTGTAGGTAATGCTTGAGGAATCCGTGCGGTTTTCGGGCTTAAAGGAGGGATTGAAGATGCCTAGAGACGCCCAGGAGACGCCGTTGCCATAACGACTTGTCAGACGGTGGCGCTCCTCTCCCGAGGGATCTTTTATAGGGCTGAGATTTGAGCGAATATACATTTCGCATGCACGATGACATATTACAAGTACTAAACTGCCCTCCAAACGTCCAAACAGCATCTGCATACGCATAATCTTTTGATCTCGCATTCTGGATGATGTTGATTATGAAGAAAGAACAGGAAAACAACAGCACTTTTTTGTAATCGTGCTGCGAATCTGCATCAACTATAATTTTAATCCTGACGAAATCCTAGCAATTACATGATCTGTGCGTTGTAGATTGACCGTTTGTTAAATATAATTGATATTTTCAATTGCTTTTTCGAACTCCGCTTTTCTTTTTCTTTTTTTTTACTTCAAAAGCGCTCTTCTTTGAAACGAGATAAAAGGAAAGTTTCCGTTTGCCTTGAGTGTATGTAAAAGTAATATGTAGCAATGCACGGTACGAGATGTATTTTTACTCGGTGTTTGCTCTACAAGTAAAAATAAAATAAATAAATACACAGTAAAAAAACGCGAGCAAATACACGCCGCGCGTTGTTTGTGTAACAGTTTGAAGAAATTAGCGTGTGCCTTGCGTAACTCGGCTTTGTGTCCACTTGGCGAGAGGATTTCGTTTCGGTTTTTATCGCGTTCCCAATAATTCAATTATTCTTCTGGAAATTGCATTGCGAAGACCGTGTGTAATAAAATGATTGCGAGGTGAGCGTAATTTACATTTGGCTTCTTTCCTTACCACGCTTTGCTCACCGTTGCTCTAAGCCTTGCATTGTTCTCTTTCGGTTCACAGAAGGCAAGGACTTCGAGTTTTATTGTTCCACCAGCATTTCGTTTTATTTCTACAAACAAACGCAACGAACTGCGTACTTCTCTCTGCTTCATTATACTGCCTTGCTGATTATACACTTTAAGTGCAATAGTTTAGTTACGTGTCGCTTTATGCACAGTGGATAAAAAGTTGAAAAACCCCGCAATTATCTAAAATCTCTTGCGTTGATTATTTTTTAAGAGAGGTTTCTCTTTGTTTCATTTTAATTACGTATTTACTTACGATTTTATACACAAATATAGTTACAATTGTATACAATTCAACTCAATGCTTTAAACCTCTTGACGATCAGGGAAACCTACTCAAAATATTTAATATCGATTTTCATATTTCTGTACTTACTTCCAGGCATCAACCCTCAATTTTGGTTAATCTTTTATTTACTCTTAAGTCCCTGATCTCCCTTTTCCATATACGAAGCCTTGCACACAGCTCAGCCCCCTTCAAGATAATAATGAGAACGGCCCTAACGGAACTTAACCACTAGCCCCTGCATTATTTACCCTCTCACAATCGCCTACTTTAGTTCAAAACCCTCGTTCCACCAAATTATCGTTGGTCGTATTATAGGCTAGAAATTACATTTTTTGTGCTTCTTCTACCCCAAACCTATTTTTTGTGAAGCCCAATATGAAATGAAGTTTAAAGTACTATTCTTTGTAGTTTATAGATACATATATATCATATTTACCACAATGTATAATTATTATACACATATCACGCGAGAAACTTTTTTTCCTAGTCGTCCATTGGTGCACAAAAACAATGTTACAATTAAAAAATTGCTTTATTAAAGACCTCGGCCCAATTTGAACCAATAAATATGTTGAAATAAAATTTTAATTTAATTTATTTTTAATTGAGAAAACTGGCTTTATTTTGTGTGTATTTCTCAATGAAAAAATAACAAACGTTATTTAATGAAGGATAAAATACTTTGCGACATGTTTGACATTATCTGCTCTGTGTGTATTCTATTATCTGTGAAACTTCCATGATGATAAAGTAACCTTTTTTAATATGTACAATATGGAGATAAGGGAGTTTGCGAACGCTTATTACTTATTGAGGGACAGGCCGGAGTTTTGGTGAGTTTTGAAAAACACCTGGGGTAGATTACATTATCGAGGAGTCGAGGGAGGATATGAATTTTTGATTAGAAATTAGGGTGAGGCACTGCTATTGATGAAAGCATTGTGTACGAAAGCGAAACACGAGGCTGCGCGCAACTAATGGAATCTCTGGATGGGAGCAATTGTGCTCTCCCGAAATAAAGAAAATTGTAATCAGGTGGGATGTGAATAATGGAGGAGGCAATTCCGCACAATGTTTGTCTTGGGTTGCATACATGTAGGAAAGTTTTAATTAGCGCAGACTCTGGAGGGATGGGGACATGCAACTATAATTTTAATGATTCGTGCAAAAAAAAAAAACGAAGACTGAAAACTCAAGCCCTAGTTTCTGAATTATGCAACGAGACTTGTTTTTTTTTGTGTTCTTCTCCCGCTGTTCGCGACTTTTTCCTTGCTTCCTCCTTCACCTTCTCCCTAGACTCAATGCATTAGCGCGGGTAATTCAATTATGCCGTAGCACACAGTTTCAAGCTAAATATAATTACCCACGAGGTTTATTCAATTTGCATTTATTAATACGACTCTTCTTCGGCGAAGGCGTTCAGGAAGTTGGGATGAGACATATGTCCTCTTATCCTCATGGTCCGATTCATTCACCATGAGGGCGGTTTACGCACGGCACATCTGCCACTAACGACATCTGTTTTTATGAAATTTGACGTGTGTATTTATATTTGCATCGCAGACATGTGGCCACAATATACCACTTCCACAATATTATTTTTGTGTCGGGGAAAACTTTTTCCCATCAGACTGTGAATGCAAACAAACAGAAACGCACCGCAAGGCTCGCATCGATCCGAAGAGAGCGCGTTTCAAATTTTACCCAGCTAACGCGTTTACAGTTTGAATTTAAAAAAATGAAATAAAACGAGTGCCGTGCAGGGATTCCCCCTACCGAATCCAATTAGGTAATAATGTTCAATTTGCAGCCCCGCCGGAGAGGGCCACTTGACAAGCCGCGGGCCCAATAAGTCCTGGGCGTTACAGTCATCAACTCCCAAATTGGCCCATTCGGCGATTTGCACCTCTCAATCAACCTGAAAATCTCCAATCTCCCTGACATCATCATCGGCCTCACCATAATCATCATCATCATGTAGTCGTGCTTGCCGATGGAATCAGCCGATGCAATTACACACGATTCTCTTATTGAATTCATAGATTATATCATCCGCTAATTTTACTACATGAGCTCATACAAACGTTTATCGCAAAACCCGCACGTGTAATACGAACATCTATTTGATTTTCTCTATAAAAATGTGTGTTCACAAACAAGAGCTCGAAATTAATCTATTCATCAGGACCTTTGATCTGCGGTGCCCGAGAATGCACAGGAAATTTGCGAAATTTTAATTTCTGAACTTTGATCCTGAGCCAAGTGGGATCTGTTGAAACGTAGGTGAAATTAATGTATACATTCCATACCGTATTATCGAAAATGATTACACAATGCTGCGTACTCTGAGCTTTAATTATTTGTTAATTAACTTTTAAATGATGAATAGGGATCGTATGAGCCCTTGGAAACGTCTGCTCTTTGTAGCGGTTTTCGCGAAATTTGGTCTTTGTGCATGAATCTATTCTCCGGATTAAGGGTCATGCACACAAATGAATATATATATACAAACCCCCCAAAGTGCACGAGTGTAGGTGTACGAAATGCAAATTGGATATCGTGAATTATGATCATCCGTGATTGCGTGGGCGGCCTTCGCGAGATGGACTCGCTGAAAGAAAAAATAATAACATTTGCATTCAAATTATATTTCGTTAGGATGTTTCTTTGATGTTGCGTCTGTTTGCTGTGCGCGTGGGGCGAGCTTTTTCTGCTGGTCGTGAAGGGCGCAGAAGAAATTTCACTTTGTGGATCCGAATTGATCGTTATCGGCGAAGGTCTGAAAAGGGAAGGGGCGTTTTGTTTATAAGTCATTTACCTTCGGATCCTTACAAGATTAAAGTTCGCTAATGGAAACGCACCGTAGTCGTAACTTAAATGAAAAGATAGACGAAGCCCAAATCCGCGAAATAATCCTTAATCTCAGGGATTCAGCTCCCTCCGTTTTCGTCGACCCGTCCTCCGACTTGAGGGTGGAAAGTAGCTAGCAACAACGTTTGGGGGGTGGTTAGACTGAAAGAGGGGAGGGTTCGTAAACCAAGACCTCGGTCTGCTCTTGACAGCTACTCTCTCTCGTTACGTTGCTTGTTACGAATGCTAGAGATATTTCATATATATATATATATTCCACGTTTTCTTTTTTCTCCCTATCTCAACCCTCTTTTTACAACAAACAGAAATTTGTGTTTCTTCCTCATGGGAGGGGGATTAAATTGACTGTTGTATATGCGTGCGTACACAGACAGTGTCGTCGTTATCGTCCAGGGCTTCTGCTCCTCCTAATGGACTCGTTATGTGTAATCATCATAAAAATCCATCAAAAGACGGGAGCGAAAAACTTCACGAAAATAAATTGTCCTCTATCAATTCAATCCTAAGCCGTTCGGAAGATTCAAATTACACTTTTTTCTTCTTCCTCTTTCCCATGTCTTTATCCAGACATACACATTCTTCAAATGGAATCTGCTCGAAGATTGAAATTATATGCTAGACATTCCATTTACTGATGACAGCCTAATGCATTTTTTTTCTCATGGCAACTTTTTTATTTACTTTTTTATTTCTATATGTATGTTACAGGAAAAGTATTCTGTAGAATGCTCAAGCATATTATATGTAATGTCAACTTTAACAAAGTATAAAAATAACAATCTAGTTCAAGGGGTCTTCTACCTTCCACAACCTTTAGAATTCTTATAATATACTTTAAGGATTCCTATTAAGAAATAAATTGTAATTCTAATTTTAATATGAAACAATTAAATAGAAAACAAATTGTTACACAAATCCTTCAAAACTTACGAAATCCAGGTTGAAGAACCCAGATCTTGTTACTTGATTCTAATATTAATTACCTAGTAGTTATAATGTAATTATTTAACATTTTGTAAAAGAACAAAAGTTACTTTGCTAGAATGTATTAAAAGTAAATTGTAATAATCAAAGCATTTCATTTCTAAGAAATATAAATCAAATGAATATATTTGATTTATTGCAACAAGTTATAATAGAATGTCATTTAGTAACTGCAATTTACTAAACACTTTCCTGCTAAATATATATTCGATAGAAATGTGTATACTCCTATTCTTTGTTAAATTCTATTGTGACGAATCGGAAAAGAAGAATGGAACATCTGACGATCCTCCCTGAATGGATATTTAAATTTTGTGACCATTTCAAAAATATTTCGTGGACACATCTGTTAGGGATAGAGAGGAGGGAGGCTATTGATTGTGTGCGTTTTTCTTTATTCTTTCGGATTTGGGAAAAAAGATGTTGCGTGTTTATTTGTATAAAGGCACCGTGAAGCGTAGTCCTAATGTGCAGATCCATTAAGTGGGAGTCCAATTTGGTTCTTCGAGCTTGTCTAATGCCTTTGATGTATATTGTATGTTTTTTTTTACTTCGCCGCGCTGATGGGTGGCTTCCCATAATCCTATTGCGTGAGGATATTATGTCCTGGGTGTATATTAAGAGAGAACGTTACGTGCATCAATTGCCAATTTTGAGGGTGGAAGAAGCCGAAGAAGAAGACGACGAAGAAGGAGGCGCTGGTGGTGTCGCGTAGGCAGGAATATTGACTGAAGCATACATGCCTACTCCTCCTACGCTACCTAAAAACGTGACGGGGTTGGGTTTGGTTATTGATATTCTTGGCATCTCGCTGCGACCAGAACATCAACAATTTTCGTTTCGTTTGCCAATTATTGCACGGGCACCGACTTGTCTGGTCGAAAGTTGCGGGACCTCTAAATGTAAATGCAAACAGTGCAAAGTACAAGGTAACAGCAACAATTTCGTTCGTTGCTATATTTATATATACAAATAAATAAGTGGCGATAATGTATTTCCAATTTAAAGGCGATAGTATATGCGTCTAGACTGGATTAAAACTTCTCTGCGCCGTAAAAACAAAGGCCTTTAATGACCCACACAACGCATCGATTGGGAAAAGCCTGCTCACGCCTCCTCTTTCTGAATATAACAGTATAATTTACACAACTCAACATTTTGTAATTTCGTTCCTTGACTTTGTTGCCTTTTCGTTTCCTACTTATTTCTCCACGCTCTCACATTTATCTTTTTTTTCTGTTTATCGAGCTTTCTTTCTCCGTCGAACGCGCTCTTAAACACGGGTCGTCGGTTAACTGTTGTGTGTTTTGAAGTGACCCATATTTATGCACGCCATATACACATCAATACTTCCACACCTATGGAACAACTCATTATCGTCCTTTTATATAAAAACGAAAATCAACAACGGCAACTACCCATCCTTGTGAAGCTCGCACACGGCGACTTGCCACACCCCGAGAGCTTTTATAACAGCAACAACAACAGTCCGCACTGTTTTAAAGCCGCTATCGCTTAATTGTTCTCCTACGTCTATAAATTTTAGAGAGAGAAAAAACCTATTTCATACTTGTCTCTCTGCTTACCGATAATGGAAAGAATGTCGAAACACTCCTAGGTTTCGAATATATGAATACGCGCTCGATTTCTATATAAAACATACAGACTTGAATCAATAAATCTTCCGGCACGTTTACTATCAATTGAGTGGCGTTACGTATATTCTTCTTCATTCGAAAACCACTTCTAATTAAATTACATTAGATAACTGTGTTATTACTAAGATTTATTTTAAACATGTGTTAATATTATTCGTTGCTATTTGCAATAAATTATTTTTGATCATATATAATTATAACACAAGTACTAATAAGTATTTAACTAAATGAGTTGTGTAAACTTAACTTTTCAGATTTAATTTTATAGGAATCTTTTAATTACGATGAATAAATGAAAATGAAAAACGTTATATTAATAACCTGAATAAATACGGTGTGTTTATTTAGTTACATGAATGGCAATAAAGCGAAATAAATAAAATTTAAATATTTATATAATAATAATACAATATAATTTATTGGCCAGTTAGAAACAAAATATAAATCTAAGTATATAAATTAAAATAAGATTATTCAAAATAAATAAAACATAATCAATTTTAAATAAACTAAATAACAATAAAAACAATAACAGAAAGGGCTATCGACTATTGGTCTTTCCGCCCTATTTAAATAATATTAATAAATAAAATGATAAAAACAAGAACTTCGAAAAATGTTGGTATTTAATGTAAATATAGTATATACAAAATAATAGCAATTTTATTCTGATTGTTTGAAAAATGTTGATAAAAAAATAATGTAGTAAAAATGTAGTACGTTCAGCGTTAAATTTTCTTGGAAACATATTTGGGCGATGAAATGCGGGCGTTGAGGGGTGGCATATTGTAATGGAAATTGATAGAGAGAATGTCGTTTATCTTATATTTCCTCGGGCAATATATTCTAAATCACGGTGTGCGCAGTTCATGCATAAAAAAGTGTGGGGAGAAGAACCTGTGCTGCTCCGGTGGTTATAAAAGAAGGAGAAAAAAAAAAGTGAACGAACTACCCTTATTATACTACATCCGACCCGCTCTTTCGCCCCTCCGTCGAGAACGAACCCACTTTGACACAAAATATCCCGGAGCTGTAAAACCGCCGGATATTTTATTCATGTTTTTCGCACAATAACAAGGTGAGAGCTGCTAGGAATCTTTATGCACCTAGCCGCGCGACATTTGTATTCGACTACTTGCCCGGTTTTTAATTTACCTCTTCCCTGTTTTCCTTCTTTTCTTTCTTTATGTGCGGGGAGAATACACGAGTCGCGCAGTTTAAAGGCAGCTTGCGAAAATATTCCCTGTACATATTTTTTTCCTTTTGAAGTCGCTGCCTTCGAGAAAAATCCAATCAAGGTGAGCCTTAAAGGGTAGGAGGAGGTCGGTCGGCAGTATAGTTTCCTTTTGATCATTCGACACACCGGGCGAGAAAGCCCTTGCGACTGGAGAACAGCGAAAAAATGTGTGAGATGGAGAAACAGAGGAAATATTGATTCCTGTTGGGGGAAGAACCCAAAACCATGCGGCGGCAGATGGTGTGAAAACTAAGTTCCCCTTACGACGCGAGAATAAAGCGTACCCGGCGCATCCACCAGACTTCCTAATTAAAAACGGAACCTGTGCGTTTGCAAGGGCGAAAACGGTAGACAATAACAATAATTTCGTCCCCCAATTCAGCAAATGTGGAAGGGCGAAAAGAAGAACTCGAGAATGTGCGAGAGTGAGAAAAAAACAGTTGTAATTCATCAATGTTCCGTTCCGCTACTGTCGCATTTACATCGTGTATTGTTTTAGGAAAATTAATATACGTCGCTGCCTCTTTCCGCTGCATGCGAACTTCTAATTAAAAGTTACATCAACCGACATTGACATTAGTGCTTTAATTCTACCATTTTTCGCATTCATCAAGCGAAACAATTCAATTTTTGTTGAAAGGTATACACAAGTGGGGGGAAAACGTGCTGCTGCAATTATTTCCGACATCCAATACCCGTGTGTTAATTAGTTTCAAGTGTCTACGAATATCCGTTTGTTCAAGTTGCCACAATACAAACACACTCACGTTGGATACATTCAGCGTTTTCCAGATTTAATCATTTCCGCGTGGTATAATGTCTCCCGTTTTGTGTTTTGCTTCGTTTGTAATTAACTCTTTCGGATTTCGTAACATCGTTAACGTTCTATTTTTACTCACCCTTATTGCGTTCGCTCCGAAATAATGGAGCTGTAAACTTTTACTGATTGTCTGTTTACATTGTTTTTTTTTTGTTTGTTGCAGGTAAGTTTCTAAATCGAAGTTTGACGATAGAAAGCCGGAGGCAGCAAGTCGTTAAGGATCAAAATATTTGCACTCTTCCCTTATTAATCGCAATATCTTCACGGAAAGAGGGAACTCATCGAGTTATTTTCTTGGGCGAAAGTGGTAGTAAAAGTTGAATTCTTCCCGTAAATTGAAGGGAATACGAATGAGGAAGGATAACCTTTTCCAAATATATATATATTTATTCATCAAAAAAGTTTTCTCCCTTTTTCTTTATCGCATCCCTCGCGAGGGTTACGCGCCACGTTTGCCGGCTCAGATTGGAAATTTAATATAAAATTGTCGCAGATCCATGCTGGTAGGGGCGGTTTGCCCTGTTTATTAACTAGTTTCGTGTGATTTATCGAATTTGTAACTTTTTCAATTTGCTTTCGAGTGATCAAATCTACTAATGCAATGAAGCGCGCTTTCGCTCTCTAACGCCTCTGCAACTATCCGATTTTAACCCTCCAAGACGACCTGCAGAGGAGATCCTTTACAACCGGAGGGGTGAGCTCTTTACGGTTATCACGTCCGACATCCCTCGCCGCTCATAATTTCCACCACGTGCCAAACCGTCGCGTCATCCGATTGATAAAATACGATCTAATTATGGAATTTCAGCGAATTTTCCCTAATGGCCAACAAAAAAGGGAGATCTTCAATGGCAGTGATCAAAAAGTCCTGTCTCGTCCGGGATTAATTAGGAAATGTGCATGGAAATGTACTAGGATGAAAAGAGGAGAAAGGTGTTGTGTGCACAGTGAGAGAGTCGCCGCCCCTGGAGCGCGGGGGGAGTTTCAAGTGCTGCCAGTATTTAAGAATTACGGTTCAGTGTACGACCGCCCCGCAAAACAGTGCACTTGAAAAATAATAATAATAGGAAGAGTGCTCCTGGCGCACGGGAGAGGAACAAAAGCTCCGGTGAAATATTAAGATTAAAGGGCCTGTCGCCTACCACCGGGTTTTAATCTTCTCAGCAGCCACCCCGCAAGTGCAACCCCTCGCTCGGATGCGGAAAATTAGAAATTGAAAAATTCGCCACTGTTTTTCGTTTTTATATATTTTTTGCTGCTCCTCTTCTGTTGTCTTCCCCTCTTCACGATTTATGAATTACAGCGTGAAGTTTACAAGTTTAAAATCTTCGAAATTCATAGATTAAACCAATTTTTACTTTATCAAACTACTTACAAATTGTACATAGATGAAGTTAGTCATCATTTTATACTATGCAAACTTTAGTCTAGTTTATACTCAACGTCAAAATCACTTTATATTAAAAGCATTTGAACAGTATTCCTATTATAGTTTTAATGTGACATGTCAATAAGGACTCCTTTTATTCTCCTATTATTTCATAAATTTATATCTTATAACGTGTTTTCTTAGTGAATCATGTGAAAATCAGATAAAAAAAGCAATGATGATCCAATTCGAGAGATAGGATTTTTTTATTGAAAAATCATGGGAAAAAAATATAGTAAAAGTGATGGAAACTAATTATCGAATACAACATATTCTTAAAGTAATAAATATATAATTATATTAGATGATCGACATTCTGCTCGAAAGATAATACATTTAATAAGTTATTGCAAACTTAAAGTATACTAAATTAAAATGTCCATTATAAGTATCTGTTTAGCCACTATGCAGAAACATCTTTACTTTTGAATACTTTTATTAAATGGAAACAGCATTAGGCATTATGTTTACTAAGAATTTGTATTCTTTATTGGAATTTTTAAGTAAACGATTGTCATTTTCTTATACATGTCAAACATTATATTCACTTTTCAAATTGTATAAAATAAAAGTTTCATTACAAAGAATTTTAGTTGCAATCTTGGAGGCATTAATAATTGGTGACCGGATTTTTATGCGCTTTACGTGTCCCAATCGGGGATGTTAAGAATAGCTCGTTGTGAAAATTTCATGTAGAAAATGAGCTTTGAGGCTGTAGTGCTTTCGAATTCGATCTTATTGTTTTTATGCCGAAGTAAACGTCGAATACTGCAGGAAGTAAAAGTGTGTTTGTGCGAAAGATAGAGAGGAAAAGTCGACAGCGGAATCAACAATTTAAGCGACTGCAGCAATTCCCGACGCCAGTAGCTTCTTGTGTAGTAGCAGCAATTTATTCCTAACATCGTAAAATCCTCCATTGGCGCACAGCAACGTGTTCTCACACAGGCACACATCACTCGCATGTGTGCATCTATACATAGATACGACCTATACATGTACTCGTGTAAAGAAGTGAACCTAGTCGAGATATTGACAGTTTTACATTCAATATAGAGACGTGACATACAGAGTGTATTCGGGCAGAGCAACTAATTGGCAATTTCCGATAGGCGCGTCTAATAGTTACCAGGTTATATGGGGCTACCCTAATAGGGTCACTCACCGTCGATTTTCGAAGCGGCGATTCCCAATCTTTCAGCAGCCCCACCTTCGTCCACGATCATCAAAATACATATTTGTTCTCGCATTCATAATCGATCCACCTGAAATTCTGAAATATTCGGGAAATCCTGAACCATTGTTCCATTAAACCGCAACTAGCATGCACGGCATCGAACATCTGGTTTACTACCGGATATTATATCAAAATTTATTGATCCGACCAGAAATTTGAGATACAGCTTTTCACGATTTTCCTGATCTATGTTAGTACCATTATTAAGATTCTTTTTAATATTCTTTGATATATTTTAAAATAACTTTCATAAAATTAAACCAATATTTCAAATTTGACCAGCTGCATATTTTTTAATGGTTTATTAATAGATGTATTTTCTGATTTTAGTCTACATTAATAAACTACTTTAATAAAGTAACTTCTTCAAGCTTGTATCAATTTACAGTCAAAAGCAGCAGTTGTCTGTAATGCGGTGACCACTATTGAACATATATCCTGGCTATAGAACCTGACAGATCTCCTACATCTGGCGCAGAACGTAGGGCGGGTTTGTATCAAGTAACGAAAATGGATGTGTTAATATGTCCGAAAATGCTTCGCTTTGTAAATTTTATGGTATCATTTCGGCAATATTTTCAGACCACCCTTGCGTTATTTTTGTAACACTCGTGAATAATATTATCCTTAAGGAAAGCATACCATAATGAATAATCCGAGCTCTGTTGTAAAATGAAGTAGAAACTTAAGTTGCATATATAATTATGCATACTTAGAACAAAAATGAACAATGAAACAATGAATGAACTGTATCCATCTAAATCTGTGGTGTACAATATTTTATTTGGCTCATTTCAATAACTCATGAATATTTGTTAAGTCAGACATTATTTGCTTAATAAAATATAATATATAATTGAAGTATTAAATTCAAATATATATTTATAAAGTAAGAAAGAAATAGGAATATGTATGTTGGTGAGCTCAACTGCCTTTATAGAATTAAGCGTTGTGAAGCATTCCTTCAAATAGGAAGAACCGAGATTAGATAGTTGTCGGACAATTACTTGCAACATTATGACGTGAGAAATTAAGATGCTGTTATCGCATTTGATAGGCGTCGAACGAATGTTATGTAAGGAGAGCCTTGGAAGACAATCGCAAGGTAAAGGGAAAAGCGACTTTTTTCCAAGCTCTGAAATATAATTAATTATAAGTACATGCGTCTGATTATTGCGAAGATAGAGGCATATTTATTACGCTAGGTTGCACATGGCGGCGTGGCCGGCCTCAGTTATCGCAGATGTATGGAGTATGCACGAGCCTGACTGCTTGGAAAAGAAGTGAGCTAGATAAGGAATTGTGGAAACTCGCTCAATTTTGCACGAACAGAGCCTAAGTCTATACGCGATGGAGAGAGAGGAAGAATGTGATCACGGAGAGCGAGAGGATTCCGTAAAGAAGGAACAAATAGAGTGGTGCAGTGTTGTGGTGTTCTGTGGTCTGCTGCTGCACAGGCATAGATTATCTTCTAATCGGAGTTAATAATTATTGACCGGCATTGAATATACGAACCTGTTGTTCCCATGCGGAGAGCTGGTTATTATTTTTTGCGCAGGATTTGCATATAATCCCCGGAGGAGAGTCGTTGGACGCGCGCGCCAAGGCCAAGAAGGCCAAGAAGACCAGAAACCTGGCGCAATTCCTCATCATCCTTGGAACGATGACGAGAAAGAACATTGAAATGTCAGCCTCTGGAGGGTGAAGTGAAATTGATACAGTCGTAATGCATTCGGAAATTGGCCGGATTACTTTTCCATTCTGAGCAATTTTATAACAATCCGATGATCATCGGCGTTCGGAAGGAATCTTGAAAGGTTGGATTATCGAAATCCACCGTGCAGAAATAACTTTTCTCTTGCTTCCACTTACACACACACACATACAGCAGAGCCCTACAGAATTGCTGTACTTTAGTAGAGCACCGGCGGATTACAGTTTCACACCGTGGATAAAAATAAGTTCCATTTATGGATGCTCGCGTTCTCTTGAGTTGTCTTTTCTTCTTCCTCCTACTTTTTGGAATAAGAAAGCGAGTAAATAATGTACGTATCAGTTGTTTGCATTTGTGTGGTGAAACGCGAGATAAAACTGTGTGATGCAGCGAGGAAAGCCCGAATAAACAATCTTATCACGTTTATTACTCGGAAAAAATAGAGACGAAGAGTGGTTTGACCCATAATCACTAATATTGGGCCTCAGTACGTTCGAGTTGTTGGAAGGTGTCGTTACCAATATAATCGACATGGGATTTTGCCCGTAAGTGGAACTGCATTCTAGTCGACTTGATACACTTTAACCCATTAAACACTGCCGAGGGTATATCCATTTCTCCAGCTACTTCAGTAGTAATGGCGGAAATCCTAGGGGTTATATTTTAAGTCAAGTGTTACAAGTATATATAGATCTTATTTATTGTGGCGGATATAAGGTTGTTTGGAGCAGACAGAGTCACTATATCATACACACATTGGTGTCGAGTGGTGTTAGTGGCAGATTTATATTTATCTCCATCGGCAAGATCGTGTTTGTCTATGATCAACGGTAACAAACCGGAAGCCGGAAAAAATCTCCTCCATCTCGCCCACATCAAAGCCGGGCACCTACATTCAATTACATTATTATACAGCATATATAATCACACTTTGATGGAGCGAGAATAAATGGTTTGCTTTCGGAAAGTTGTAAAAAAAAGTTAGTTTGCGAAGTGGTCTTTGTGGAAGTGCAGCTTTTTTATTGCTCCTTCCGGTGATTTGCTACGGAGGGCTTAATTAAGCGCACGTCCGCAACAGACGCGCACTCGTAAAAAAGGACCTCTTATCCAAAAATTAATTAAAATAATACAATGGAAACAAAGAACGCAAACATCTTTTTTCCTCTGCGTCTGAAGGGATTCCAAACTAACCCTCCGACTTCAAAAAGTAAACAAATCTTTAAATGTATTTCTTTCCCTTTGTTCTAGGTAAGTGAAGCATAATTGGCAAAAGTCACCAAAAACAAAAACACCCCCTCAAGCAGAGCACCCTGTAAACAATGAAATTCCGCATGAATCGTAAGTGAAACTTATTTTTTTCTTCTCCTATTCCATTCGTATTTTGCAGCCGGTCGATATTTCGTAAATACATAAACCCAGCCGTTTACAATCCCTTTTTATTATGATGAAAAACATTGCGTGTTTATGTTATCTTCTACGCTTTTAGCCACCATCAAAAGTTTTATATTCGCGCAATGAAACTTTGTTGCTTCCCCTCAACAGGAAAATGGATTTCCCGCAGTTATTATTATTATTTCACCATCTCGATGCTATACAGTTTGCATTCGGCTTGACACAATGGACCGGAAATCGGGATGGGATGGGATGCCTAAGTTTAGTTCGAGAAAGTTTCCACCACCTATTATTAAATCTGTGGAACTGCGGGAAGAAACAGATCGCTTTGTATTGGAAACGATAATTCCGGCGACGTAAATAGACAAGTTTTTGTTTGAGTGTCGCCCAAAATTTATGGACTTTATTAAACGGCTTGTGACGAGGCATTCTCCTCCGACTGATGCGACGTTTCCGGTGTAATTTCAAATTGACAGTAACATATTTACCGATTCGGCCGTTTTGGCAGAAGCATTATTCTTGTCGCGGAAAACACTATATCACATTCGCGCACAAACACCGAAATAAGAATCAAAAGGGGAGAATATTTCAGCGCTGAAATATTTGTGTATCTTACTGTAGATAAAAAAAAAATAAACACAAAATATGCGTGAAGGAGGAAACGTAATTTGGGTTTTCGGGATATTCAAGCCTCGGGCTCTCGGGTTAGTTGAATTAGCATTGAAATTAATTTGGAATAAGTAACATCCGGTGGTAGGGGAGGTCGCCCGTTTTGGATCGAATATTATTAAATTTTCATTAGGCGAACATCAAAGGGGGTGCTGCGGGTTGGGGGGAGTTTGGTTATGGGATGGCAGTCATCTCGCAAATCCAGGAAGCAGCAAGATATCATCGACGAGCGACGTAAATTATAAATTACTAACTCGGTTATTAGATATTACGGGGGGTGGTGTGAAAACCGTTACCCTGCTTCGTCAATATTGAAGGACCCACCCGACACTCAGCACATTTTGCCACCCCTCCGATGATGTCGAGCACGTGCGTATAATCTATGCACCATGACGAAATTCTAACTTACTCCACCCTCATAAGTGGATTCTCTTTAACTCCAGGCTATTATGAATAAGCGATAAGAATATGTATTGGTCATTTTTGTAACGCATTCTCTTGACCGTGTACATTTTTTTCCCTATTTCGTTGTAAGGGTTGGTCAGCCTTTTGCATACCATTTTTTTTATCCTGTTGACGTTTCCCTCCCTTTCGGTCGGCACATTAGGGGATTGGCTGCGGCCGCTAAATCATGCACCGACTCCGACGATGAATATTTCATATTCGCACGGAAACATTTCGTATTCCGGGTCGAGCCGAAACGTGCACCGGAAGTCCGGAAAAGCTCCGGATACTAAGCCGTACCCTCTCCTATTCCTCCTCCCACCGTACATTTAGCGTGCGTTTAATTTAATATTTCAAAGAAATCCTTTCAGGAGGAAGCCAGGGCAATTTCATGTTTCAATAAATGGTCTCGATTTCGTTCAGGTTTCACTCGGACTTTCTATCAATGACACGTAGTTCGAATTCATTTTAATAAACTACCCGAACTAGTTGATACTTTATTCAATTAAAACTTTTAATCGAAACCCGTTTATCCAGTACTCAATAAACGAGTAAAAACTACTGCAAACAAGTAAAAACTACAAGGACTTAAAGTTATATAATGTAATTTACACATCTCATACAGAGGTGTACCAAAGTATCTTGATACTTGGATAAAAACACATGTTTTTAAGATTATTAGTTCAATTTAAAGATTTAAATTGAAAGTAATTCGATTTGAAAATATCAAACAGCATTTTATTTAATTGTAATAATGTTTTTAGAATAATTTCGAAACTAATGTGATTTAAATCAATTTATCGATGTGTCGAATTAGTAAACAAAAAGTCTGTAAAAGAGCATTTAAATTGTGTTACTAAAAGGAAGATCGAAAGAGCGCAATGCGAGGAGTGGCTGCAATAATAGAGGTTGTAAATATTCTATGCTAGTTACACATAATATTTGTTATTCGCTACGTTCTGGTCCCTCGTTTATTGTTAAACTCCCATTGCTATAAAATATTTTATAGTGTTACATTTGGACCAGCACCGCCATTTTTTGTCGAACCAAAAGTAAAAAAAAAACAAAGCATCGACTGGGAATCGGTAATTGGCGGATTATATGGGTGATATTATATATAATTTACGGTCACGACGTTTCAACATTTTATTTATATTCGCGTCTCCCCGTATTTCATGGTCGTAATTACTCGTTAAAATTCAAGTGGGTGAAGCCCCATATCGTCCATAATTTAGTCCAGTTGCACGGGAGGGGACAATATTTTAACACTGGTTTGCATCGTTCCATTGCGTTGAGCGGTTTAGATGCTGTGGACATTTTAGGATTTTCTTGAAACGGTTGCATCGCGGCGTTCGCAGAGTGCAACAACCGCTGCAAACGGTCAATTATCTCCAATAAATGTTTAATGAGAGCGAGTGTGCACCTTTTCAATACACGGGCATCTTTTATTCATCTTGTCTCCACGTTCCAATGGAGAGGAAGGATTCCGACATTTCTCGTTTTCGCGTCGCAATCCGTCAGCAGACCATGTTTGCAAGCATTTGTTGGATGCCGTGACCGAGACGACGGGACCCGGCCTCTCATCCTCTTCTTCCCCTCGACATGTTAGACATTGTGTTATTTAGTGTTTCTACACACTAAATGTGTCCGTATCAGCTTCTTCATATCATCCGAATCCGATACAAGGCGAGACGCGGAAATTAGATTCACGAGAAGTCGCGCGCACCTGTTACGATGCCATATGGCTCCCCAAATAGATTATATTCATTAAGTTTAATTTCCTTCCTTGATGAAACCATCAGAGATGCATCAATGATCGCTTTATTGGCATTGAGGCACAATTGCTTCATCTGCTTTACTTCTATCATTAATTTATGTATTTCCTCCGTCGTAACTGAATATTACTACAGGCCAAATGTGCTAGATTAATTAAACGAGTTTGCTTTACCAATTAGTATCTGTGAAATGAGTTTTGCACAATTATTTATTATAATATTGCAGGACCTTCTCTGACCCTTCCTTCAAACCATCATAAATAACTCAACTGGGTCAGCTGTGCTCAAACCCTTATTGACCTAAAAGGACTATACCATAGTTCATATAATAATTCTTCTAAAATTATAATTATTTTTTCAGTTTTATTCGAACTTTCTCTGATATATTTGATACAAACTATATAGTCTATTTTATTTTACAATGTTTATTATCATATAAGTCATTATTAGTATTTTTATTATATAAAATAAATATTAATAACATAAGACTATGCTAATGTATAATTATATATTTGGCTCATATATATATATAATTTGGATATAGAATAGTGAACCTAAAAAACAAAGGGCAAATTATCCCTTTGTTTTTTAGGTATCAGACAACAATGGATTTAGTTGATTTTCTCACATAGATTGAATAGTGATATTGTTGAAAATAATGTTTTGAATTGAATTTATTTTACACTAGTAGCATATAAATGCATGTTTCTATTATTAGTAAACTGCCACTAATATTTGGAGAACAGGCCACTTAAAATACAAATGGCTTTGAACATAATAAACACAGATTAAATGAGTGTAACGTCTAGATTATATAGAAATATCTGCTACTTTAGATAACAAGATATGTTTACGTTAAACGCCATCTGCTTATTGTTGCTAGATTTTGTGGTTTATGAACCCGTTTGTCGGCTTAGCGTTTGTAACATACTGTACACTACACCGTGCCGTCTAGGTACTACTATTGGAAAAATGCCTCGTTGTTGGTTATTCAAATTAACAACACCCGAACGTGATCGAAATTTGAGTGAGCGTTCTTCGGTTGCGCAATCCGTTCTTCACATGCAGGCATGCATGCATGCTTAGTGCGTCCTTTTTCAGTTGCATTTCATAACCAGTTTTTTAGCCCGTTCGAAATGGACGAAGAGAGAAGAAAGAGTGATCTCTTCTTCTGCGCCGCAGACGGGTGATGAAACGAATGCAGGTTTCCGGGAATCTAATCTCACACAAAATGGCTGTCGTACTCCTCACCTGCAGCACGTAAAACGCTCCCTTTTATCGCGCGCGGTTTTATTTAGATTATGATATCACAACCAAATCTTTACCAAGAATGGAGAGCAGCTCGTGCTATCCTATCCTCCCAATGGAGAGGTCTTCCCCAGGTAAAAGCGAGCGTTTGACTTTTCAATTGACATATATAGCATACTTTTTTTCAGTATCATTTCAGGGGCTCTGACCTTTCTGTTGATTTAAGGCCCCGGAAAAATAACGTTTGTGTACAATGCAATGACCTTTACGTTTTCGAGCACCGTAGTATTATTTATATATCGCACTGGTAAATACGCATGCACAAGTTTCATTCGCAACACCAGGAGTAGGATACGTTTGCTGCGACTCTAATGAATTAGCGTGGAGAAAGCCTTTTTGTTTCTCCTTTCGCTGAATTATAAAACTTGAAATTGATACGGCGCTGATTATTCGATAGTTATTGGATATATATTCACATAAATAAAAAAGTATCATTGTGGGTGGTCGCATCTTCTTTCTTTTAGTCCTCGCCTTTTATTTTATTCTGTCCTTCAATACTGCGCTTTCATTTAGCAAAGTAGATTTCTCTTAGGTTAAAAGGACGACGACGGCTGAAAGAGGAGAGGAGAGACTGCGAAGGTTACAGGATTTATACGTAAGCTGCAATCTTATTTGATTAATGGCATAATCTCGGGGATTGCACAAAAGGCAGAAGAAGAGAGGACGCTGTAGAAAGTGCTCACATATATGCATATAAAGACGTTACTGTCTACTTTGCGGGAATGGGATGCATGCACCTCAATTGGCTCTTTATAAGATTGCAATCAACCCACACCGAAAACCACTTTATCATAATAGTCTTCTTTTGTCTTTGAGCTGAATTCGGTGAAATTGATTCCCGTGGAAATTGGTGAAAGTACGCAATTCCTTCCTGGTATGACTCATTGCGTCCTATAAAAATGATGGATCTATGGTGTTTTATGTGATCTCGTAAATATAGATACACATTGGGTTTGATGGTAATACGCCTTGTCTGTCAGTGTGCGGCAATTTCCTCCCCACCGATTAGCGTTTCAGTCGAATGGCAAACTCTTAGATTTTTCCCCTAATCCCCTGCCATCCAGGACACTCTCCATCCGTCTGGAAGAGTAAAGTAGTAGCAGAGCGACTAGTGTGAATCATACAGAGCCATTGTGTAACCTTTAATTGCCAGCAGCACTGGCCTCTTGGCGTTTTGTTTGGTGCGCGTTTCAACGAGACGGCGGAGACTTTAGTGCAGCAAGAGCAGTTCAGTCGCGCCTCTCCTTTCGCGTGGTGCTCTCGTGCTTCACGTCTTCGTAGCTCGCGCTTTGTATATTTGTATACACACATCTGTGCATTTCCACCTGGATGACCTGAAAATCGGAACTTGAATCAACGCGTCCAGGCAATACGTACCATCGATACATTGGAAATATTGAAATGGTGCTTTTCCCAATCACCCAGACCCCAGGAAAACGCTAATTTTCATTCGTGGTAATTGCTTTCATCAGTATCTGAGAACATTAAGATATTTCCACGTGTGGTTCCACATCTTGTTACATCAATTAAAGTTCAACGCGCGCCGTGGAACTTTAATTAGAAATTATTCGGCTGGCCAATATCTAATTAACATGATTTACATTTCTGCTTAGCAATAATTAAATTTATAATGTAGATGTATTACGTTTTATATTTCCATACCAAAACTCAATAGCGATAATACAGTAATACTGGAATCAATTAATTAGTTGCAAAAATATTATTTTATAAATATAAATAGCTTAATATTACCCTATAATAAGTATAAAATATTTTTTTCAAAGAAAAGTAATAAATTCAGGTATAGAAAAACAGCAATTCAAGATGTGAATGTATAAATTAAATTAATTCTATTCATACGCTTGTACGTTTAGGTTATCGACCTTAGGTACTTGGCTACTAGTTACTGTCTTTACATAAAATTATTCCTAATAAATGAAACACACAGATTTTAAGATCCTGAACCAAAACATCGCTTACAGTTAAATTTAGATTCCGTCCGAAGAGTTAGTCATTTAAATTTAGATTTTGCATTTGCTAGTGACGAGTGGAGCTTTTCAATTAATTATTTCCTTGTTCGCAGGGTAAACACTACACACACAAGTAATTATTTTTATCAGCTTTTTTTCGCGCAGTTTCATTTTCTCTTTTGATTCCGGGCTGGCTTTCACTCGAAGTGAAATTGAAATATTTCAGTCGAATTGGACTAATTAAACTGAAGGTCCATTATGCAACGGTGCAGAGCTCGTTGCTGATTTTAATTGTCTTTTCGCCTTTTTCGGAGAGCGCTTGCACACGCGATTTGGGAAGGGTTAAGAAGAGAAGAAAAGAAACGCATTGTAATTATCGTTTGTTGATGTTGTATGGGTGGTTATGCAGGATGAAATTTATGAACGGAAACGTTTCGCTTTTCGCAATGCGCATTCGGAATTGTGGGAGGAAGTTTCAAAATGCATCGCGTTTGTTAAATCATGCATATTAATGCGAGAGGCGTCGCCAGCAGATTAGTAATATTTCTGATTATAAACCTGACACTGTGTTTTGCTGCTTTGCTGTGCGAAAGCCGATGATGATGATGCGTTCTGATCATCGTGAATCATGATTTACATTTCATTAGTTGAGGTAAATTGCTGTTGCAGTTGCGTACGAAAATGAAAAGGAAAGAAAGGAGCACGACGTTCCGGTTTCAGGCGCTGTTGCGGTTTTGTGCAATACATAAACACAGGTGCCTGAAAATAAATCCCAGAAAGTAAATACTTCGGTTTAGTGTAAATAGCGAAAACGGAGGCAGTTAAATTCTATAAATATTATACGAAGAGCGAACATTTTTTTAAAAGTAAAATAAAGAGTATTTGTACAACCCAATTGCGCTTCTTGCGTCTGGTTTTGCCGGATCGAAGGACTTCTGGAAAGTGGAGTGATTATGAAAGTGCGGTATTTTTAAGTTTGTTCGATTTGCAATCTGGTTTTGAGGTGAACTTTGTTGTCCGGCTTGTTAAATAATTATTCTCCCTGATTGTCTGCGTGGGTGTCTTGCGCGACTCCCATCCCATCGTAAAACCCAACGCTTTTCAATCAAGCTGAATGGTAATAAGCATTAGCAGAACCACAATTTTTTCAACTTCGCAACCTTTACTTAATTTTCTTGTTGTTGTCAGTGGTGGTGGCTTTTTTCTTATTTCGCTTGGACGGAGAGTGAGAGAAATGAAGGCGCGCGCCCGACCAAGAGAGAGTTAACAGGTGGGCGAATTCCTTCAGTATTCGTCTTGTTGCTTTGCAATTCACGTGGGTTTCGGGATACCAACTCATATCTTGGCTCGGGCCGCATTTTACAATAGTCGCGACCGCGACACCAGATGAACGTTCCACCCCAATTTGCACCCGAGCGCCAAAAAATCAGGGGCACCCACCACCCCCAAACGGTGCACGACCCCGGCAATAAACCCACCGCGAAGTTTCGCCACCCCTGCGCGATCCCTAAGTGCCCCTTTTATTGTTCTCCCTCGTTCGAGTGTAGGTGTGTCTCGGATGTTGTTTTTTCTTTTTTGATATTCAGCTCTTAAGCGAGAGAAAGAGACGAAAAAACAGTCGGACCATAAATTTGTCTGCCTCAAGAGACGCCGTTGAAATAACGCTCATTAACATCTCCAGAAATATAAGACCGCAATGGTAAGGGGACGAAGGAAGCATACAGAACAAGAAAACACAAAGCGGACAAAACGAAAACAAACCAAACAAAAAATGGCCGACGGTTTGGTTAATTTACCTTGTTGAACTTTTAAACACGTGCTGTGGCTGCGCTAAATTTAGAGGTCCCAGCCCTTTTGGAGGAGAACGGCGGCTGCGGTGCATTCAAATAAATTCACCCGTGGAACACCGGCTTCTCTATTTATACTTGATTAAAGTTTCCATCGGAAATGGGTCGTCCAAGATATTAGGGGCGGCGCGGGTGGCTCAGGAACACCTCTCTCGCCCATCGGGGAGTCTTTTCCTTTAATCAATCATAGAAGGCAATAAATCACCGCCGGCTTCACGCGCCAGACGTTAAAATTCCCCATTTAATTTATTAACGTGCCCAACCCCCGTGAAATCGCCATTACATTATCAGCAAACCCACCCACAATTATTTTATTTTACCATTATAATAAAATTACCAGCATTTAATCTATAATTAATAATTATCAACAGAACTAGTACCTTGTGAAATATTTGGCAACACATTCACTTTTAATAACAAAGGATTTCAGTAGTTGGTTCACCATACAGAAATATACTATGTCAAGCATGGTGTGGGTGCAGTATAATATTTATACATTGTTAAAGAAACACTATTCTATGTTTATTTAACCAATTGAATGCTGGTATCCATATAAATATAACTATTTAAATAAATCACATTTAACTAATTTTCTGATAATTATATTAAGAATTAAAGAAAATATGTTTTTTTTAATTAAATTTTTCATAAAATCAAATACATTGCTTTCTTTATTTAGGATTCAGTGGCAATAAACAGAAGTATCACTCGCCAACTTGTTTGTTAAAGAAAAGCAAATATATCCCAGGATTTACGGTTAACGAACTTAGTGCGTTGATGAAAACTCGTATATCGTCGGTCGTAAATTGCAACCGAAATGTGAAATTTAATAGCATTAAAATTCAATCAGTAGTCAAACACAAAATGTTTAATTTTCGTGTAAACACCACATGCAATAAATGCAAGATAAGAGTATTATTAATAGAATTCAAGTTCATCTGTATGTAATTCCATATAGAAAATGAATTAATTAAAAGTTTGTTTTCAAATTATTTCATTTAAGAAAATATAAAAGTAGCTGCGTAAGTTCGAACGTGGGTATTCGTGATGGACCATTACATTTTAATTATACAATCCAAGTGAACTGTTTCAGGAAATTATAGGTTCTTAACCTTCTGCGAGTGCGTTCCAAGGTGGTCCATGAAATTTAATTTACATTATTTATTTACTTTTTTACTAGTAAATGAAAATTCTTCTACTAAACTCTTAAAAAATGATTCAGTTTGTTTTTGAACGTATAATTATAATTTCATGTTTATTGTAATTAGAAAAGAATTATTTTTCAATATAATTCATATATTTTTTTTATGTAAGTTTAATAAATATATAAATTTCGTAAATTAGTTATTTATTCTAGTTCTTTGACTGTTAATAATAATTTATTATATACATTCAAACATATTAAACTTAAACATTTTCCAATTACAATTTATTGAAAAATCTATTGTAAAAGTTAATATGACAGGAGTTTCTTGTAATTTTTTGTATACGAAATAAGTCGATTGTTTCTGGTCCGAAATACAAAGACTACCATTTTCTATCAATAAAGCACTGATGCTTCACGCGTGGGATGGTCACGTTGTACCGTGAAATTTCAATTAACCACGATTCTTTCGTTCATCTGGTAATAGATTTCTTTCCTTCAATAAATATTAAAATAATTTCAGGCAATAAATTAAACTACACGCTGATTTAATAGTGTTTTGTTCAGAGTCCCCATTGTATCATTGTGATGTAAATTGTGTACGCGTTGTTTGCGTGTGGGCTGTTGAAGAGCGGCGGCGGCGGCTGCGGGAGAGGCGGTGGTTGCTGTTGCTGCTGCTGCGACCGAACGGCAGCTTTTAAATCGTGAATATTAATTACGACTGCGCTTGTACTGCCCGTTATCAACAATTTGATAACGGCCGAAATCGGGCAGAAGCGGACCCTCCGGAACAATAGGTAGTAACCTGAGGGATGTTTGGGCGTGGTGCGAGTGCGAGGGTGGTGCCGTCAGGAGACCACACAAAACGCCACCCGACGCATTATCCTCTCTTTTCACAGCGCATCCTCGTAAATTACTACACATGTTTCCTAGAGACGGCCGCTTATATATTTAGAAACCAATTAGTAATATTTTAAGAGAGCACTTACTTCCTGTAATTTCAGAGCTAAAACCTTGTTGTTGTATTCTGTTTACCCTTATTACACCGTAAAAATAGACGGACCGAAACAACAGAAATACATGGATTTATTATTTGTTGAATATCGTTAGCATATGGTGCCTGCACAATTTTATGTGGTATTTCATAATTTTTACTTTATGGTATCCGACTACCGGTAGCTTACATAATCGCATATGCTTATATTATGATGATAGAATGGTTATAAATTTCTCGCGGCTTTGAAACGCAGCATTTAATACTACTTTATTATGGTAAAGTGTCGATGCTTAGATTTTTCTCTTGCCCGCACACAATGATTGCTGAATATTTAAATTGTCAATTGTACAAGGAAATAAACATATTAGTAGTCAAGTGTATATTATCATAAACATCACCTAGCCTTGTTGTAGATTTTCGCATAATTTCCGCCCAACAAACAAACGTTACTTCACATCTTCCTTGAGTCACAAACTAACAGAGCTTACCCAACTGTGTGAACAATGATGAATTATTCTCGACTGCACGTATCCATTGATAGAATGGTAACTATTTAGGTCATTCTATCAAACATAGGTACTATGGATGTCATTTTGACACAATCTAGATTATCGTAAATAATGTTGGATGGAAACTATTATTAATTGATTTTATGGAAATAGAAGAATCAATGATGCAATAAATACCGTTATTTCTGCTGATCGAGCGCGATTGCTGTGCAATTGGTATAAATAAAAACGCAAACAGGAGGTTTATCAATGCCGTGGACACGAAATGCACGCAGGTTTTTTGAGTTGATTAATGCGGTCAGCGCTTATTTCGTTATCAATTTGCGGATGAGTGATGTTTTGCGGATAATTGGAACAGGGAATTTGTTTTCGATCGCAAATTAACGTTCATTTCGGAATGGGCATGTCATAAATTGTATATTCGTCATGCGGCGAGCGCCAACCGCCAACCTTTCTGTTGGATTAAAAATAGGCTCTTTCCGCTCTTCGCCTCCGTCAAAATACGGGAGACAGAAAGGACGTACAAAAAAGTGAACGAAGATAGAGGAGATGAAACCGAAACTACTTTCGAAGATGAAGAGCATTTATTTTAAAAATGGGCGGTTTTATTTTAAACCTCATCCCTCAAATGTCATTAGGGTAATATTTTAATGAGGTTCCAGTAAATGACAATCGCAGTCCATCATAATTTGGAAGAAAATTAGGTATGAAAAAGACAAATTCCCGAATCGTCTATAATGGCCGCAGGGAAAGGATGTTTATAACTTAATCTTCTTTTAATAAGCGCAGCCACACGTGGAAATAGTTGCAGATGAAAAAAGCAGAATTCATTCTTACACAACTCAATCGTATTCTTTTAGATCCGCTTCGTTAAGCAACAAAGTTACTGAAAGTGTCATGTCCTAAGACTGTAATCAACTCCTTTCCTTTTTTGGATTACTGAAAGTCAAAAGGCAGCAAGTAGAGAGGAGTGTTTTAGAGATAAACAATGGCGACAATTTGCTTCGGTCCGCCGCCTTTGCCTCCGAACAAGAAGTCTTTGCTGTCGGGGGCGTCGCAGCAGCAAAGGAACCGCAAGCACAGCCAGAGTTTGCTTTCGTCGACCTATCACAGCTTCCGGGATCCTTCTGAGGACGAGATCGTCATCCTGCTAACGGAAGATCCGTGCAGGAAGCCGAAGGAAAGTGCGCGAACGGTGACGGGCTCTTTGCGGAGGTGCAGGAACGGGAAAGTTTCACTGATACGAAGCCACTCTGATGGGAATCTGGATAAGAGCGGCAGGATAAACTCCAACGCTCCGATGACCATCAATAGATACATCAAGGTTATCAGCGGAAGCTGGAAAAATCTGCTGAATCGTGAGTGTTACATATTTCTCTTTTGTTTCAGTCACGCGCTAATCCCAATTGATTGCTCTCTCTTTATGGTCAAAGAGGCGTTGTTGCTGGTACAAAGTTCTCGCGATATACATTAGCCTTTTTCGATAAGAAAATCCCATGCGACAAACCGAACACAGAGTTTCTACTATATACTATTATAAATGTTTTCTCCGCATCGAATAATGGGATTGCCGTCACTTCCAGGCGACCGAAGTTTACTTACTTCCTGGGATGTCCAGTGTTCTAAATTAATGCGGACACCGATCTCATTCCAGCCACAACCTATTTCCAACAACCATGTTAATTGTATGGTAATTGGGAAAGATATATTAACAAAAAATTATAATTATAGTAGTTAAAGGGGTATAAATCCTGTGTGGTATATGTCAGTATGGCAAGACGTTATTAGTAGACGTATCGTCTTACCCTTCGAGAAAGAATAATTACAGAGCGGCTACAGGGATGGGTATTGCCTTAAAACGAACCATTTAATGATTTACCTGATTGATATTCGTTTTGTATATACGTTAACAACAATTTATAATTATACCTGTATGTTCTATATATTCTGTAGAGTACTAAATTATTTACATTACCACTGACACATGAAGATATGAACGAAACATTTAATCTTTTGACCGAAAAATGCATTTACAATAAACTTGATACGATTAATTTTGTTTCTATTCTTCTCGTTCTGTCGCCTTTTAGCGGAATCGTAAAATTGTTTCCATCCAGCTGGTGTTGTTCTGGCCGGTGCACGACCCTCTTCTCACCAGTTCCTTAATATATAATATTGGCAACGATTCAACTTTACATAAACCTCTTTGGTCTTGCACAAATGCGAGACTTGGATAAACATAATGGGTGGTAAACGAGAGTTTAGTGCCTGCAGGAGAGAAGAGAGTGCTGTGTTAAAACGAATGTGCATGTGTGTGAAAAGTAACACCGTTAATGTCCCGGCATCACCTTCGCAGCACCAGCAAATTGACTCGAGCTGTTCGTGATTGTTGTGTTAAAAAGTCCCTTCCAACTTTAATTTCACACCGAAGAAATAAAACCTTTGCCCGGACGCTAAATAATGTAAAACCGGAATGCGAACGCTTCTTTCGATGGCTCGCTTTGATCGAAGGCACCAAATTGGAAGCTAACCAAATAGTCGAAAGTCTTGTTATTGATGCATTATTAATTGGGTTGTTTAAATAACCCGACAGGTATTTGTAATTAAAAGAACAAGAAGAAGCAGAGTAGAGCTTTCGGAGCTGTTGAGCAATCTGTTCTTGCTTTCCTATTCCATAATACAATGTATAGTTGGATGGGAGAGTGTGTGTGTGGATATGCGTGCAAGGTGCTTGACTGCATGCCCATACTACGGCGGCCTTCATTTGAAGAATTAGAGTTCAGTTTGCTATGGGCGGTGCTGCAGCAAGCGAGCAGCAGCAGCAGCAAGTTGAGGTTCTTTCTTTTTATCGTTCTTTAAAGTGGTGTGCTCTTGAACTGTAAATGAATTCAGTTAGCGTTCTGCACGCTCGACAGGAAAGCGATATAAAGTTATTGGATTTGGCGAAGCCGCACTTTCCTCTTCATACTCTACTCCCTGCCTACATACATATATATACAGGTCTTCTTCGATGAAATTCAAGGATCGCGTTTATAATGCCATCAAAGAAGGTCTGTGGATAGATTTAAGGATGCTTAACGTATCAATTTAGTTTTCATTCACTTATATAGATTAACTATGGATCGAGTTACAGCGTATACAAGATTTCATTTCAGAATTACAAACTAATTATTTTAATACCTAAAAGTTTTAAACGGATTTTCTTTCAAGAATTATGCACTTTAGTCAATAATTAATGGCTTAAGATTTAATTATTATGAACTCTCAATAAATTAATATATTCAACAAAGTTAGTAATTTATCAATTCATTAAGAAATGCCTAGTTGCTGTACTAATTATTATTTTTTTGTAATTATGGTCGAAAAGAGTGCGATCAATAGCCCCTTGCAAAAGTTATGTAATTATTATTATTGTATAAATATCTTTTGTTTTCTTTTGTCTTTTTATGACTGTTACAATAAATGTTATTATTTTATGTTATTAATGTTTTTTTTTTCTTCAAAATCTCAAATTGATATTTAAAAACATACAGTTTGTGTATCATTAGTGAATGAAATGAGAAGTTGTTTATAAATCATACAGCTTGATGAATAGGTTTCTGGAAAAATGACTTCATATATTTGGAACTGAGTTTCGATTCCATGCCATTAATATTCCATTAATTAATTAGGGAAAACGTTGCTCTTCTACGTATTTTTGGAAAGGCAAGGGGAGCAGATGGAAATGTTTTCCGTGCACAAGTAACAAAATCAAGAGGGTGCGAAATTAATAGTAAACAATGGACTTGGGGGGTGGCAGAATGAGATGGTGATTTACTCGTTTCGTCTGGTGCAGTGTAAGAGTGTAGCGTAGTCAGCAAATAGAGAGTTCGTGTAATATTATTTTAATGAATTTACGTGCATACAGGAAAGTGAACGAGTCTAGACATCACATCCTATTCATCATTGTGCTGTTATTGTGTGCACGAATGATAACAAACACAATTGTGATGCGGATGCAAAAAGGGATAAGAGTGAAGAGAGCTCTTCTCAGCGTCGCTCGTGCAATGGTTATGGATTGCAAACCGGGGCGACGCCGCCGACGCCGTTTCGTTTTCCAATGATGATTCCATTATCGATTCCACGTAATGGAAAACCGTTCCGTTTCGCACTTCGCACAGCTACACAGTTATCCCTCTATTACAAAATAATAACGCAGAGGAGTCGCTTAATGGATTCAATACAATTCGGCTCTTTCACATATATGTATGATCTATGACTTGGCAATTTGAGCAATTTCCTGTCAGCACAAAACATTACATTTCGTAAATGTTTATTATCGATGACGCATCATAAATGACAAAACAAAGTTCCGAAGAGGTTAATAAACTAATAGCTAATTTCGTTTTTCGATTAAGTATGTGTGTAGTCAAATCTGCATCAACATTTACTTTCCGTTTACGTTTATCCACTTTTGATCGTGGTTTCGATTTCCATATGGTCTGAATCTATCGTTTCTGCACTGCAGCACACGCACACAGGCTAAATGTATGCTCGATGCATATAGGTCAAGTTTAGTATCATAGCTTGTTATGTCATTGCTGTGTGTCTTGCGTAACACCGAGTTGTTGCCAATGCCTGGTTTTGTGCTCCAGCTAATGATGTTTACAAATACGAAAACAATTTATCGCCACATCCATTATTCAAAGTCCAATAAGGATATAAGGTTTCATACTCTAAATTCGGAGACGTAAAAGAATAATACAACTGAAGGAAACCACCGATGTTTCCCCCAAGGTTCTGTTGTTGTGTACCTGCGATTTTTTTAATGGAGGGCCAAAGTATTTATTACTGCTGAAACCATTATATGTTATTTAATAGCTTGTAGTTTTGGATTCCTCGATTCTTCTATTTATTTATTTTTTTTGTTAGAAAATTTATACGCGTGCATTTTTTTGGATAACACAGACGTCAACCGAGCCTCCATAAAATATAATGGTTTAGATTAAAAAGGATTTTAGGAGGTTCATAACAATAAAAACATAATGAAATAATAAATAACGGACCGAGGGTACGTTCCTCTGCACCATCCTTTTGGGATTCTATAAAATATATCGGATTGCGCTATAACTCCAAAGAGGGGAGGGTGTTTCAATATAAAGTCGCATCTAGTGGGAAATCTCAGATATTAACGCGGTACATGAATTTAATTTACAGATCTAATTAAAAAATACACAAACACAAAAATCGGGTACATACATGATCCTGGGAAGTTTTGTGGGTATAATGTGATCACGCGATGTTTCGCTTTTACTGGTATTGCGGTTCCAGGAAATTCGAGCTGATTCCACTTTTGTGGACGTGGCATTAACATTTCTTTATTATATTTCTCGAGGAAATGTTAAGCTAAGAATAATTGCGGAAAATTATTTTTGGTATTATTATTTTTATTGCAAAGGTCACAATGACAAATTACACGATTTCTATACAAAAAAAAATAAGTATCACTTCTGTTTACATTCTAAATGTCATGGGATCATTTCTGTAAAATTATGTAATATTCTTTAAATGGATTGTGGTCACATTGAAAGTGAATATAATTTGATTTAACTGGTATTGCAATTCCAGCATATTACATAAGTTGATTCTATTTATATAGATGTGACAATAATTTATAATTTGGCGTTAAAGCAGAATCTTATTTAAAATTTTAATAGAAATTAGTAGAAAAAGATCAATTTTTGTTTATTTTCTTACATATATTTCATATATTAAAGGAAATATGAATATATGAACAAATGCGGAAATTTGTTTCGTAGAAATCATCACGATTATTTACTTCATTTATGAATAAATTCTATTTACTTTCTAATTCTTTAATTAACGATTATTTTCGATTTATAGTAATGGATTAGTAACGAATTATGTAATATTCTTTGAAAGAATGTTTTATGATTATTACGAATGTGTATGTCTGAGTTTTTTTAGAATTACTGTAGAGACTAATAATGAAAAGAGGGCTTTCTTGCATTTAATCTTGGAGCAATCATGTGTGATTATATTCTAAACCTGTTCATGTTTTCGTTCGTAATGCGAAATGGACATGGCGTAAACAAATAAATAACCCATTTAATTGTGGCAATTATTTACTGTAAACGTTTTGTGTGTGTGTCCAAATATGTAATGGATTCACAGGAGGAATACCGGTTTTGTGTTTTAAAAAAACGTAATTAGTCTAGATCTCTGAAGAAGCAAGAGGCGCCCATCTCATTCATTTTCCGTTATTACCCTTTCCTTTAGCTGCTCGCTTTTCTCGCGTCTCGGACTGAATGGAATGAGGCTCGGATACATATAAATGCGTTTTATCAATAAACTTATTTATGAATGAAATGCTAATGAAATGGTCTACTATTAAGGAAATATAACGTAGGCACCAATGCCTTCTATCTAGTCAGGCATCGGCCCACTGCAGATCCCTGACCGAGTATTTATGGTTTGCGCAATTTTTGCCTTGTCCGTTTGTATTCATTCTTTTCCGTTTTCTCTTTGGTATTTTCAACTCTTTTCTGTTTCTCCTGGTGGGCGAATTGAAGGAGGGAACAAGTCAATTGGTTTTTAGTATCATTGCGCCGGGCAATTAGCAGTTACATAAGCCCGAATTTAGTTGGGCGCGCAGGGATTTGGAGCCCCCTCTCGAATCCAGATTAAATTCCATCCGAGAGCGAATTATTTTCATTTTAAACGGTTATTGGAGGTGAGTGCGTGTCTCGCTTGAGTTTTGTTCATTTTCGGGGCCGTTGCGATCGTTAGAGATTCAAATTAGGCTCGAACTGGGGAAGAAGGGACTATTAGCAATAATGCATATTCATCGGGAAACGTTGTTTCTGCGATTATACCATGTTTTCTACTTCTGTTGCTCTCCGTATCAACGGGCACCCACCTACAATAATGGAATTACAGTCACGACCTCCACCTCTCTCCTTGCATTAAACATTTTAATGAATTCCCATTTGTTTCTGACATGTGTTTAAGACATATTGCAGACACGAATTCCCATTCCAAACAAATCCCCGAATTATTATCCGTGACGCAACAGGAGAGAGAGAGAGCGAGGGAAATGAACATGGAAATATGATCATGCTATTTATTGAGCATACATGTACCAATATGGCATGCGCATAGATAAATCAATATGGCACTTCTTACTTTTTCAGCTGGAATGGGTTATGGGATTTGCATAATGTATGGTATCGCGCCATGGTTGGCTTCTCCAGCCGCAGGAGTCAATTGCTGGAATGCGTACACGGAGGTGTTAGCGGCTGTAATGAATACGTGCAGGCATGTACCGATAAGAGGGAACAATTTACATGTTCAGCTACTCTAATTAATCATTCCGGTATGACGGTTTCGAGAGGGAGCCAGATTTAATTAATATATTATACGCGGTCCCCAGTTTGGACTGGAACGAAAATAACACAAAAAAAAAACGACGAGAGGTGAAAGAAACTGCGAACGGCTTCCTTGTTCGGTCGGCTGCCGGACGTAAATTACTTCTGACAATGCCCACCGTGCCAATTTACACATTATGATCACTCTTTCAAAAGAACCCCTCATATACAATGTTACCCATAGCAACATAGCTGCAATGACTAATGAGATATCGTGTCAATAGATGCACCACACAATTCATTGGTAAATCGATTAATTACACATTCGAAAATTTAATGGTATCATTTTAAATTGATCAAAGGTGTCAATGATGTTGAAATACAGCAAACTTTATACATTTGAATTATAACAAATAAACAAATATTTATTAATAATACAACAAATATGCTAAAAACTCTATATTATCAATAATAAAATTGAATGCAACAGTAATTAAGGGTCCTTACAAGAGTATCCATCTCGTGGATATGTATATTATTATTAATATGAAATTAATCTGTCAATATTTTATGATCCGTTATATTTGCTGTTGCGTAAACAACTTAATGTTTACATTGAACGCAAGCGAATAAAGCTTTTGCTGGCTATAAGGATTGGCAATAAAACTTTGTTAATAATTTATTTTGACGCCCGAAGTCCTTCGTTGCGAAGTTTCAACAACTTTGTCATAAAATCAATTACTTTTTTTAATTGTAAATTTTAGTTACACAGTTCATAACTCGCCGAAATTAAATTTCATAGAACCCCCTTGACTTGAGACTTTTCGATATTAAAAAAAATATGTAAGTGCAATTAAAAACTTTATTAATTTAATTTTTTATCGTGTCGCGTTTTAAGCTTTGTTTAAACAAGGAAATCCCGACGATTGGCAGGCTTTTAATGATTTTCTGGGGGATGGGGTTTCGTCTAATTGATTTATTCGTAGTCGTTGCCTTGGATTCCTTCGACGACGACAACCATTAGGATTTAATATTCCTCTAAGGAGGCCACCCTTTATTTTTATTTGTCGCTGCAGCCGTGGCTCTAATTAAATATGTAAATTTCGCGTTTACGCCCACCGAGCTACGCTGGGAATTTATAAAATCGGTAATTTCCCTCACAAATTAATGAGGACTTTTATTGGCAGTAATCTCGGACCGAAAGCATCCTCAACCTACGCTCCTGCTCCTCTCGTCTGCTCTCAGCAATTGCAACACCATAAGCAGTTTGTTTTAGAGAGGCAATAGTGAACTGACTTATAACATGTTCGTTATTCGGTTATCGTAATCAAGTTGGATTTTTATCAACGCGCTTAAGGGAACGTAAATTCTGGGCTTACCGTGTGTGTGGGCTATACCTGATCCGAGCTGGAAGAGAAGGACGGAGCAAAAAAGGAAGTGAATTATTTCAAAACCATATGTTCGATAATATGCAAATGGGCATCAACCTTTCATTTTAAAACAAATACATAACACACGTACCTGATTCGCGCACACACACATGCATACACATTGTGCATTTTTTCGTGTTACATATTCATAATGGATATATGCAACGCGTATTATTTATGCTCGAGTCTCTTGGTGAGCGTGAGCCGAGTTTTTCCAGCAAAATCGAAAGTAAAATTGGCGCCAGCCACCAAATGTGGGCGAGCATCTCTTGCGTCACGTGCACCAGACGTTGCTGCTGCTGCTGTTGCTGCGACCGTCAAATTGAAAATTCCGACACTCTTAACACCTGACGGTGAAAGGTAAATAAATCTAAGACCGGTGTCTGGCGCCTCTCGCAATTATCCCATTGTGTGTACCGAAAAGACACTTGGGCTTTATTGCACCGCAGGGGAATTGTCGCGCAATTGCTCATAAATTTGTTTACTGAACTGCACTCACCATTACCTGCACTTTTTCAACTTGAACCCGCATTAATTAGCGCCTGTTGGCTACTTCCTCGAAGGATTCCGACGAGTTCTCATGTCCTGTCACTCGCGACAATCGAGACGTCAGATCTGCAATCTTGAAATAGTAAGATTTTACCAATTCTAATGGTAATCTTGTTGATTGTAGAATAATATTCTTAACTTAAGGATAATGCCTTAGAATAATCACAATATATTTTTCACTGAAATGATGACTTAGGTGATTTGGGAATACCTATTTTCTAAATAATACCTCGCTTAGTCCGGTTAAAGTGATAAAATGCGTATTTCTTTATCATTCAGATATATTCGATTTGACGTACAAAATCGGAATGTGTCCGAAAAATAAATACACAATGTAACGTTTTGAACCTTAAACCATAACAATTCGGGGTTTATTTTGTTCGACGGGAATGTGTCAAGTCGCAGTCAAAACATAAACAAATCCGGTTTAAATGCACGCTTGATCGCTTAAATGCAGGATGATTGATCGAATGTAGAAATGTGAGCGAACGGCGAGCAACGCCCCAGAATTACCTTATCCTAGGGCTGGCTTTGCGTATATGTTTGTTCGAATGTTTTTGGGAGGGTAATTCCATCAGTCATTCGGTGCTGCTAAGACTAAGATCTGCAATTCGGTGCGGATAAAGTACGATGAATTGTGTTATTATCGTTGCACGTGAATAATGTTCTTTGTTTCTTTCCTATCTTTGCAGTTGGCGGCATGTCGCGGCCCCCAAAGCCGGCGGCTACAGCCAAGAAGGTCGCACCGCCGGCCGTACCCCACGAGTTCAGGCATTCCGGAAGTTCCTTCGGATCCGCTGGTTACGCTTCCTCCGAGGACGCAGGATTCCTCGCTCCCTCTGAACCACCAGGAGTGCCTAGAGGTGAGTTTAGCTTACATATTTAAGCTTTCTAAAACTACTCAGATTCATATAATACTTCTGGTGTAAATACATTTTTTTATTGAATTTACTATTAACATCAGTAATTTGTTGTGTACATTTATTTCAACGAAGATGTTATGCTGAAAAACGTCAAGTGTAAACGGTAAAATAAGAAGAAGCGTTGAATGGAATTGGTTTATTTCATCGTCTCAAATTGATAGAGATTTGAAACATCAAGGAGGAATTCCCGTCTCCTCCTTCGAACGTGATTTATTTGGTGGCGGAGTGTGTGCGCACTTGATTTAAAAAAATGTGCACTGCATTCAGTCAGTCTGGCTTTAAGCTCGTAAATAGATTTTGTGGAAAGCAAGCAACTGGCCTGCCTGGATTGGATGGCTGACTGCTTGTGCTTTTGCTGCTGCTGCTCAACTAACAACACGTCCGATGGAAATGGTCGATTATCAATCACCATTGCAGTGTGAAAGAGCGATGGCCTGCGATACTGGGCTATTTGTCTAATCCTGAAAAGGTTGATCGTCTTCTGTTCACTGCCCTCGCACTCCCTTCTCTTGCGCGATGAAAAATAAATGATTTTCCCGGAGACTGCTTAATAATTAATAACACCGTCTACGTCTGAGAAAAAAATCGCAGAAGTACGTGATTCCAAAAGGAGATAAAGCATCTTCCTTGGCGCCTGAATATAAAAAAATACGAGTATGGAGAAGGAGAGAAAAGAGAAACTAGGAAAGGGACGAAATTGACAATCGTTAGGAATTTCTTCTTTGTGACACTTTGATCGGTGGGCTCGAATCCACTATCTCCTCTCCCGATGATGAAATTGAAATTTTATGTTTACTCCGATCGAATCGATTTCGTGTAGAGATAACGTTTAATGCTCATTATTTACCTTGCTTTCTAGTATTCCGGCGTCGCTCCAAGCTTTCAGACACTATAAAAATAAATCAATATTTTTAATAGATGTGTTCATTAAGAATGGAGACCCCTTCATTCGTGTTCTTCTTCAACCAATCAAGGTTGCGAACTTTCCTCTTTCCGCAGGGCAAAACTCTTTCTCTCGTTTCGTTAAGGAGGACGTGTTTAAAGCGACTTAATGGTCACGCTACCGTTCACCAGGAAAAAAGCACTCTTCGAGGGGAATTTATTGCAATCGCAAATTTACAGCCAATTTATTTTCAACTCGTATTTTTGCGAGAAAGAGAATGTTCTTTCTACCCTTTTAATTTTGCAATTTCAATAATAATAAGATTTATTTTACATGCTCGTTCAGAATTTGCCTGTTAAGGATGGTCACTTTATTTCCTTATTGTTTTTTTTTTCAATATTAATTTCCTTATGATTTATAGGTGTAGTAAATCTGACGAAAAAAGGCTTGATGTTAATTTCGCAAATTACAACACACGTGAGGCGGTAGCTTCCAGAGGGGAGTGAATGAAATCAGGTGCACTCTTTGTATTGTTAAAAAGATGTTAACGGTACGACCTTCCAAGTATGGAGATGGCCGCTTACAGCAGACGCGTCAAACTGGTTCGTTCGTTATATATTTATTGATTGGAATTTTAGGAGTTCAATCACTCCCATTCAATCGATCTCTCCTCTTTTCGTCTCTCTCTTTTTCGCTCTGGTACACAGCACACACACTTTACTTACGGCAACTGCAATACATATTTACATTTAACACTTCATCATTTCAAACGACTTCTTCATGTTTTCGCTCCGCGGCGGATATCTGCATATTTTAATTTATTAGTGTCACTGCGAGGCGGCGCGCATTCATCATCCGAGCTCATACTTTCCTTAAATTACTAACTTTGTATGTTCTTGTCTTCTGGTCGGGAGAGCCTAGAAATTTCGTTATCCATTCAGCTGCGTCTTTGATTAAGATGATTAACTTCTCCCTATCTTTAGAATTTCCAAAAGAAAAAGAAACAATTTGTCCAACTCTGGATGAATTGATGGATGACTGGTAATTGCGTATCGCGTTACAATTCACTGAAATTATTGCATCACTGACCTTAGTGAAGCGGAGCAATACTTGATGCGATCAGAATGAAAAAGGAACGAATTGCAATAAGAAGCAGAAGAGGGAATGGAAAAAAAGCGAAAGAAATAAATACCGGCATTCTTCTTGCCAATGGTCTTAGTTGTACGGCGCCGCGAAAGGCAATAGCAAGCTCGACTTGACTTCGCCATTTCTGGATGCGCTGTTAAATGTTGACAACGAGAAGACGACGGTTAGGTATTTTTATGAAATCCCTTACCATCGGGTTTGCAGTCTCTGCTTATTCATGCTCGCCCCATCTCCTTTGTTCTCTTGAATTCGCTTCCTGGTTATGCGAACTATTTTGCTAATGTCCCATCATTTCCTAATTAAGGTTAACGAAATGCCAATTTCCTCTGCTTTCACTCTCACGATATAATTGAAAATCGAAGGTTATTTAACCTGCACATTTATTCAACTTTTACTCCTATCTTGCTGCAGTCGATAATTCGAAGAATTCTCATGTTTCTCACGGGTGTGTTCACCATAAATGATTCGGTCATCGATTGAGCTACTATAAAGTTACCATTGATGGGCTAAGTCAAAGCTCGATTTGGATTTTAGAAAAATAACAAATCTAATCTAAATATTTTGCATTTTCTAAATGATGTTTACGGTTATTTGCAGATGATCACTCGGATTATGGGAGCACAGTTAGTGGAAGCACCGGAAAATCTCCGGGACCGGTCTTCCCACCGCCTTCGTTCACCTTTCCGACAACGCATACGGGAGCTGTTCTCACCCACAAGGCAGCAGTCTACTACCACCACCAGCTTAGTCTTCAAGAAGACCAAGGAATTGATATGACCCAAGTAAGAGATTGTTCTCTAATAGTTTTAATACAGTTTTGCTAATATGACATGTACGATTTCAGTCTCCTGGAAGAGATAGTCCCGGATCATCGAGTGGCAGTGCAGGTTCCGGATCGAGACATAGCACGGCGTCTTTGGACAGCGGAAGGGCATCTTACCACCCTTTAAGCACAGCTGGGCGCAGCACGATAGGCTCGGCCAATAGCCCCAGGTGTTCATTAAGTTCGTGTTCGATTGGTTCCGATCAGGGCCGGATCGAACGAATGATTCTGCAAGGCGTTTCGGTAAGTTAGCTCTCGTTCGATTGAATATTTAGACAATATGCTGATTGTGTTTTGCTTTGGGTGTTCTTCGATGATAGGATCAAGAAATAATCCATGCTTGGTTGGTCGAGCTGCAGTTCGAAGAATATATCCAGCTGTTTCTGCAAGCCGGCTACGATCTTCCGACCATTGGCAGGATGACTCCGGAGGATTTAACGGCGATAGGCATCAAGAAACCTAACCATCGCAAGCGCCTAAAGTCCGAGATTGCGACTCTCAACTTGCCAGACAATTTACCCGATTATATACCAGTATGTAGTTCAATTAATATTCGTTTGTTTAGTATCGTAATTGACACTTTTGTTTGCAGGGATCGTTGGAGGAATGGTTGAGATTGTTGCGATTGGAGGAGTATCAGCCTGCATTTTTAGATCAAGGCTACCACACTGTTGACGATGTAGCACAGCTTACTTGGGAGGATTTAGAGGAGTTTGGAATAGTGAAGTTGGGCCATCAGAAGAAAATAATATTGGCGATTAAGCGGATTAAGGACATACGGGCAGGAAAACGATTCAATACGGCGGAAATGAACAGATCTTACACTCAACAGGTAAACCAAAACTAGATTTACATTATATACCATCATATATCTCTCTCTCTCTCTGTTTCTATCTGTCTATCTATCTGTATTTATCTATTTGTATTTCCGCCCACGCTCCCCGAAGCGCATGGTTTTTTATTTATGATTTATGTTATTATTATTTTGTGGTAATCGTAATCGAAACCCTGGAGAGTGTTTATGGTTTTATTACCGAAATATAAGCACGTAAGGTCTAGTCGCTTATGCTGCATGTTTGTTGTTGTAAAGGATGTCGTGGTGCACGCACCCCTTGGTCCGTCATCGCCCGGTGTTCCGAACGTCCACAGCACCTTCCGCTCATTCCACCAACCTTGGGAATTGGACCAAACGCGACAACTTGCCGGCGCCGGCACGCACTACATACAGTTTTGCACTGACATTGTTCCCATCAAGGTATAATATACACTTTAGTTAAACCTACACTTATTACTCTACTTCTTTATATGTGTAATCGATGTTCTTCAAGTCCAAGTCTCTCCTAATCGCTCTGCTCATATACTTATATCGAATGTTTGTTTACAGATTAGAACAGGCAGAGGCAAGTCTTTAGAGTCGCTGGAGGATCCAACCGAAAGGACCCATCACACATTTAGCGTGGACAACGCGCAAACCCAACAGATGTACTATCCACAAACGATGCCGTGGCGTAGGTCTTACGATGACGGTGATATAACACCCACAAACGAGTCAGGATTGTTGTACGAAGGCGGCGGCACCTTACCACGACCACGAGGTGTCATCAGACCTAGACCGATAGCGAAAATACAGGCGAAAGCTCGCGAATCTTTCCCGGATTTCGAGAAGCCGCAATTTAACACGGCTCCACAATCTCCATACAAAACATTGGCGCGAGATATAATCGACGGCACGAAGTATCAGATGCAATACGGAAGTCCGCTTATGGGCAAGAAGATGCCACCGAATCCACCGAAGCGTTTAGATTCGTGCAGCGAGGGCGGCGAAACGACGACAACGGTGGAGATCCACCACGTCCAGACCTCCAGTCCGTTACCGTTGCCGGCTTATCCCAGCTCCGATAGTCTGAGCATATCTTTGGAGTCCCAAGGTGATCTTCCGCTTCCGCCCCCACCTGCTCCCGGTACACCACCCGGAGCTCCGAAAATGAATTCTTCCAGATCGTGGGGCGCCGAAGAACAGGAGCTTATCAACACATTGGCGTTGCAGCACAGAAACGGCTCTGATGCTAGTTTTAAGGTATGTTAAACTATATACCAACATGTTTCTCGCGGTAACTTTTGATCTATAAAATGCAATACCCCGTAGATATTTAATCACTTACAAAATAGAAGCATTATTTAAAAGTATCTGAGTAATGAATAATTATAATTCCAGTTTTCTTATTAAGATATATTTAATATTTAATTTATATATGAATTATTAAGAAATTGCGTATTTTTGATATTAAATTCAATAAATGTTGCTTAGCTAATTTAAAAAAATTCTAAACCGGTTCAAGCCATGTTTAAGATTGTGTATTTCTGCTAAAACTATGAAAAGTTTAGTCTTTACTAGATTAAGAAATTATTTTCTTGTTTTCAGTCGAGTTCAAGCACAGAATCAGATTCACTGCCATTCGCGAATGAAAATGCCGGCACGATAAGGACGAGAGCTGGAAGCAGGGGCGTCGAATTCTCTCCTGCAAAACCACGTTCAGGGTTGCCTCCACATCCGTCCCCGACACCAAACAGGCAACCTCCGTCCGCCAGCCGCCCTCAAAGAACGGAGTCCGTCGACGTGCTCAACGACATTGGCAATATGCTCACCAATTTAACACACGAATTGGACGCCATGCTGGAGGAAGAGAGATTAGAACAACAGCAACAGTCATGTTGTGAATAAGACTGATACAAAACACAAAAGGAACGTAAGAACAAGTCGGGCACCGCTCCTGGTGATCCCGTTTTTCTACTTCTCTTTACATTCTTCAACAGACACTTCGGTTCAAATCATTTTATTCTCTCCTTTTAATTTCGTTTATTTTTATATGTATATAAAAAAACAGCAAGGAAAAGATAACGGAAATTTCATTTACAAACATAGTTTGTAACAATTTTAGCCTTTCCAGTACTTTAACTACATATTGTTTTTCGGGAATACTTCATTATCCTTTTTATGTTTTGAAGAGAGTGGCTGACAACTGGAGAAGGTCCTTGTCTGGATTAATTGTTTCTTTGTTTATTTTTCGATAAATTCTATTTATTTATTATCATAGATCTCTGAAAAATCAAATTTTATTAGTTAAAGTAGACGTAATGCTGATGAAAAAAAAAACATATTTGTGATATCCTTTAATTGTTTTTTAATCTTATTTTACTTTATGTTTTCAAATTGAAATAAAAATCTTTTCTATTTAATTACAATTAAGTGCTTAGGGGTACTTAGGAAGATTTGCACATTGAGCCTAAACCAAAGATTATGATATTATATTGATAGGAAAAAAATCTCTTTGATTTTTCTATTTAAATAATACTGTAATCTTTGTCTGAAAAAAACTGAAAAATTTCTATTATTTTGTAAATGTTTCTTATCATCGTTTCGAACTATGTATGTATAGTCAGGGTTTGCAGCAATTCTTTAGGTGATAGGCTCTATATAATATATTTTATTTTTTGTTTGGAAATTTTAAATGGTATCTATTAGATGGGAGAACGATATCGGCCATTTTTAGCGTTATCTACGTGTATATAGGTTGAGTATATATTATAAATAAAACAACTAATTATAATTTTACATTTATAATTTCTGTAGAGTTTAGTTTTATTATTTTGCATAGGGAAAGAAAACTAATTGGGAATATTCGGATAACAGATGAATTTTTGTACAAAGCCAAGTTTAGTATACGGAATACAGAAGGAGGAAGACGTTTAAACAATATTAATTAGTTAGGGCGTTTTAGAACATATGTAAATCACATCACATTCGGTGCCCAAAAAAAAAAACCGTTTTACTAATTACTAATTACAGAAACGTTTCATTTCTTCTATAAATATGTGGAATATGTGTCGTCGCTTATAATCAATTTTCCGTTTCGTTGGTTCGTGAATGTTTGAAGACGCCTTGGCAACAAGAATTAGTCATTTGTTGGTTTGATAGGGAAAACAAATGAACACAAAAGACTGGTAGTTGGATTTTTTATCTGAAATTTATCTCTAATTTGACATGTATGCTTACATTTATTTCATACTTTATTTTTGTGCCATATGCAACAAGAACTTTTTATATATAACATATATAGGGAAGAGTGGAAAAAAAAATTGGAAATTAAATGCAAACCATGAGTGATGAGGTATAAGAGGGTATGAGGAAACTTTTGTAAAGTGTAGCCAATTTTTACATACATTTTTAGATAAATAAACAAGTAAAGGTGGTATATTTTAGTGCATACATGGAATGATTAAAGAAATAAAAAATAACAATTACATGGTATAATTAAAGCAAGTGTTACGTAGCATTAAAGATCTGTGTTCGACATTATTGTTTATATAAAATATATGGTAATAATTTGAGTGCTTATTAACATTAATTTTAAGTTTTCTATCCTTACCTTCTATTTTTATTTTAAATCTCTTTTCAATAAGTTTTATTTCGATTACTATGTTTAATATTATACATAAAATATTATAAATACCCTATTCGTTTTTATTTTGTACAATTGTTTTACTATTATTTAATTAATATTTGCTTCAAGCCGATTATGATGCGATTCAGTGAGAAGCTTGGTGCAAATATGATTAGCCATTATTTAAACTACTTAATCAAAAGTAAACAAAAGCCATACAAAACATTGGGAGCCTAATTGTTTAATGAAACTACTTAATATTATATATTATATATTTTTAAAAGTAAGACATTTCCTGCATTCATAGCCGTTATTACAATGTCCATTTAATTTCTATTATATTTGTTTAATTATATTTGTTAACAATGATTATGAAAATAGAATAAATAAATAAATGAAAATAAATTTTGTATTTTTATTTTAATACCTCTTTTATTCAAATGATTATTTCAGCCTATAATTATTTTTGTTGCATATTCACAAATATAGTTTTCTTGGCATTTAAATTATTTATTATTTAGCTGCTAAATTTGTCAATTTATTAATAAATATGTGAAATGTAATGCAATGAATTCTATCAAATTTATACGGTATATATTTTTATTTTATTTTTGTGAATTATCTTCATAAATTATATATCTAGTTATTGATTATGGTTGTAAAAATACATAACATTTTATTTTGAAATAATAATTACGTTAGTTAGTCCTAAAGGGCTATCGATATAAGTCTTTCCACTAACTCTTTACATTTATACACGTAGTTGTTATTTTATACGTTTTGTGAAAATCACTATTTTTGTTGTTCTGTTTATTTTATTGTAAATTTAATTAGTAAAGTAAGTTCCTTATATACTTATAATTTATTAGAGATTTAAAATTTCTTTTATTAGTAATCAAAATAACAATATTATTTTTTCAAGTACTCAATAAACGTTATTTGATTTAATAAAATTAATGTATATTTGTCTTTGATAAAACTAATTATTTACTTTCATAATAATTTAATTTAGTAGTTTCTAGAAATTCGTTGACCATTATTGGATGGAATGACCTTTGTCAGTAGATTATTGGATGGAAAAAAAACGAAATATAAGAATAACAAAAATTGTATGTGTCTTGGGGCCGAAATACTTAGGTCGCCCTTTAGTCGTTTTTGGTGATTAATAAATATGATTATTATTATATAAGAATTGTATTAAACATTACAACATATATTTATAAAGTTATACTACAGACCTTTTATACAATTAGAAAAGAAGCAAAACTCCTTGAGACTGTATAGGAAAAGGAAGTATGAACAAAATAATAATATATACATTTTTTTTTACATTTTCTTTATTATATTTCAAATTATTAAATTAATCCAAACAAGGTTTACATTTTTGTTTTCATCAATTTATTCTTTATATTTTGACTGTATGTATGTTCATTAATGTTCTTAACTTCGTTATATTAGTTATAATTTATTTTTGAAGACGAAAGATGTATCAAACCATATCATAATCGCATAGTCTTAAATGCAGAATAATATATTCACAGTGCCGTAATGAGCGAAAGAGACATATATTTAGGAAAATTTACTTGTTACATTATTATTTTTTTTTGTAATTATCGGGTTAAGGGTTGGTGCAAGTTAGATACTTGTCACTTTCGCAACTTTCTGCCACAGGCGCTTCACATCCTCCTTTCGGTCTGTAAGTTACATTTAAATTAGACTAAATGATTTTAGATGTTCTACTTAATTGCTTTATAATAATAATAATATTTATAGCAACAACAACTACAAGAAAAATACAAATAGAAGATAATGTATATACAATGCAAATAAAATGTAATTATTGCTGCAGAAAGCTATAGACCATAGGTATTTCTGCCCGTACTTAATCATTATTGACTACTGCAAAAAGGCTATCGACTTAGATTTTTATGTCAAATATACAATATAATATTTATTTATAAATTTGATATACATTTATTACAAAGGTCAATAACGAGGTACTCTTCCTAATTTGAAAAATTGTTTATTTTGTAAGAAAGTATCACTCAATGTCAGTATCTTTTTAACAATTTATACAATAACCATGGGGCAATTTCATTGTTAAAGTGCATAATTAAAAAATGAACATGTATAGGACTCAGCAACCGGATCCTTGAAGGGATATAACAAATTTAGGAAGGCTTAGGAAGTGAAAATAATAATATACATAATAAGGTCTTGTCCGACATTCATGTAACATTAACTAATTAAAGGGTAATTAAAAAAGTGTATTACCAAATATGAGCGAAAAATAGCTTAGTAAATCCCACCGTTTTTAATTCGTTCTGTTGTGTGGATGTAAGTTAATAAGAAGATGCTTGAATATAATAAGCATTAACAAATAATAACCACTAGTCGATGGTATAAATAGGGTTATAATAAACATATAAAAATAACTGAAAAGAAAATATTAATACTTATTTTTTGTGTCAGTAATTTTATTTACAATCTATTCAAGCTGAACAATAAGTAAATTGGTCGCGAATGACATTGACCAGTGAAACTATCCGGGTGGATGTTTACCGTTATTGTGAATATAAACATTATATCATTTACTTAAATCTATAAGCTGAATCTAGTGGTTCATAACGCTTAAGTCTATTAGTTGTTTTGCTGTTTCAAACAAAGTCAATACCCAGAACATTATTATGTAATTCCAGTTTGTTTGTGTATCTGCTACTAAACATCGGTATTGTATCCTGAACAAAATCTGTATGGAGATCTTCATGTATTTGCCTATTTGAAATGAACTACAGTGCCCTGATGATAGTATTTTGATTGAAATCTCTGGATAATTTGTATGTTCGATTTGCTGGCTACACCCCAGAATTGGATGCCATATGTCCATACTGGTTTTAAGATTACCTTGTATATTAATAGTTTATCCACCACTGATAATTCCGACTTTTGTCCTAATAACCAATAGAGTTTCCTAAACTTTATTTCAAATTGTTCCCCTTAGCCTGAATGTGGTCTTTCCAGGTTATTATTACTTATTATAATTAAATTGATTCACGATTTTTAGGAATAATTCCTTTAATTTTTATAAAATTTCACTGGCTACTTTTATTATCAATATAGATATTTTTTATTGGAATCAATAATTTGGAAAATCCGGATAAATTTTTAAGTACGAAACTTTAGAACACACACTATAGTTTTTCAAATATATATTTTAGCTTTTTTTATCATCTTTTCAATTTTCCGAGAAAGTTTCCAGTTATAAATGACACGAGTTCAATCCGAAGATAATAAATATTTAAGAAAGTAGCGATAAGAGCGATTATAGTTATTCGACCAGAAGAAAATCTCCTCTGCGCATTGCTAGAAGTTGGTGCTGCCGTATAATGCATAAAATTCCGGTGGATTTTCCAGGGGGTAGGAAAATATTGCAAAGGCCATCGGAGCGAAATCAGCAAACGCGGCAGAAGTTAATGCGGCGTGAACCGAAATTTTAATATGAATTTAGCAACAAATACAAACCATTAATCTTTGAGTCTCTAACTACAAGTTGTACACGGATATGCGTTTGAACACTCCATCAACTTTTTGAACAAAACAAAGTAACGCTTAGGGTGTGCGAGTAAAAAGGGAGAGAAAGGCTGTACGTTATTGAATGAGGTCCGTACACTGCATAAAGTGTGTATGTGCGAAATATAATAATCTAGCGAAGGAAGAAAGTAAAACGGGCTTTTGTTTGTTCCCAAGGGATGAAAACACACACTCTCCATTCGACCTCGTAAATAAATTACTCAACACATTTTTATGTTGCCGTAAAAAAAAGGCGAAGAGGAAGAAGATGAGGAGGAGCCGAGGCGAAAGCATTTTTGATGTTATGCCTGTCTTCACCGGAGACACATTTATTATCATAACACAATACTTTCCTTTTTTATGAAATTTTATCAGCTACCGCAACGGGACTACAGGGGCGAGAGAAAGGGAAAAACCGTTTTCCAATCTTGGCTGCACCAAATGAACAGTAAATATGCAAACGGAATAGCGAGAAAAGAATAAAGTGGAAAAGTGTTAAAGTCTCGGGAGTTCGTCGTTGGGGGGAGCAAGTTTTTCATGTAAAGTTTTATAGGAGACATAAATTTGATCAGCTTTATTAGCATACGTTTATGAACTTTACAATCCGTAAACGAGTCGAGTGTTCTCTGGGGCTGCTTACATCCTAGAAATTGCTAACCATTGTACGAATGCAAAACAGTTTTCTTTTGTGTACCATACACAACTCGCACATAAATATATCTCCTACTCACTTGCGTCCGCTGTATACATTTTTTTTTGTTGTTGTCGTTCCTGCCCTGAATGTTCTTATAAAACCCTAAGCCTTTCCCTCCGAACAACAGTTAAAACACAAAAAAGCGGAAAACTAAACAAATAAAGGCGGAAGCTCGTTACTTTGTACTGAAACATAATTTACGATTGTTCTATATTTCGGATGAAAATTTTAAAATAAATTTTTGCAAGACACAATAGAAAAACATTTGCTTTGCATTCACAAAAGATACGAATCACTATAAACATTTTTAATATAAAAAGCACTATTATTACAAAATATATTCTAGTAAATGTTATTTTATCTATTAATTCATAACCTGATGATTATTATTTGTTCCATATTTTAACTTGCATTTTCAAAAATATATCTAATCTTAAAACAGCTTGTTTCACACGACATTTTTAAAGTTCTACGCCACACATATATAATAATCAACATTATCACAATCTTGACAGTTTTTTGTTTGTAATCAAACTTTTTTTTAAAATAATTTTGATACGTATTTTAGAAAATAAATCATGGTAGTTATTCAAAAATATCATGAAAAAAGGATCAGAGCATAAAAGTATACTTATACATTTGATCCTGGGAGGCTTTCACTCTTTTTTTTTTTTTTTTTTTTTTTTTTTTTTT
>JAFMTC010000310.1:23695-39681 GCA_018845635.1 Nicrophorus orbicollis
CTTTTTAAAATACATATAGTGGTTCAGTTATATAATTTGTCATTTAGCTATAAATTACTATCAAATTTGAAGTTTTTTTAAGCATCGAAATGCAGTGTCTTTACATTATTTCTTATATCTCGAAAAGTATTAGTGATAAATTGATAATTAAGCATTCATATTAAAGCTGAATAATCTCCCTTTAAAATACATATAGTGGTTTAGTTATCTTGTTTGTCATTTAGCTATAAATAACTATCAAAGTAGAAGTTTTTTAAGCATCGAAAAAGCAGTGTCTTTACGTTATTTCTTATATCTCTAAAAGTATTAGTGATAAATTGATAATTAAGTATTCATACTAAAGCTGAATAATCACTATTTAAAATACATCTACTAGTATAGTTGTATCGTTTACCATTTAACTATAATTTACTAACAACTTGAAGAAGCTTCGAAAGCGAAGTGTCTTTACATCTCTGCTGATATCTCAAAAAGTATGAACAACAAATTAATGGTTGCTTAATCCAAATTAAAGTTGAATATTCTCTTTTTAAAGTGAATAGTTTTTCTGCATCTTATTTCGTTCAGACGTAATTAACTGATAAACTTGAAGAATAGTTTTTTAAGCTTCGAAGCAGCAGTATCTTTACATTTTTGCTTATATCACGAAATATTTGAAAAATATATTATTGATTAGTAAATGTTTGTATGTAATCAATTATTTCAAAATAATAACAAATTCTATGCAAATATTGATTATTTCGAATAGTTTACAAAAGCTAAAAGTAGCAATTATACTTTGTACATATGTCACAATAGTAAATGATGAAAGTCTATTATTATATGATATAAATAGCAATAAAAAATCTAAGATTCTTATTGTCTTAAGGACGAATTGCTCCTGATCATGAATAAGACGTAAATAAAAGATATAATATAGACATAATTGCAAATTTTTTTCAGTTGTTTAGGAAACGTTTTAGTAGATTATCAGTAAGTAAATCCACGATTAACCTACAAAGATTAGTATCCCAATAAGAAGTATTTAAAGAGTTAGTAAATCTTTATACGACGGTACCAATAAAATATAAGTAGAAATCAAGTGATAAAAATCGTGCAAATTCGTTGAATAATCATATTGTTCGAAAAAATAATTGATATTAGAATCTCTCTTAGAAATGGCTTTTGTCGGCACCATCTACGCTTAAAAAAAAACAATCCTCGAATTGGTCCTCGAGAGCAATTAATACATTACTGAGTGCTTTTCACTTGAGCATCAAACGTTACTAGAGATTACGCAAATCGAGGAACTTTTCCCGTTCGTCACAGTTCCAGGTTCCAATCAATTTTATCTAATCGCGCAACACACTCACTATTATTTTAAGCGAATACACAGAGAGAGAAAAGATTACCTGTATTTTCTCTGTGTATTGTTTTCAAATTACTAATTAATTTCCTAGGAACGACTTTGCAAATCAACAAATACATCAATGATAATATTATCGTTTTTCGTCTCTTCTTAAGATTAAGCGTATTTTCATTTGTTGTATGATATCCCAGTATGTAAATCACATGTTGATCGTTCATGAAATGTACAACGTTGTCTCCGCGTTATTAGCATATTCAACTTTTTATATATAAGTGAATCTTATTGTAAATTTTTTATTGTTTTAACAACGTCGCATGTTCTTGCAGCCTTGAATTTAATGGAACTACAAAGTCCGAAAATTATAATTAATCTTTGGAATTGCAATTGGGTCATCAACTGTGTGAGAATTGAAAGGAAATTTAATTTAAAGAAAAGCTATATTTGTTTTGCAGCTCAGATAAAATCGAGTTGATACAGATCGATTTCGGATTGCGTGAAAATATTCGCCGGTTGCACGGTTTTCGAGGAATACTCGTCGATCCTTTGGTGAAAAGGACTCGGTCCGCCCTCGTCGTATCCTCTCGAGATGTGCGCGTTTATGTGCGAGATGTCGTTTAAAATCTTCTCGCATTCCTTGTAAAACTTATCGTCTTCTCTGGTCGGATGCTCATCTTTAGTACGCTCCAGAGGTCTATCGTACTTGTTCTTCAGATCCTTGAATTTTCCTTTCATCATTTTGTAGGGATACACGACTTTTCCGATGTAATCGTAGGACGTGGCTCTTCTCTTCTTGTGATTGCATCCTGGCAGATGCTTCTCTGTTATATCCACTTGCAGGACGCACTCGTTGTTGGAGTAATCCAGGATCCTCGTCTTGTACAGATTCTCTAAAGGAATTGAAATACAGTTCGGTCCATTCCTCACCTTCGTCTTCGAAGGACCTTTGCTGACCACCACCTCGGACCTCCGGAAGTTATCATCTTCGGGATTCGTGGAGAATGGTTCAGGTCCTCTGGCGAAGCCGCTCAAGTAGCGCTGCGTGCAGCTTAGTAATTTAACCATAACCAGCACGACAACACAATTTCCAATGATACGGACGATAATGTTCATGGGAGGAACATACTTGAAAATTTTGATTGAACGAAAAGTCACACGGCGAAAAAGGAAACATATTTTTTCTTGCTTCCAATCGCCTAAGCAACGCGAAACGTCATCAAGGGAAATCAAGATGCAAGATACCAAAATTCAAGTTATATCCATCACAGACAACGGCCGAGAAACAAGACGATATTTGTTCAAGAATTGTAATGATCTCATCGAAGTCCCCATTGAAGATGATCTACCGAGATATTCGGAGAGGTCTTTCAGCAGCTACAGGAGCAGCGATCCTTATTTCAAGAACGAGCGGAAGACGCGCAGCATCTTCGGTCCGCTCGTCGTCTTCCCTTACAGATCCGTTGATCTGAAGCCGATCAGCATTTGGGATCAGTGGAGACTGCGCAAGAAGTTGCGGCGATTGAAGAATGAGCAAAAGTTAAGAGCGGAAAATAACAATAACGAGCCAGTGTACAAATTCAAAGTTGCTGAATAATCTTTACTAGCCCAATAATTTATACTTCAATAAACCAGATTTTATAGCTTGTCTTTAACCTTGCTCACGCTCTCTCTGATCTTTCCGCGGATTTTCGTCTGAACGGTTTGCGCGTTTCTCTTGAATCTCTTTTTGTAGGATGCTACAAGTGCCTTAACACTTATTGGTTTCAACTCGACTGCCAAGTATGGGAATATTAAAGATCTGTAATTGCTGTACTTGGAGTTCTGGCAGCATTTGCAAGGACACGTCAGGCTCTGCGGATTTGGCTCTTCGGTGAACGCCACGTCATCATCTTTAACCACATTCGACTTTACGGATACTCGTATTCCAGATAAACCAGTTGCGCGTGAATCTGATCCATCCATCGGAGTGTAATCAGCAAATTCCTCCACCGAATACCCAGGAACAGTATCGGAAAACCTCTCATCCATCGAGGGTTTTACAACTGACAACCGTTCACCCTCCAAACTGACATCAGAAACTTTATCCTTTAAATCCATAACCGTCGATGGTTTCTTAACAGATAGTCGTTGACTGGATTCATCCAAAATGTCACCCTTTATCGAAGATTTTCTAACTGATAGCTTTTTACTCGAAGAGGATCGTGGCGTTTGCTGCTCCAAAATGTTCCCCAAAGAATCGTCAGTATCATCATGAACCATTGATTTTCGCATGGAATACCTTAAACCAGATATATTGGAGTCGCCTTTCCTAACAGACAATCGTTGACTTGGTTCATCCAAAACATCACTCCTTATCGAAGATTTTCTAACTGATAGCATCTTACTCGAAATCGATTGTGGCGTTTCTTCCTCCAAAAGCTTCACCAAAGAACCATCATCATTATCATGACGAACTGATGATTTTTGCATGGAATACCTGAAACCAGATGCATTCGAGTCGCCTTTTAACGAAGACTTCCGAAGCGATAATTTTTTCAATCCACATGATTCCATGGAACTTCTTTCGTCCACTGGCAGTAAACCCAATGATTCATCTTCTACAATAGACTTGGGAAGAGAATACCTCAATCCAGATATTCTCGAATCGTCTTTAAATGAAGATTTCGCAAGTGATACCTTCTTATTAGATACAGTGGATGGTCTAGGCATAAAACTCTTTTCATTCTCGGATTGTAAACCCATAGATCCATCATCTCCAATCGATTTAGGCAGAGAATACCCTAGTCCCGATAAATTGGGATCATCTTTGAACGAAGATTTCTTAACTGATAGCCTTTCATTTGACATTTCAGAAACTGGTTGCATATAACTTCCGTCACTCTCTGATAGTACTGAACCACCATCATCATCATCATCATCCGCTATTGATTTAGAATATCTAGCTCCGGATATATTCGAATCAATTTTTAATGATGATTTGCGTGATGATGAACATGGAGGCAAAAAATCATCATAATCTTCGTCCGCTGAAGATTCTCGTACAGACATTCTTATACCTGATACATTGGATTCGCTATTCACTGAAGATTTTCTAACTGAAATTCGACTAGTTGATTGCTTTGATTCTCGAGGTGGCTCCATTGATCTCCTGTTATTCTCTAATATTGTTTCATCGGAATTATTTTCTAAGCTGGAATTGGAATCTCCGGGTTTGTGAAAAGATAAATTCATATTGGAGGAAATTCTGTGCTTTACGTCTATACTTTTATTCGAGGATAAACTCTCTACCGATTTGGTGGAAGTATTTAAAGAGGTCGTTGGAACCACTGGGTCAGGAATTGTTAGATTCGAATGTGAAATTTTTCCAAAAGATTCAGAAGGATTTCGTTTTTCGTACGATTTTTGTTCGAAATCAGTTGGTCCTAGCAGATTCCTCGGACATGTGATGTTCGTGCACGGTTCTTTCTTCCGCGATTGAAATGAGCAACAACTGCTCTTTTTTGATGCCTTTTTTTCGATTATCATTTTACGTTGCCTCTTTTCTTTAGAACCCGATGAACAGTAGCTGCGTTTCGCAATGAAAGCCTCTTCCGAATCCTTTGAGATAACACTTTGTCGCTCAAGTTTTGTTTTTTTGGTCTCTTTACTTCTTGAACAACAGCTTCTCTTTTTTACCAAAGTTACTTTCGATGTTTTCGACTGGTTGTATTGAATCTGCTCATCGACTAGTGTTTTATCATAATCGTCTGGATCATACTGAACTTCCTTATCTACATATGTCTTTTTATTAATAGTTTTACTACCTGTACAACAACTTCTTTTCTTTACCACGTGTACATTGGATCCTCTAGAATTGTCGTATTGAATCTGCTTATCGATGTGGCTAGTATCGTTTTCAGATTTCTTCACTGAAGTTCTTGAACAGCAACTACTTTTACTCTTGCTCTCAACAATTTTACTTTTCGATTTCTTTCTTCTGAATGGAGATTTCGTAGAGTAAATTTTCTTCTTTTGGATGACATCCTTCTCCTTAATTCTCTTCTCCTTCGATGCCGAGGCGCTCGGGCAATATATACAATTCCTTCGTGTACCTCCAACATCTGACTCATCCTTTTGGATTGTCCTTGCATATTTGTCGCAATCCTTGGAACACACTCTTTTTTCAATTATAATTGGTTCCCTCTTCTTCCCAAGATTTTCGCACTGCTTGGAGCACACCTGTATTTCTCCTGTGCTTCTCTTACGTTTATTGCTTGATATTATGTTGCAGTAATAGCTTTTACTTCTACCCAAACTAACTTCAGACTCGATTTGCGTAAGGGATGAACTTGTTCTATCTACGTTAACAGAATCTTTACTGGATAATTTGGAACAAGAACTCTTTTCTATAAGCACTTCTGAAACGCTTTCTCTGAATCTGTTGGGCCAATAAATATTTTTTATCCTATAATCATTCTCGAATTCTGAATCTTCGATGGATTGGCAAGACAACGTTGCTCCAGACGTCTGCGTTTCTTCTTCGCACTTCTGAGGTTTCCCAACAGTTAAAGCAGCTAAATCGGCTTCCGCGAAAAGCGATTCGACATCCTCAAAGTCCAAGAATGTGATGGATTTCCTGCATCCGTTCTGATTTTGAACGTGTGATCTTGCATTTGAACTGACTTTTTCTGACATTACACGTGAATTTTGACAGGTGATTTGAAGATGAAAAGATGTAATTGGAAGCGTGGGATAGGCAAACAAGTAATTAGAAAAAACTTAATTTTATTTAAATAACTTGAAATATCTAACGCACAGCACAACAGATATCATAAAAGCTATCACATCAGTATTTTCATATTTTTGTTAATGTTAATATTCAATAAGTTCTATGTTTGTTTAATTAAAAATATATTTATATTTATTTATTTTTATTTTATTACTTAGGACGCTAAAAGAAAATAAAATTTAAAACTATTCATTCGTTATGCATTGATCTCCGAATTGTCTTAAAAATCTATTATTTTATTAATAATATTCTTTTTGTTTTTACTAATCTTTTTTTGTATCAAAATAAGGATATAACTTAGATAATAGAGACATTAGTCTATTCCGCTCCTATTGATTCCCACTTATTCAACCGTCGACTTTCCATTTCTCCACTGCTTCTCTTCTGGAATCGGGGTGCAGCTGGTTTTGTACTCCTCCCAACACGTTGCTAGTAGCTTCCGCGGCTAGAATTAACGGTGAAACGATAGTGGCAGGTATATTTCTTATGACTCCTCCCAATGCGCCGGTGTAGCCCTTCTGTTCGCATTCGATAGAAGCGACGCGAATCATGTTCTCTGCGGTTTCTCCCAAGCCCTAAACAAACGATTAATAAATTCAAAATCACTAATGAAAACCATGTACTACTCACTGTTCTGACTACGTCATAAGCATTTGTCACCCCCTCTCTGATATCCTGCGGTTGAGTATACCTCCTCTTCCTTCCTTTTTGTTTTATTGCCCTTCGCATGCTTGGACCGGGCGATATCATAATATAGGCAGTTTCAGCGGTTAGCTGGATCAAATGGATGATTCTGGAAGTCAACTCTAAAGCTGCCATCGCCGTCGAGGAGGTGAAACTACTAGCGCCTCTCTGGAAACCACGAACGATCCGGCCATCCTTTTGGTATTGCTCAATCGGCATCCAGAACAAATCCTTAATCCCTTGGACTGCAGAAACGAACAAATAATATATAAAACAATACAATAATGATTTTGATGCGATTACTTACAGAATTGGATTAACGAATGCATGGGACCAATTCCGCCCAAAAGACCCGGCAGTTGATTTCTTTTAATATCGTTCAACCATTGTTGAAGGCAATAAGCTACGAGTTTATTGAATCCTAATATTCCGTGAACATTTCTCAGCTTTTTCAATTTCAATTGGGACCTATTCAATTGTGCCAAGCCCATTAACACACCAGCCAGCGAGCCGTGTGTCATATCAAATCTTTTACCATGATAATCCAAACGGATAAAGACGTCCGACGTGAAAGCTACACTCCTGAAGTAGATGGGCGGTGCTGTTTGTGCCCGAACTGGAGATTTATTCACAAACTTCGTCTCTACTTTGCCGAAATTGTCACTGAGACAAGTTTCGTCTAGTAGCAACATCAAATTCTCATTAACACTCTTAGGAGTCAAATCTACTATATCATTTCTGTCTTGCCCGGAAATCGCCAACAAAGGCGGTTGATGAGTGGGTGTATTGTTCTTGGAAGTGAGAACAACCTCTTGTTTATTGATATTCGTAGCACTCAAGTTGTTGCAAAAATTGATCAAGAATAGTAAAGTATCTTGATCGATGTGTAAACGCAGGGGGAGCATAGATACCTTCAGAATGCACTCTTGGACATTAACATTCTTATCAGGCCTAATGTGCAAAGCCCTCATGCTTATCATACTTGCTTGGTTTTGCTTTGGCATATCGTTACTTGAATGTTGGTATAAGAATTTGTTGATAGTACTGACTGTGAGACGATCGCGCACTTCAAAGTCGTTCACGAACAGCAATTGTCTCGACGCTTGCACCGTGTCTTCTGGATACAACTCGTGTTGGAAGCGCACTTTGTTTAGCTGCAACTCGATGAGCGTCTTGTGATCCCGATTCACTCCACCTTTGACTATCCAATTCACTTTCTTGTCAGGGATATTCTTATTTTGCATAAAATTATCGGAATTATTGTGTGAATTATCCTTCGGACAGTTCACACCGGTGTCCTTAAAATTGACAGTCTTTCTCTCCTTTTCAACGTTCTTCCCAAAGCTAAAATCATTACCACCGTATATCTGCCACATCAAGGACATATCGAGCAGAGCGTAACGTTCCACGGGGATTGGGAAGTTTGTGGCTGGTCTCAGCACATCAGCCTTTTCTTCGCGTGCTGGGAAGTGGGAGAACATTGCCCGTGTAGAATCGTAATTTACCCATTTGACGGGTGGAACAATGTTTGTGGGCTACAAAAAACAAATGAGATTTGTAATTATTTTAAAAATTTAAACATTATTTCATTAAAACTTACTATACTGGAATCTTTAGCAATTATACAAAAGCCTTCATCGGTAATGTCAAAGTTTCTAGATCGGGCGGAGACATCACCTAATTCTCTAACAACTTGTGAAGGTGGTTTGAAATCGCTGAATGGTTTCAGATGTTCTTTTTTATTTTTCTCATCTGGGAAGTAGAATATAGTGCCAGAGCTAGAGTTATCTGGTGTTCCTTCGACTATAATAATTAATGAAAATGTTTATATCTTAAAAATCACTGTGTAAATAACATGATTACCTTCAACTGTAACGATGTCGTCCATATCTTCCATTGCTTCGCTCATCAAGTCCGTGATCTCCTGATGCATAATGTTCGTTAATTCACGGCTTTGTTGTTGTTGGTCGAGTTGGACCAACTCCGGTTCCTTATTATGCCTAGGACTTGTGTAATTGCTCGTCGGAGTGGTGTCCTCAGGCAACGTCAGATCACCATCATTAGCGATGTAAGTTATTAGCTCCATTAAGGCCCTTCCGCTGTCTGCGCAAGTACGGATATTTATAATATTATTCGAAGCCTTGAGATCGAAATGCGGATGTTCTCCGCTGTTTCTATCGTTTGTGCGTAGACTCAGTTCGAACAGGCCCAGGTCCACTACAGCCACGTAGTCTTTCAGAAGATCTACGTGTCCGTTGGATGGATTGCCCTTCTTCGGCGGATCCTTATCGCTCAAGAACAAGATGCATTCCTCAGCAATGAAGCGCAATGTTGAGGTGTTGGCGATCTCAGTTAAATAGGAAGACATGCTGAATGTCCCCATCGTAACTATTGAGCGTAGTGGCAGGTGAAATGGTCTATAATCTATGGCACAATCCCACAAATGCAGGTGCAACTCGGTGAGGATATCTTTGGGGTGATATCCCGGTATCGTGTAATCATTAACATTAAAGAAATCCACGAGTTGTGAGATCCAACTGTTCGGTTCTGAACACATGCGATGTCGAAGTGTCGCTTTGTTGATTCCAACAGCAACGTTAACAGTCTACAAAACAACAAACCCAATAAATCAATCAAGTTCTTAAGACAGGATTAAAACTACAAAAAATACCTTAACGTGATGAGTTTCGTGACTGGCCTCAATTTTAACAGCTACAGATAACATTTCTCTGTCTCCTCCCCTGTCGTTTGCTGCAACCGATATCCCAGGTTCCGATTTATAAATAGTCGGATGCAAATGCTTCGGTGTCGTCGAGTTAATATTCCTTAAGGGCGGAGTAACGCTCGGACTAGAACTCATATCTGCAAAACAATTATATAATATTGATTCTGCTCGACTAATCGATTTCGATCAATTTCGGAGATGTGCTTACCACAATGGTGCAGTTGAGCACCTTTCGCTTGGATGCAGACGTAACCGAGATTTTCATCTCCTTTATACCCGGTCACGCTGAAAATGCTGACATCATCAACGGCCAATACAAATTCGCCGTTCTGCTCGGGTACCACTTTTCCCGCTGAGTCTCTCATTGGAGGATTCATGCACACCAATCCTTGTCCTATATGCAAATTTAGGGTTAAATAACTCTGACCCTTCGCCGTGGCTTTCAGCTTATTCACGTACTCTTCTTCATTCTCACCGTCCGATGATTCTGTGTCTGAATCTGTGAATTAATTATTGATAAGTTATAAAATAAGAGTGACATAATGTTATCTCTTACAATATTTCATATCGCTTTTACAGATTGCAAAAGTCTCTTGCATCCCATTGTTCATAGCATCCCATCGTGGATAGCTGTACTCCGTCGGGGCGGCCGGGGCTGAGCGTTCCCATAGCAGAAGATCGCTACTTATGTGATTGTAAAGTACTTCATAAGTATGCTTCGAGACCATTTGAAAGCTTACTGTGGGTAAACTAATCTCAAGTTGTATCTGCGTGAAGCGCGTCGTCGATTCAATAAAATCAGACATCTCCAACTTATCACCCGGAATAACCATTTCCTGGGATTCTTCTGTTAAATAAATTAAATTAATATTACTTTTTTTTAATAAATTCCTTAAAAATTACTTGTCATTGAGTGAGGTATATTGCTCTCGTGTATAACACGTTTACAGCTGAAAGGTCCCCTGGTCGATGGTTCCGCATATAAACTGCCGTAACACGACTGATTCATTGGATCAACCACAGGCTCGTCTTCGAAAATTACCTCGGCTTTAGCTTCAGGATAAACCATCAAGACGAATCTCGGGCAATTGAAGCCATCCTGCATGCACATTCTCTCGTCCGCTGAGATTTTGGCAATGTGCAAAGGAGTAACATTCTCATTCTCATGAAAATTTATATCAATTGTCTTGGCCTGCATCGCGTATTTCTGGCAATTCTGATTCGTTTGCAAGGTCGTATTCCCAGCGAATTTGGTTAAATGCAGTGTAAGGAAGCTCGCTCGAACATTTCTCTTCCACCATGGCATTTTCTGGCAATCGTTCGGCAACCGAAAATCTGGAATCGGGAATCGCAATTTGATAACTAACTGATCCGAAGATAGTTTTACATCTAGCTGTGATTCGGTGGTTGTAGTCAATCTGGATAGTTCCTCTAGAGTAGTCTGTCGATTACCCCATTGCTCTTTAGGTTTTTGGATAACACACACAGGCGGCGAATTCAACAAGGCGCTGATGCGATCTATCAGAGTAATATCTAGCTCCAAAATGCAAGGATCCAACGACATACTAAACATTAAAAAAATATTACAAATTCAATGTTTAAGTGAGTTAACTTACTTTATATCTGTTTTGGGAATAAATAGCCGTTTAGATAAGCCCGTCTTCAAGGTCTTCTCACTGTGCTTAAAGTTCAATTTGAAGGAGGGCTTACTGGCACTAGTCTCCTCGGTGAAACTCAATATTTTTATTTGCTTCATATCACGATCTTCCTTCAAGCACTCCGACAATTCCATTTTAGCTATGGTTATTTTACCGGCTAAAGAGAACTCTGAAGAAGTTGTAGTTTCGTTACATTCGATCTGTATTGGAGCTGCCAGCAACCTCAAATGATTCAGATCGCATGCCATGTCGAAGGCTTTCGTAATCTCTTCTTGGCTTCTCTTAGCATTTGCTATCACAGGAATGCGACTTGCTTTTGTCAAGAACAAATTGGATACTTCCCGCATCTGCTTTACGCTTGACACGAGCAAAGTGCTATCTGTGCTCAACGTAATTAAATCTTCATGTAAAACAACTAAAGCTATTGAAGCTAATTTTATCTGGAAGGTCGAAATCTGTGCGGTCGGATCGAAAGTGATGTTATTCGAACGACGACGAGAGCGATTTGTCGTCGCCTCGCTAACTGAACTCCCCATACTCGAGATCAAACTTGATGCCGACTCCATGCTGCTGCTGCTGTAGATAGATGCATTACTCTCATACATCACTCCACCCGAGCTAGGTTGCATCGGCAGGAAAGTATCATCGTTGTCGCTCCCATCCTGATTGCCAGTCGCCCATCCCTTCATCCCTTGCAAACCGGGAGGTTTGAACTTGTTCATCGGATTGAGCTGGTGCTGCAAGTCCTCTTCTATCCTTTTAAAATCTAAATTGGTCATTGGTTTCTCCACATTCACTTGTTTAGCATTCAGAGAACTAAAAAAAAGATAAATCAATAACAATATTTTTTGTTAAGAAGCTATGATGGCACGAACCTTGCATCTTGTGCATCCTGACTACTTAAGCCGCTAATCAATTCAGCTAAAACGTACACTTGCCGAGGGGACAAGAATAGACTCAATGCTCCAAAATTGACATTGATGGAAACCTTCGGACCTTCCATATCCTCAGTCTCCTTCATTCGCAAACTGATTTCCTGCCTCCCTTCGAATTTTGCGAACGGAATCACGTGCCTGTTCACGTCCATAAACTCTTTCTCAATTAGACTTGGGCCGGCCATATTTTCGACGAGCGTATCTTTATCACAGAATTGCTTATAATTGCGGGAGTCGACCCCAAACTCTACCGTGCTCAGCGATACACCATCAAAGTAGAAATTCTTTGTGGTGAAAGAGGTCACCACAAAAGCTTTCTTCTGCTCGGTGCCAGTGGCTTCGTCGGTCGGAGGATCATTGCCGGCATCATCCGAATACTCCATACTAAAAACAATCATCAAATTTAAGCTATTTGTATTCATTGCGCACCGCAAGGAACTTACCGAGCTATATTAATAGCTAAACCGACGCCGCTTAAACTATTCCTAGGAACATGTTCTAGTTGTATGACTGTGTTTACAAATCTCACTTTGACCCGAGTCAAAACTGTAAATTCACACAATACACAAATTTAAATATATTTCAGCGCGAAGTTTTTGTAATATTACCGCTATCAATGATTTGGGCAAACATCTCGATGCCATCCAGCTGCTGCGAGGTATCCTCGTACTTCGAATCATTCTGCATGCATTCCTGTGCTAGCTGCACTGAGTTTGTCATCGAACTCCACATCGTCTCAAACATCGAAGTAACTACAACAAAATGCAAATAATTGAAATAAGATAAGCATGTAACAACACAAAACAAATGACAACACCATTCTCAACGCGTTCCATTGGTTGGACAGTGAGGCTCGTCCCATGGAGCTCCACTATCGTGGAATCTTTGAGTAATGCAGACCAGGGTACATTGAACGATATTTTTTCAACGCATCCATTCACTACTTCCATCGGCCAGTTCTGCTTTTTCCCCATCTCATTGATGGTCTGTAACGAAACAAAAACGCATCTTGTAAGCTCAACAGTTACGACAATTGGCAACTTTCCGAATCAAAGTCAAGCAAATTTATTAGGGAAAAATGTACACAACTTGGCACACTTCCTACTACAACGAGGTTAACTGAACACATGGTACAGGAAGAATATTTCTGAATTCACTCACAAATTTATACTTAATTTCACTACAGATCATTTACGCATCGCGCAATTACAAAGTCCAAGACAATACAAAATGTATTCTGTTCATAACCGAGATTTTAACAGATTTAATGCTTCACTACCTTGAACTAATTTCAACTTTTTTTAGAAAGTTGCCCTTTTTCATTCTCATTTATTACAAACAGTTTATTTAATTATTCAACGGATTAACGTTATAAGTGTTACAGCAAAAAATCCATTCGTAACTCTTGAATGATTGCGTGTTTCATTACTGTAATAACAATTCCTATTTTAATCAAAGAAAGCTTATTTCAATGATGTTTAACGACCTAATGGAAATAAACCTTGACTTCGCCCACAGTACTTCTTAATTATAAATTCGTTTAAATTTGAAAGCGGTTTTTGCTACATGTAAACTCACTTACATTCAACAATAATAATTGTAGTAGTGTTAAAATAATTATTTTCACACAATTTTATATGGAAAAATATACTTAAATTTTGGACTGCGTCTTATGGTAACATTAAATTAGGAAACTAAAATTCGTCCCATTAATTATTTTTATATTATCATCTGAAAAATACAGTAATTAAAAATTATCGATATTAATATTTTCTAATTCGTGATAATTGTAATTTTGAGAGGTTGTAAATTATATCTAACTTTCTTTATAAGTTAATAATGATCCCATCAACATATGATGAATTCTACTCAGGTATTCCCTATTTATTATCTGAATTCGGTTTGACGTATCAGCAAAGGTATCTAAAATTAACCAATAATAGAAATACGCATTGTAATTACAATTGTCGTTGTTTATGTTTAGCGCATAACCGTTGTTTATGCTTAACGTTCAGGGCCACGACCTGCTTTATTCGATAAAATAAACGAATTTGAACGAAATTATACAATTAATTGTTTAACTTTTATCCTCTCTTTAACATGTTCCTTTATATAACATTTCATTATATTTAAATCACGTTCAAATCACACCCTTGAGAACGTTTGCTCAAACCTTAATGTCAGGTATGAATTATCTTCCGTGACCTTTTACTATCTTTAATCAAATAAATAAATGTGACCTTTTTTTTCAATCTTTTTTTAGAGAAATAACGAAATTTATTAACATTGAATGTGAATGTATTTGAACGAATATTTGAACTAATGGATGTCATTTAGTAAACAATAGATGATGATAAGGGACAGGTATTTTGACGTAGGCGATATTCAGGAACTGGCTATGGTTTCACGACCTCCGATCGATAGAACGCATTTGTTGCGTGTATCGTCAAAACATCATACAAATTATTTATAAAAAAAATCATTCAACTGAAAATTGTTTTCATACTAATTAATATTATTTTATTTATACAAAAAATATGAAAGAAAATCAGGTGTAAAACGCATAACAAAGTAAATTAATAAATGAATTACACAAACGTGATTCATGTGATTTGTTTCAATAAGATTTTTAAACAAAAGAAAGTGATTAATAAGGCCTCATTCAACACTGCCTCGATTAACAGTACTTTAACTAAGAATGAGACGTGAACTAATTGTAATTTCAAGAGAGAGATTTGAAATTGTATTTACTTGATTACAGTTTCATCTATTAATAACATGAAATTTGCAGAATTCCAGTAAATTCGTAACGCTTTTGAGTGGCTTGACCTTTTCTTGAAAATCATTGACACACATTAATACAATGCACAGTTGAAACACCTCGTGTTTAATTTTCAGAAAATCTAATACAAAAAAAAAACAGATAGTTTCCTATCTTACCAATTTATAAACAAATTATTTAAAAAAATATATGTATATTCAAAATGTTTATTAAGTTATTTTGTGTCAATTAAATATAAAAACATTATAGTTAAATGAGGTATTTTATAAATTTGGACAACTTACAACTAGAAATAAGTCTTTTTATTGCAAATAATAAAATTTATTGCAAGTACAAAAAAATATAAAACCCAATACAAATAAAGAAAAATAAAATATAATGCTATTGTTTCCAATTTCAACTAAATGAAATTGTTCATGTTTATTATAGAAAATTAATAAAAAATATTTAACAGGAAATTGAAAAAAATTTTACAAATATCGCTAAATTTTTAATATATGTTTATAACAAATGAATAGAGAATAAATAAAAGCAGAACAAGTAGAAAATACAGTACAAGAACTAATTGTAGACAGGAAAATGCTTGTTTCTGGTGACGCTTTGAACGAAAAGCGTCGAAAATAAAAATGGCGAACCTAAGGGCCATAATGGCCTCTTTTGTCGTCGTTCTGAAATGACTTGTTCTTAATAATCAGGACATCACGTATATTTGAAAACATTTTGCGATTAGCAAAAAATAAGAAACAGTAGTATATTTTCGTTATTTGGAATACGCTGTGTGGATATTAAATAAGCGGAATAAATTTGAATGAATTACTAATACGAAACACAAACAATGATTCAGTCGTAGACAAAAACAAAGACGAAGGAAAGCGTTAATCGATGCAACGATTATTATCATTAGAAGCTGGTGTATTTCCTACGCAAGGAATTAACGGTGAACCTGTAAAAGCATCTGGCAACTTGCTGCTCTCTTAGTAAATGCGTACGAAAATAAATCAAAGAATGATTTATGGATGCGGACAGATGTAAACAAAGGACATGACTGTCGGTGGGGCATCGAGAAATGCAATGGAGAGGATCAAGTGT
>JAFMTC010000312.1:45017-56302 GCA_018845635.1 Nicrophorus orbicollis
TTCTTATTTTTAACTATTTTCCTGCTTTTCCTCATTGAATTGTGCAAATTTCAGCAACAGAAAATACATATTTTCTTGTAATTTTCGTTAATTGAAACACAAATTTGTTGAAATAATCATATTTTTCTTGAAAATGATCTAATATTTCTTATTTTTAACTATTTTCCTGCCTTTCCTCATTGAATTGTGTAAATTCCAGCTACAGAAAATTCCTATTTTATTGAAATTTTCGTTAATTGAAACACAAATTTGTTGAAATAAACATATTTTTTTTCATAATGACCCAAAAATTCTTATGTGTAACCATTTTCCTGCTTTTTCTCATTGACTTGTGCAAATTTCAGTAAGAAATAAAAGAATCTTATTTTGTGTAATTTTCGTTAATTGAAATATAAATCTTTTTATATAAATATTATACCTTTTAATGACCAAATATTTCTTTCATTTTAACTATTTTCTGCAATAAATTATGCAAATTTTACCAACAGAAAATTCCTATTTTCTTGCAGTTTCCGTTAATTGAAATACAAATTTATTAAAAAAACATATTTTTCTTCATAATGACCTAATAATTCTTATTTATAACCCTTTTCCTGCATTTCCTCATTGAATTGTGCAAATTTCATCAACAAGGAATTCTTAATTTCTTGAAAAATCTCGTTAATTGATATACAAATCTTTTGAAATAAATAAATAATAATGTATCAACAAATAAATTGGTGTGAAATTTATTAGTTCGAGAAACACTATATTAACCGACTGCTCTTAACAGAATAATATATAGACCAATTAATTACGTGAATATAGTGGGCATTTTCCTCCCCGTGGTGTGTAACATTTAATTCCGCCGCACTAAAAATAGGATTCTCCCCTAGTGTGTGAGCGTTACTATCCTCGGAAAGCCATAAAAAAGTTCTTCTTGATGGGATTTGTCGGTGCGGTCGGTGTTTGTGTTTTATGTTTCCTTGCAGAACTGGATCCGGGATCTTTTTGATGGTTTTCAGATTACATCGAGCGCCTTCGTTGTTTTTGCACAGCGTTCGCAAGCAAATGCATTCACACTGGGCGAGGTGCAAGAAAGCAAAGCCGACAGAGGAAATGCGAAATTAGTTTCAATAATTACGTTTCACATGTTATCTGGTAAGAAAATCTCATTATGCGGATGAGCTAAAAATGCCCTTCGGTATTTAATAAATGAGATGCTCGGACTGACCTCCAATCCAAAGACTAAACGGGATGTGATCTAAAACGTTTTTGTTCTTAGAAAATGTAGCAAAATAAAGAAGTTATTAGTAAGTTGTTTACTACTTATAAGTATTACAGTGCTTGGAGTAAGAGTAATGAGTTATTTTTTAAGGTGTTATTAGAATGTTCAGTATACAAACTATGCACATTAATTTATGTTAACAAAATGAATATTCATGGGAATGCGTGCATATTTTACTAATTTTGAATAAATCCAGTCTATTGTTATAATTATGTTATCTTTTCAGAATAATACTAATTTTAGTCAAGTAATAATTACAAGCATTATTCCAGAAATAGTTTCATCAATTTTCTTAATTTAAACCAAATATTCAAAGGAAATGAGCAATTTTTATTTTGTGATTACGCAGTGAATGATAACAACATTTGAAGAAACACACTATATTTCTAGTTCAACTACAGAAAATATAATTGTATGTACTTTATTAATATTTCATTTTATTCAAAAAGTATTTTTTACCTATTAATGTACATTTTAAAACTGTTTTTCATTCATTTTCACCGATTGGGAAATTAAAAAAAAATAGTTCAAAAAGGCTGTTTTTATATTATTTTTTCTATAAATTGGTGGAAAGCAACGCGTTTTTTATTAATCTCTCATATTATTGTTCAAGCCTTCGAAAACTATGGTTTCGCAGTATATTTTACTCTGGGAATATCAGGATTATCAAAATAATTAAACTGTTCAATTTCCTGAAGAAGATTAGAAACAGGCTGTAATAAATTGCTAACTAGAAACTACATGTACTTCATTAATGTTTCGTTTTATTAAAAACATAATATTTACCTATTATTGTGCATTTTAAAACTGTTTTTCATTCATTTTCAGCGATTGGGAAAATTAAAAAGAAAAGTAGTTCAAAAAGGCTGTTTTTATATTATTTTTTTTCTATAAATTGGTGGAAATCAAAGGGTTTTTCTTATTAATCTCTCATTATTATTCTTCAAGACTTCGAAAACTATGGTTTCGCAGTATATTTTACTGTGGGAATATCAGGATTATCAAAATAATTAAAGAGTTAAAATTCCTGAAAAAGATTGGAAACAGCCTGTAATAAATTGTCATCAAGAAACGACATGTACTTCATTAACGTTTCGTTTTATTAAAAACACAATATTTACCTATTATTGTGCATTTTACAACTTTTTTAATTCATTTTCACAGATTGGGAAATCTTAGAAAAAAACAACAATTAATTAGTTAAGAAAAAACTGTTTTTATATTATTAAATATAATTAGGTGGAAACCAAAAGGTTTTATTAATCTCCCATTATTATTCTACAAGCTTTCGAAAACTATGGTTTCGCAGTATATTTTACTGTGGGAATATCAGGATTATCGAAATAATTAAACTGTTAAAATTCCTGAAAAAGATTAGAAACAGGCTGTAATAAATTGCCAACAAGAAACGACATGCACTTCATTAATGTTACGTTTTATTAAAAACATAATATTTACCTATTATTGTGCATTTAAAAACTGTTTTAATTCAAAACTTAAAGAAACAACAATTAATTAGTTAAGAAAAAGCTGTTTTTATATTATTAAATATAAATAGATGGAAACCAAAAGGTTTTATTAATCTCTCATTATTATTCTTCAAGCTTTCGAAAACTATGGTTTCGCAGTATATTTTACTGTGGGAATATCAGGATTATCGAAATAATTAAATAGTTAAAATTCCTGAAAAAGATTAGAAACAAGCTGTAATAAATTGCCATGAAGAAACGACATCAAGATTTTTAGCCAAAGACGTCGAAGAAGAGGTAATCACACGTTTATCTAGAAAATATATGGACACTCTATTCACATATAAATTCATGAGCAGTTTACTAGTAGAATAATAGCCTCAGAGGTTCTCACATGCTTTAATAGAAAATTACTATTATTAATAACTATAAAATTACTCGATGTTACTAAAACTTAAAAACAAACAAGAAATCACAATAATTATGTTAAATTAGCTAAATTAAGCAATATTAGTAAAATGTCTTTCGTTAACATTTTGGCCATATTTGAACCAATAAATATGTTGAAATCAAAAATAGGATGGTTTTTTTCTCTTGTTCTTAAAACTATATAATTTTTTGATTATTTTGATCAAATTATTTAGTTAATATTGTATCATTTCTTAATGTATTGTAATATATTTTTTTGATGTAATTATTTATATTTTTTTTCTAAAAAAAATACAAGTAGAAGAGTCTCTCTTTTTATGTATTTATGCAGAAATTTATGTTAGTGTTAAACTATGTACTGACATACATGCATTGCACATAAATAATTAAGAAGTAAAAAGCCGTTTGTCCATAAAGAGTTAATAATATTTAATTTATTACTTGGCTGCTGTGCAACTAAATTGTATTTTATTTTACACCTTTTGAGATGTTTAAAACACAATGGTTTTTTGTTGAAAAAAAAACTATTATAATTAAGGTAGAAAAGACAAAAACAGAGGCAGAAAAGATGAACTGTAAATGGCTCAAAACATGTTTCGCCGGGCAACATTAATAACCCACATTAATTTCTAGCTGTAAATTTAAACAATGCTAGAATTAAAATACTTTTCACCGGACGCAGCATTAAAATGATCTATTGTTACATTTTTTTGTTTGTTAGCTTAGTTGAATAACTGCTGTGTGTTTCTGTATAAATATGTGTGTGTATAGATGCGTGCGTTATTATGGAATATGCGAAATGGTCAAAGGCGGAAAATCAAGTTTTTCCGGCTTCGAGCCGAGAGGATCGGGTCGATTGCATAACGCGAATTCCGCAGAACCTCAAGATCCACTTAAGATAAAAACGACCAGTTTCCAGCTTCCAATTGATACTGTATGTCAATATTACATGGCATAAGAGAACAATAATTACTGTTAACATATCGCATGTTAATTGGAAGCTGCTGCGGAATTACGCGTTGAAATTAACGAACACGATTGTAAGTTTCAGCTGGTAATACGCTTCGCAAGTTTCACGTTCATTATTGCTTCATCTGTCCACGGAATAAGCGAAATTTCAATTTAAAACTTTTGCTATCCCTGAACGAACTTCGGGAGTGTCATCTTTATTAAATTCCGAAAGCCTCTTTGCTCCTCCGTTTTGTATTTTCGCTTTCGCTGTGTTCTAAACATTGTGATAGAAAAAAGGAGAAGCAATTCGAGCTTCTTGTGAACGTTCGTTCGTCCGAAGGTAGAAAAATCCTAGGTTTATGGACGCTTAATGGAGCCACATTCCGCAGCTGCTAATTACTCAACAAACACAATTGAATGTTGCGTATCTACGCTCGTTTATACAGTATGAAAGAGAGAGAGAGAGAGAGAGAGAGTTAAATCTGCACATCGTAAATTTCCATCCGCGCTTTTTCACAAACCCTTGCTGTTTTGTTGATAAGACCACCGACCTAGGGTGGGAAAATTAATGTGCCTTCGGAAAATGGAATCCTCGGAGCACATTACGCGATAAACCGCGCTGCACGCTGATAATGTTAATGCACCGTTATCACATCGGGCCTAATTTAAGTGGGAATTGTATACACTGGGTGGAAAAGTAAATGTAAAAAAAAACTCGAAACAAACGTTATGTGGATTAGGCCTTGCGTGTGTTGAATTACTGGAAACGAGTGAATTAAGCATGGAGCATTCATAATCGGAAATTATCCGTTTCGGATTCGCTGTGTTTACACGTGGATAAGTTCAGCAACAAATTCATTAATGTTGGATTATTATTTTTATACATAAAAAACAATTATTTTAATAAATATATTAAGTAATTTTGACACGCAATGTTTGTTATTAGTGCCAACTATTACTATTAAGAAGAGTTGCCTAATTTGGACCGATGCTTAGATTTGACAACTAACATAGGTTATGTTGGCTTAAAATTAATTGATTCAATAATTTAAAGCAGTCAAAACGTTGCCCTTTGCATGAGATATTATTTTGTTTTATTTTACAATAATAATTATTAAATTCCATTTTTTATAACATTTCTATTAAAAAGCATTTTACATGATGACAAGATGCATGCTTTTCAAACGTACCAACGACTATTTTCAACATATACATTAACTACAATTGCATACCTCATGTCACGCAAAGTGTGGAAGTAAAGGTCAACTTTTGTCCTGCACTTAACAATGTAACTGCAAAAACATTCATAATTTACAGAATCACATCTGTTTCAATGTAACTTAACATTATATTTACTGCTACTGCATTTTCTCTAAATTTCATTGAAATCCACAGGTTAAACAAAAAGTTTAAATAATTGCAGTTATAATTGCATTCTGAATTACTTTAAAAATGTAATCTTTTAAAACTGTTTTGCAATAAGCATTTTACTGTATCTTGAAAAATCTGTAATAAGATTGAAATCTAGAAAAGTAACTAAGTTTCAAGTCCAAACTAGTTTGGAAACTGTTTGAAACCCAACTGTTTGAAACCCAACTAATACGATTCAAGAATAAACAGTAATTTGTATAAGAAAAAAATATTTTTACTTAATTAATTACGTAATTATCTAAACCGTACAATGCGAGGTATTAATTTTTAATTATGTTAAAGTTCTTAATGATACCATTATCAAGTAACCTAAATGAAGCACAACAAAAAAAACATCATTACTTACAGAAAAGTAAATTTTATCAACAATTATTATGTTTATATTTAGAGTAATTTTCATACGAAAAACATAATTAATTACTTTAATATAGATATAAAAGGCGTCTTGTTATTTATAACTATTTATGTAATTAACTCATTAACTAATTATAAAGTTTAGATAAAATCGGCCAGCATAATTAATTTAATTAGTTCATTTAACTATAATTTATATTCTAAGTAAATTTTAAAAAAATATACAAATCATTAAATTTCTTCATGACTTAGAACATTTTTTAAATGAAAATTAACAGGCTGAAATACCTATGGTTAATAGACCTTTGCAGATATAGAATTCATATAATGTTTTCTTTCTATTTCTTCATTATTTTTAGTATTTTTTGTAATTATTCTTACAATAAATATGATTATTATTATTTATTGATTAACTTATATAAAGGACTTTTTATCAAAGGGTTTTTAAAAGGTTTTCTTATTAATTTCATGTAAATGGGTCAAGTTTCAAAGGATTTCAGGAAATGTAAAACTGGGGAATGAAAGAAATACGTGAGGTTGGAGGAATGATTAATGAAGTGCTCTCTCCAAGAGTTAAATGTTTTGTCCGTTTAAGAAAAAAGTAAATGCAACCAGAGCTAAATAAAGAAATCTTTCGTGAAACATGTAAAGTTTAAGTAGACAGCTAATGTTAAATAGAGCAGACGTTAAAAAAAACTTCAGTTAGTTACAAGAAATGATAATTAATGATACTATTAACAGAAATATATAATAAATTAATTTTATACAATATAAACATTATATTATCTTCTTCTCGTCTTTTGATTTAGTAAGTATTTATATTGCTTTCACTTCTTTTTTTAAATCTAAATACAAGTTTTTCGTTTTTCTTGGAAAAAGAAGTAAAGTTTTTTTGTATTTATATTTTTATTATATATAGAGCTATAAATTGACTCAATTAGTACGGATTCACTATAATACCATATCAAAATGATAAAATAAAGCAAGTACAGTGGTACCTCGATATACGAGTGTTTTGAGATACGAGCCGCCGAGCGAACGATACTTTGCTTTGAGATGAGAGCAAGATTTGAGATACGAGGAATCGCACACTACACAACATACCAACAGTTTCTCCCACCTCAGACTAATTGCTTTGAGATACGAGCAATTTGATATACAAGCAAGGTTACGGAACGAATTAAACTAGTATGTCGACGTACCACTGTATATATAAAAAAAAGTTATAATAAAAATTGGTTTAAACAAAAATTGGTCCAAAAACATATCTATTGTATTTTTGAAAATTCTAGCTTTGAACTTGAATTCATTCATTCATTTGTAAACGAAGCATTTGTATAGAACTTTGTATTTCAAAGTAAAAGATATAAAGCAAGTAATAAAACGTATAATTACCACAATAATTAGTCATTAAATCATGAATTACATTTAGATAAGCAAAGGAATGTAATTGATTTTTTTAATGTGATTTTACACAGATTAAACATAATATGTATTAAATTTGTGTGGAAAGCCCTTTACAACAAGAGTTTACATATTCAATAACAATTACACAAATCGGAATTAAGTGAATTTAGGGCGTAAATATCTATGGCCAAAGCCCTTTGTTTAACATTTATTTTGATTAAATATGATTATTGTTTGAATAAGTTTTAGTCGATTTTATATGTTTTTGTGACTGTTACATATATATTCTTTTTAAATATTATAAATACAATTTGCATTAGTTTGTAGATGGATTCAATTGCATGATATATTTTGAGGTTTCTCTTCCGAAGTGAAATTAGGGCAGATCTTTGCATCGTTACATGTTTTATTTATTATACGATATTGGAATAAAGATACGGTTACCGTTGAAACTCTTTTGTTATCAGATCGAAAGTAAAATATTGTACACCTACAAAAAGCTAACATGCTCCAGATTCACGCAGAGACAAGTGTAATATGAATCAACATTCATATCATAGTAAATAATCTTAGAGAAACTAACAACAATTTATTCGTATTTTTAGATAAAATAAATATATACTTCAAAGAACATTTATTTCTTGTTTTTGGTAGATGATCAGAAATTTGTATGTACTGTAATTAGTATAATTTATATTAAACTCAGAACAATAATACAATACGTTTTTGATTAATATTCTATGTGAAAACAATATTTATTATTAAATTTTGTGAACATAATAATTACACTCTTCATTAGTTATAATGTGAGCAAAGGGCTATTAATCTAAATCTTCCCGCCGTTTGTAAACATTTTGAGTATTGTAAGAGTTTTGATATTTACTCTAAATTAATATATTTATCAAATACAAAGTATTATTTCATCATCTTCATTAGTTCTTATAGAAATTAACGTAAGATAACTAAAAATCAGTAAACATTACCACAATTTATTAATACAAACATCGAATGCAAAAAAAAGACAGTATAAGGGTTAATACTGTTACCTAGTAATGTTATTATAAAGTAAATTATGTAAGTTTATATAAAATTTCTTTAAAATATTAGAAAGTAAGTTGTGAAAGTAGATTATCTACGATTAAAGTTACAATATCTAATGAAGCTTTTAGTAAATCGGAGAATCTTTGATGCATATATAGAGAATTCAAATAGAAGAACGAGTTTTAATGTAACTAAATATAACTTTGATCAAAAGTAGTACTGAATTATAATATTTTTATTCAAAACAAAATAATTAAAATTATATATAATTAATTAAAGCCAAAGGTCTAACGACCAAGGTCTTTCTGCCCAGATTTTTTTTGTATAAAATTGGAGGTATGTTATACATAAGTGAATGCAAGTTTATACAAATATGAATGTAATTCTATATATTAAAGATTGTAAATGAATGTATAGAATCCTTTGTATACATTATACAAAGTGTTTTAATGCACTACATAGTTTGCATGCGACATTGTATGCATACCATTGGCAAAGATTGAAGACGATGGTCCAGAAAAGGACGAGAAACCAGTATCAGCAATTACATTGTATGGGGTACCATTGAAACAGCGCGTCTTTGATTATTAGCGTCCAAATCGAAAAGCGTAATAGTTAAGATAGAATTAAAATAATTTCTAAGATATTTTAATTGATAAAAAAGGGAAATGTTGATGAAAGGGGCGTCGGGTCCGAGGTGCAAATGAGCATCTCGTACGCACAATAGCCAGAATGGGTTTAATTGCGTTCCTTTGGCGAAATTACATATGGAATCGTGAGAAAGGCATGGAAATGAAGTGTATGCATGCACGTATATGTATATTCGCTTGTGTTTGACTGTGTGTGTGTATGTTGTTGAGATCTCAGTCTTGGGACATTGACCATGCGACCTTGCAAATGCCGTACGGCAGAAGCTATTTCAAGTGCGCTAGCCTGTGTACTCACTTCATTCCTGGCTAGATGGAAATTTTGCCTCACACGAAAAACACTACATGCATCGCTTCAGGTAAACACACATCCATCCATGGGCGAACAGTTAAAGACATGCCGTTACATAGCATGTGTTTGTCCATGTCTTTCCAGCTTGTTCTCTCTGTCTCTACTTCTATCCAAGGACAATAAGCTCAGCCACCCTCGGCGAACAAAAATGATTACCTCTGCATAGTCACACAGACACGCAATACGTGCACAATCGTATACACGTGGTGAGAGAGAGAGAATTGCAGCGGCGGATAATGAAGAAGACGACTCCAGTTTTGAGAAGCACCTGCGATGGAGGACGCCTCAATAATGGATCCCATCTCCCGAGAAACGAATTGATTCCACCTTTCTAGGAATCAATCACCGCAGCCATTTATCACTCTTCGGCTGCACCGAGACAAAAGGAACGAAACTCTGCCAGAGGCAATCCTAATTTAATTACAAACGTGAATCAGTGGCGCATCATAGATGTACTAACTATATATTCATTACGAAAAAATGCTTCTGTTCCTTCTAACAATCATCGAAAAAACACCTAAACTGATGATCTAAGAGCCTCCAGGAAAGGAACCATCAATTTTCTACAAACTTTTTTTAAAATTTACTATTGCAAGCTAACATTACTGTAACTTAATTTCAAAAAAAGCTTGCAACAATCATTGACATAAATACCTAAGTTGATGATCTCCAGAAAAGGAACCATCAGTTTTCTACTACTTTTTTTCATAAAATTTACTATCAATATATTGATCAATTGCAAGCTAACATTACCTCAATTTCGAAAATAAGCTTACATTAATCATTGATATAAACACCTTAGGTGCCACCAGAAAAGGAACCATTAGTTTTCTACTACTTTTTTTTACAAAATTTGATATTAATATATTAATTGTCTGTAACTTAATTTCGAAAAAGGCTTCCATTCCTTCCAACAAATAATTAATATAAACACCTAAACTGATGATTTAAGAAACTCCACAATTGAAATCAATGTGTTGAAAACTTGTAAATTAACATTACTGTATCTCAATTTCTAAAAAAAAGTTTACATTACTTCTAAAAATCACTGATCTAAACACCTAAACTGATGATGTCTTCAGAAAAGGTTTCTTACTGCCATTTATAAAATATGCAATTAGTATAACAAAAAATTCTAAAAAACATTATTTGGATTATACTCTCATCTATATATAAAGTAAAATTTCATATCTATTCATAACGTTCCTAAAATTATATTCGTAAATCAATATTTTTAATTATTTCACATGATTATTTTGGACTTATGACTTAAGTCGTTAAAATTAAGTACCTAAACAGTGTAGCTTCTATCAATTCAGATTGAAAACAAAACATGTTGGAACAGTTCAGAATATAAACAAAATATTATGGACTAAATAGAACATATCATCGATGATCTAGCAATTATGGATTTTAGCACTTGATCTGATGATATGCTAGTCTACAATTTTCATATAATTTGTGATATAAATTCATTACTCGCAATAGACAATTTTTTTAATCATAATGATTTTGTATTTCGTTTCAATACTTCACATAATACGGCTTCCATAAATACAGATTCCTCTCAACATTTAGGTATTTAACAGTTCAGAATTGGAGCAAAATAGAGAATAGAAAAATATATTATTTTGCTTGATATGGTTAATGATCTTAAGAAATGTTACAAATGACCTATAGTTCTCTTTTACACATGTTCTGTTTTATTTATAACGGATGAAAATAAAGATTGATCAGCGAATGTTATCAGGGAAAACTGAGAAGTAAACTGAGGCCATCTAATTACTTGATCCGCCACTGACCATGATAATTATATAAGGTTACAAATGCGGGAAGCAAAAATGGAAAGATCATTCTTAAATATATATAGTAACAATATAGTAAAGGAGATTCTGATTTGCACTTTATAATGGAACGGTTTCCCATCATTGTTTCGG
>JAFMTC010000312.1:124149-138843 GCA_018845635.1 Nicrophorus orbicollis
TGAAAAATATATTCTCCAAAACTCAATTTTCTTCGTCTCTTTTATAATTCTCAAAACAGTTTGTGTACAGAAAAATTGGTAAAAGTATTTTAGCAAATGTTAGATCCTAGAACGTTTCTAATATACTCAAAAAGGAGCAATGATTTTGTGAAAACGTACCTCTCATTACATTGAATGTTCCTTGCAAGTAAACAAAAACATCAACAATAGAGTTTTTGGAATATAGAGAAATTAACCCCTCCCTCCCTTTTACGGTCTCACTCTATCTCACCATCTATCCCATGTTTTTCCACACTTCCACTGAACCACACATTTCAACTTCACATATTCAGTAGTATAGACCAACTAAGCAAATATATCTGAAAAATCCCCCACTTCAGATAGACAATCTACCCTCCCCTGAATCAAAATCTACCCTCACATTCATTGAAATTTTGTTTAATCAAATTTTAAATTTTTGAAAAAAAAATGTCTCTATTAATGTCCCTTGGATCTTTGTAAAATAAAATGTAGACATAAAATGAATACCTTTTTAATTTCATCTGCTTTATGGAATTATTTGAGCAGATTAATGATTGTTAATTGATGAATCTTGATATTTTTTTTCATTAATTTCAATTGATATAAGGTTTTAAAAGTACGAATATTTCCCAAGACCATAAAAATAAATTGAGCAGAAAAAATTAATTATTTTTTGTGATTAATAAAGATTATTAGTATATATATATATATTAATTAGTATAGTTTGCTAACAGTTGAAGTTGCAGCGAGTTTTCCCTACATCGTAACCAAATAAAAATAAAATAATTTGAAAATTAAGTTGGTATTGCTTCGATTCGCTTCGGATTCGGAAATATTTTCAAACTTTCGTTATAAAACAAATAAAGTTTGTATCGAATTTAGTCGAGCATTCGTGAAAGAAGTTTTCCGGTTATTAGCAACAAAGTATAATTATTTATTATTTAGGATTATATGAGTAAGTTTAAACATTACAATAGGATGACTTCATTAATCATACATTATTGATTGATGTTCTTTTCGTTGATTTGATTGACAAAAGGGAACATATAAAGCATCAACTAGAGATGTGAACTTGTACATTACTTGGGAGGTGATACATTTAATTTTCTTTTGTATTTCATTATTAACTGATATTTTTTTCGTAGAATTGAATTGACTAAAAGGGAATATGCGGAGCATCAAAAAGGAAGTGATCGATGAGTGAGGATTTCATCGGGAAATGTATTTTATATTCAATATATATATATGATAATAATGTTAAATAAGAATATATTGTATATCTATATGAATACAATTTCTTGTTTTATTCTGTTTTTTTTTTCTTTTTTCGTGTTTTTAAATAATATGAAATAATTTTATTCACAAATGCATATACACATATACACGTGTGTGAGTGTTTAGTGTTTTACAGTTGGTAAGACTTACTTAGTATATATTAGTATATATTCGTCCAATTTTATTTCGAATTTTTTATATGAAATTATATTTCCCTATGTCTTGTCAAGAAATTTTAACTTAACTATATGTATGTATTTAATTTTATTGTCTTTAATGAAATAACAGTGCTGAAATACCCTTTGACCAATGTGTGGTTACAAATATGTTAAACAACAAGAGTCACAACTTTGTCTCCAATTAAACCACATATTTCATTCATAAATTCATAGATGTGTGTAATATTGCAGTCGCACACATTCAGAATTAATTGACACTCGTCGTTCGTGGAATTTACTACACCAGATTCATATTTTATCATGTTGACCTAAATGTGGAAATCTTAAAGTGGTAATTAATTTCTATTACTGTATATTATCTTATCATTAAATTAAATCAAAACATAAAGAAGTTCCTTCAAATTAATACATGTTTTTATTTAATAAAAACTTATATTTACTTTTAAATTTATATATATTTATGAAGTAATTATGTTTCAAATACATAATTACTTCTTAAATATTTGTGTTAATACATACCTTGCTCAAGTAATCTATTTAAAATGAAATTTTAAATGAAAATTAACATAATCCATACTTATTTAAAGATAATTACAAAACCATTTAACGATGAAATCATTTTTAATTTAAGTTATTTTTTTTATTATATTTCTATACTAACTTATTACATTCATGTAAATATGTTTTCTAATAATATAATTTCTAATAAAATCAGCATTTATAAGATCCATTCATATTATAACACAAACATCTTAATTAACAGAATATTCATATGAAATTGATATATCCAAGTAATGATCCATCACTAATTATGATTGTTATAAAACCACAGCTAATTGCTTATTAGTTCCGATGCGAGCCGATTCATTTGTGTCCACCAGCAACGTTTCAATAATAACATTACGTAACAAGGAGTGCTTGCTATCAAAGGCGTTCCATGCAATAATTTGTGTCAATTACGTAGCTTGATTGCTTCCCAGAACCTCACCATCCAGTTTTACCACAACATCGACGTCCCAGAGAAAAGTTTATAGTCGGATTTTAATAACAGTATGCACTATAATTATACTCGAAATAAACGAAATAAAAAGCTGTATTTGTAGCACTAATAATAATAATAAATTTAAAAAAGTGGAATTACTTTAAAAAAAAGCTTATATTTTCAATGAATTATATCCTTCCGGAAATTAATTAAACTGTACTCTTGAAGAAATTACTCTTATTTCGGTAATTTCTTTGGCGGCAATTATAAACTTTCGAGTGCTTCATTTAAATCGCCCGAAGTTTGCTACTTTCCGCATAATTGCTGCACATCTTTAAGAATGCAACTTTTGCACATAAAAGCACCGAGATTGTACATAATCATTACTTAAAATGGATTAACTTCATGAAAAATAGATATAGTTTTTAGAATAAGAAAAATGTTATGTCCAATTAAAATAATAATTTTTAGAAAAAATGTTGATATCAGATTGTTATTTTTAATAAATTACATAATTTAATAAAAATTACACCATTTTACGCAACTTTAATAAAATGCAATCATATTTAAAAAGTTATGTTTTGTAGAGAAACTATAATAAACAAAATATCCGCATATCTACATGTTGCCAATCTTGCGCATGCGCAGTAATTGATTCCTTATACGGCTTTTCCCTTTGCGGTCAAGTTTCGTGGAACGTATCTAGGCCGTAACGCAAGGTATGGGTGTACTTGGATTCAATTTTGTCAATAATTTTAACAACATTTTTAAATCACTTTTAACGGATTTTCCATGTTTATTAATTGTATAACTGATTGATTTCTATTACTTAATTTGAAAAGTAATTTATCTTTATTATCTGTAATTACAATTTATTTTTATTACAATAAATGAATATATAAGTTTCAAACAAAGTTTATAGTAAACTTGTATAGTACAGTTATTTATATTGTTCATTATACATTAATATTGATTTTCATAATATTTGCTTTGATGTGTAATTATGAAATTTCACATAGATTAACGTTCACGAAAACACGATGGAATTTCTTTGAAAATGTTTATATTTTCAGGTGCATCTATAGCATTTCGCTATAAAGGCCCTCTTCTATTAAGGCACGTTTTCGATTTACGGCCTAAAATGTTTCGCTATAACGGCAAAATAACTTTTTTCGATTTCGATATATCTACATGTTGCCAATCTTGCGCAAGCGCAATAATTAATTCCTTATACGGCTTTTCGCTTTGCGGCCAAGTTTCGTAGAACGTTTCTAGGCCGTAAAGCGAGGTATGGGTAAAGCGTTTATTTAGTTGTTATTTTTCTAATGAAAATTGGAATTATGTTTACATTTTTTCTGTTCGATTTGGTTTTAAGTTCGTAAACAAATCAATGCAAAAAAACTGAAGCAAAGAAAATTCTCTCCGAAATATGTTATATTTTGGTTAACAGTCACTTTAAAGGGTTGTTTTGTAGATGTTCTACAAATGTGTTTCAGCGATGAGTGTATAATGCTTATATAATTGTAAGGCGTATATGCATGAGACTCACTTGCAGTTGTAACGTATTGTTTCTGACAGGTTAGTTGATGTTTGGATGCGTATAACAACCATTGATTAATTCCATGGCATTAACGGGTTATGCATTACAATGTCATAATTATTCGCGTATGAAACAGGAGAACGAAGATTGGACTTAATTGAGGTGTAGTGGAAATGCTGTAATTTATTTATCGAAGCGTTGAGTACTGAGCTAGTAAATTGCGGCCTGCTCAACAGCATGCAGGAAGCACCATTCAAATCCATTCAGTTGTGAACTTCCTATTGGGAAAAAGAAATGAAAACATTTTACTAAATTCACTTAAGTTTCATGTCCATCGATTCCTGCATTTCTGCCAACTGTGCGGATCAGTTGAGGCCATTTGTAGTCCACGCGGAATCAGCGTCCAAAGGAATGGTCGATTTTATCTATGGGAATCCGGTCGATTGACTCAAAATCGCTTAATTAAACTGAATCGGTTTTTAGAAGTGGCTGCAGGTTTTTATCAAAATCGAGGACGACACGAAGGCATGAGCGAGACCTGTTTTCTGGGGTCATGTGTGTGCTCGTTCCTTGCGCAATCCAAGATCACAATATTCGACGATTGCCTCTTGTTTAACGAAATGGATGCAGCTGCAACTATAACTGTTTTATTAATGTCGATACATCACTTCACCTACTTCAAGAGGAAATCTGTGTTGGCGGACGCAACTCTATCTTTATTTCGTTAAATCTTCATAGTTAACTGTAACCAATCAACTATTTCGATTCACTATTTAATTGCTGAAAAGTTGGTTTAAAACTTATTGAAAAGTTTAATATGAAAAGATTATTATTTAAGTTAGGGACAGAAACACCTAGCGTCAATAGCCCTTTACTGTAATGAAATTTAATTATTTCTTTTTCTGATTATTCAATTTTTATTAGTTTCTTCTTAAATTATTGTTGCAATAATTACTATTAATTATGTTATTAATACAACTAAATATAATTATTAAAATAATTATGTTTCTTTTTTCAATCTTCCTGCCTTAACTCTGCCATCTTTCGGTTCTAACCAGAAAAAAAAAGTTTTCAAAAACATCAAAAATTTTAAAAATATATATATATTCGGCAACCCGTGGCTCTTTTGGAAAAAAATCCTGCTACCAACACCACTCCATGTAAGCTAGGGGTGGCTATGTTAAAAAAAATCATTTCACTTGTTATAGGCAACATCTCTTCATCCAAAAAGTTGACAACTCTTGAGATAAATCATTACAATTGTTGTAAAATTTGTTTTAAATAGTAGAAAATAAACCTAATTGTAATTAAGAACTATTTCAATATACATTTTTTTGTATATTCCTGTTTCATAAAGTTTCAGCAAAATTTGATAAGGTTTTTTATAGGTTTTTGGGATTGCATTTTCTGAAAATATTCTTATGATCGATTTGTAGATGTTGAAGTTTAATACAATCATTTACTTCGACTAAATCTAATAAAAATACTTAATAAATAATAATGAACAAAATATTTGACATAATTAGCAATAGTTTATTTTGAAAATAATATTAGGTCGTCTCTCTTAAATTTTCATATATTGAAATTCTAAAGCATTTGATTAAAATCGAAATCATTAAAATTAATTACTTTTCTAATTAACAGTATTACAATACTGAAATTCATCATGAAAATAACAACCAATGTCTTTTGAATATATATTCGATCGTCTTTCATAAATTTTCATATATTGAAACACTCCAGTAAATAAATTGATTAAAATTGAATTTTTCAATTTAATTACTTTTGTATTTAACAGATACATTACGTATTTCAACACTGAAATTCATCATGAAACTAAACAAGTAATATTTTTTGAAAAAATGTTCGATCGTATTTCGTGAATTTTCATATATTGAAATACTAAATCAATTGATTAAAATTGAAATCTTTAAAATTAATTACTTTTGTAATTAACAGATGCATTAACTATTTCAATACTGAAATCCATAATTTAACTAAACAAGCAATGACTTTTGAATAATACAAATATGTAAAGAAATTGATTAAAATTGAATTTTTCAAATTAATTACTTTTGTAATTAACAGATACATTACGCCTTTGAATACTAAAATGCATAATGAAACTAAACAAGCAATATCTCCAATTTGTTGAAATATAATTTACCTGACATTCGAGTTTGAATGTACGTATGCATAGAATTTAATTAAAACTCGCAGACTGCCTTAAACCGACTAATTACCATCGCATTGAAACTCATAAATTGATTACAGACACTAATTCCTTTTCCATTCAATGAGTACTAAAACCGAAATGCGCAATGCGAACTCGACGATGACAATATTATTGATTTATCGAATTGCGAAAAGTTCCCGTAAACTTTTCAAATCGAATCCAATCCTATTCTCTATCTCTCTCCTTCTTCCGATCCATTTAACTTTAATTTTTTTCTTGTATATTGGATTCCAAACAACCAGAAAGAAAAAATATATAAGAAATCTGGTGAAATTGAGATTTTATTCACTGCTTGGGAATTACTCAACTAGAATTTGTATTGAGAATGTACATTCTATTGGATGTGTTTACCTTCGTTATGAAGCAGAAAAAAAGTTGTTCATCGCTTTTACTTCTTTTGCTGCAATAGCACAGCAATTGTTCCATTTTCGATGTTGTTTATGAAAATCGCATCGTTTGGATGCAGGCCAAATAGATTGCGTTAGTTATTATGTAATATTTGCAAAATAATTTTAGATAAATCCGTGAGAGTGGGATATAAGGATTTCAGGTTTCGCGAATCTCAAATCCTGTTTCCCATCGAGATCTTTCGGGACGTTCATGAGATTATGCAACTTTTTTGTTTTTGTACTTAGGGAAGGTATTACAAATACTAATCTCCTAATACTAATCTAGGTTATTTTATATTTAACCTATATTTTAACTCAGGGTTTTCAAAACTAAGTTTTTTAAAATCTTGAATGGAATTATTAAATAATGAATGTTTTTCTCTCTTTTTATTGATTATGACTACGAAAAAAGTTATTCCATGAAAATTTCAGGATTTACGAAGTTTTCCGTTGTCTGACGAGTTTGGGAAATTCTGCTAAAACTTGTATTTAATGTTAAAGTTAAAAGTAATACCAATGTAAAGTAATGTAAATTTCATTAAACTAAGGCATAAAATAAACGAAATCTATTTAAGAATTTCAAAAAGAAACATAAGAAAATTCCCAACAAAAATAATCATCATTTGATATATAAAATTAAATTATGAAATTTGGTTGCAGTACGTGGCTAATCTGACCAGCTGCAATAATATCATTGTAATATAGCTCCACATACATGAACAAACACTTTATATCCAAATTTGAGTACAATATGGGTTTGCTCTAGATTTGTAGTGTGTAATAGTAATAAATGTTGTGGCTTCGGTTTAGTGTTCGCAATGAATCGTGTCGGTTTTCAAATTGCTTCATTATCCGATCGACGATTTCAGCGATTTATCGGAGTAATTTCAATTAACGCAAATTGATTGGGATCGCTCTTTGAACGAGTGTAGTTTTCCTGTAGGTCAAGTTTGATGTGTCGACATTCGATGTGAAAGGGATTCGCTTTGTAATTTAATGCAATTGTGTAATGAAGCAGTCCCAATTGATTACCACTTCTTTTACTGAACACAATGAATTAATGAACATTTCATTAAAAAAATCAATTGTGAAATCGTCTTACGAAATTACAAATAAAACTTTTGATTTATTTCCACTTCAAATAAACGAAATAATAACAATGATGATTTCATCAATAAATCTAAATGCTCTAATGAAAACTTAAAGCAGAAGTTTTATATTGTTATGCATCAATTCCATTTTGTAAATGGATGGAATTCTACGATTGATTAATGGATGTAACATCTTAGACGTTCTCGATGCTCGAAGAGTTCCAATATACGTTCCTGATTTACAATGCATCAACGGAGACATATTCATTGATTAATGAAAGAAATAAAGCTTTTGTTGGGAGAAGCCAATCTCCATTTCGCAATCACTTTGTTTCTTTGTGAGTTTTATATAATAATAATAATATTTATTGGAAAAATAACCAGAAGAAAAAACAAACTAAACATAATTAAAATGAAAGAAAAGAAAATTATTGATATTGCTGCAAACGGTTATAGACCATTGGTCTTTATGCCCTATTTCTAATTATTTTATTCATTTAGGATCAAATACACCCATGCTTCGCTTACGTTGCACGAAACTTGGCCGCAAAGCGAAAAGCCGTATATTGAATCAATTATTGCGCTTGCGCAAGATTGGCAATATGTATCTTTTTTTGTCGTTATTGGGAAACGTTTTAGGCCGTATATCGAAAACGTGCCTTAATTGGAGAGGGCCGTTATAGCGAAATGCTGTATAAAGAGCGGCCGTATAGCAAGGTATGGGTGTAATCAAACCTTACTTCTTTTGTATATAAAATAGTAGTTTCTTGCTTGTTCTATAATTACATAATAGTCAACTTAATGACATTATAAAAAATGATAATACGTACTCAATATTGAGGATTGATATGCAAAAATAACGTTGAATTGAATCATTTAATATAATAGAAATTATACATTTATATACCCATTTAATCTCGAATTATTACAAAGTTAAATTAAAATTGGATCTTTCCAATATTCATATTTTAATAAGGGTATATCGCTCTTAAATTTAATAATGATTGCGTAATTAGAATATGATGAAAGTGGAGTGGGATGTACCCTTCCTTCCTTCCTGCGGATCTCTGAAAAGGTCTTTTGGTAAACGAGATTTTGGTGCCTTGTGCTATGTTAATACTACTCCTGACAAACGGAGGATCCTTCAAAAAGGGGAATTGGGTTTTCGGTAAAGGTCCAGATACTCGGGGTCTATCAAAGTGAGCAGAACGATCTTACGGTTGATCGCGTTCGAATATATTTGTTTACGCCGTGAGGAAAAGGAAAAGCTAGCAGAGAGGTCGGATGGGAATGGTGTGAGAGAGGAAGAAGTGTGCAGAGAGAATCGATCCAGTTTAAAATATTTTCCACCCAAGTTCAAGGAAGTTGGTGAGGCGCGGTCGTTGACTAAGCGACCTTGCAAACAACGCTCTCAATTGCAATTTACATTTGCAACGAGCATCCGCCAGATACGGCAGAAGTGCTGCAACGCGTGTAATGCCTTTTCCGCCCACACACATCCATCCATCCATCCATCTATCCATTGGTATCTGCAATATTCAAATCGCTCTTTCCGTTCGAGAAAACCTCCCATGGCCCAAGCAGCAGAAGAAGGCTTAATTCAATCAGCGGGAATCGTGGCTGGAATTGCGGATCGTAAAACCCATCAGCTCAACCCCATTCCCATTCCCAAGCGCTGGGAACACATCGGCACCCATCGTTGTTCGACCATCGTTCTAGGCACATCAATACCATCGATATCGGAGGTTTATTGTCCTTTCCGAGATGGAATTGGCGCTTCCTTATTGGGTCTCCGTTAGTTTGGCGCATTTAAATAGACTCGTTTAGTCCATTTCAGCTATATCCATATGTTAAAACGGGCAAAAAATTATAAAATACCATCGTTAAGCATTCTGTATAATACCACATTGAATTTGCTACAATAATGGATAATATTAATACAAAATTATGAAATATACTTAAAAATTCTAAGAAATATCAAACATAAGTTACCTTAATTTTAGCAAAGATCTGCATCTGCAACAATCAATAAATATCTTTCATAAAACCTTTATTAATAAATCAATTATTACAATATCTTATATAGTTATATAAACTAGTTTTTATAGAGATATAAAATATACAGTTTTATAGTTTTTGTGAGGAATAATTTCGATATTATTGGACAATCTACATTGTAAAGCAGCGTTTCTCAGATGTTGTATCACGCCATTCAGCATAAGCGTCCCATAACCGTCCACATTCTCAGGTTCTCGATTCGAGTTCCAGATTAAATGCAGGATTTTGAAGATTCTTTCAGGGCATTTTTCAGTGCTTCAGGACTGAGGCTATTGATTTATTTAAAAAAAAACAGTCTTCAAGAGATTAGTTATCAACAAGTAACGGTTCTAATGTCTGCAATAACGTAGTGAGTTGCTGAATGTCTAAATGGATAGTCCACATTCTCAGGTTCTCGGCTCTAGTTCCACATTAAGCAATGGATTTTGAAGTTTCTTTCAGGTCATTTTCAGTGTTTCTGGACTGAGGTCATTGATTCCTAAAAAATAGTCTTCAAGGGAGTAGTTATCAAGGAGTAACAGTTCTAAATAAGTGTATGCAATGACTTAGCGATTTGCTAAATGTCCGAATAGATTGATTGTAAATATCGTTGCAAAATGAGATACTAAAAAAAATCAACTTTGCAATGCAACACAATTGATAACACAATTTATTCGTCAGTAATTAGGAAATTAATTAAGTGAATTGACAAATATTTCCACTAATTTTATTATAACAAGAATAATTGAATTCTTGTAAACATTAATGAAAATACAAATAGTAATATAAACATATTCTAACAAAAAAGTAAATACTAGTTTTTTCTTAATGTAAGATATTTCATTTTCAAAATTGAATTAATAAACATTTATCAGTAATTTTACGCAATTGTGAAATGCCTTTATTAAGTATTTTACAAGATATTCCATAAGATACCTACTAATAAATTATACATTTTCCCACTAAGTATACCCGTTGTATCTAGATCTAAATAGATTTTTGTCGGATGCGTGTTGTGTGTGGTGAGGTTGTACACATGGATAGATGTATTCACCATAACGGAAACTTTTCAGTGCATTCATCTTTGCGTGGAATGCAAAACGGCATAATTAGGCATGTGTGGGGAAATTCAGTTCGATTTCTTGTCGGGTTCCGTGATTAACACCAATAAACAACACTGTATCCCAATTAACACTTTTCCGCAACGCGTTTTCATTTGTTTGTTTATGTTTTTTTTCATCATCATCATGCGCTCCAAATACCGATAAAACTGCTATTAACATTTCATTTCTCCGTAAGACTGACGTATGCATCCATTGATCAAGAAAAAATAACTTCATACTTGCACGCTTTCCATTCCAACGTTATTTGCTAATTATTTATATTAATTTTCTATCTAAGTTATGTAAGAAATTTATAGAGAAAAACTTACTTTGCATTGCAAGGAAAACAGTAATATTATAATTAATTAATTGAATATTTCCAATGATTTTATAATAATAAAAATATTGAAATTCCCGTAAAGATTAATTAACATCAATAAACACATTCTAAAAAAAAGTACATTGAAGTTTTCTTAATGTAAAACATTTCAATTAAACATTTTTTTAACTAATTTATACTACTTAATTAAGTATAACTAAATACTACTACTAAATTAAGTATAAACCAATAGGTTTAATTCATGGTTGAAAAACTTATATTCAGTTTATGTATTTTTCTTGTAGTTGTTGTTGCAATAAATGTTATTATTATTACTTAATTTACATTTGAAATTACTTAACTAAAAATTGTTATAGAAATATGTTGATGATAAAGTTTCCAACAACAATAATTGACTCTTAGTAATAGAATTTTTCGTAAACGGTCACGAAACAAAAAATTGTTCGTTATTATCGTGCTAGAAAAGTAAAGGATGTACTGGAAAAAATGTCAATTTATATTCTTCCTCTTCTACGTTACTTTAAAAAAAATTAAACGAGACCATTTTCAGTATTAGCAATTATCTTCATCCTCTACAGTTTCTTACGACAAATATTAATTGTATATTTTTTGTTGTCTAGTTAGAAACTATTTCGCAATATTCATCATTTACAGCGACGCAGAAAGCTGCATTTCTCAACCTAAAAATCTCATAATTGAGTGTTGAAAATGATGGTAAAGCTACTTAAAAAGTCATTCGTTGTCATTGGTATATTAGTTTTTTCGTATATAAATGTAATAATTTAAATGACAGCCGTCAAAAAATGTTGATATTTTGCAGTTTATATAAGATATTAATTAATTAGAATAGTATATTCTTACTACACTCACTTTTGAAGTCATTAAGTCAATTTGAATTAAACCTTTAAAATATATGAAATATTAACAAAAAGGGGGCAATTTGAACCAATAAAGATGTTGAAATGAAAAAAAAAATAACAGAAAATCACAATTATCATCTGTTATAAATTATTTTTAAGTTATTAGTAAAAGTACAAATAAATATTAGGGTATGGACTGTAAAAAGGTTGAGAAGCACTGCTATATAGAAAATTTAAATAAATCAGGTACATGAATGAACGTCAGGTCATTGAAAAAAGATCTGTTTGGAATGGATAGGATAGTTATATTTGTGTTAATGGAAAGTGGTATACACTTCATTATGTAAATGAGATGAATACGTTATTGCTAACTAATTTATCCGGTAAACAATCTACCCCTATGAGAGTGGGCAAACCGTAACCCTCTTGAGACCGAACCCTGCTCAAATATTTATTATTCAAAGAGACCGGACCACTTGACTGCATCATAAACCATAAGCACATCCGTACGTAATGCGGCCTTAAATACATGAAACCCACGGAAATTTACATATGGACACGGAATATATCTAGCTCCCTTTAAATATTTACCTAAACTATCCGTTTCCCTGAAAACTGTTCAATCAATCATATAGTCGTACACCTGAGCATCATCGTCTCGGATTCCTGCAAGTAGCAGACAGACAACGAGCTTAATATACTTGAAACTTTCTCCATCTGTCCTGCAAACTACATTGTTGTTTCCGTGTAGAGCGAGACGTGTAGCTCCATATTGCAGGCCACTCAAATGCGAGAGTACGTGACTCTGTTTTAACTACATTCGTTGTTCCTGCATGTTTCACTGAAAATACGACCTGAACATTATTCATACATCCACTTGCTTCCAATCGCAGCTGCTAGGAGAACCATCAAAAAATTTACTATTTATCGTTTTATTGTTAATGGTTTTATGGCAGTTCGGAACGCTTGCAAATGTAGCGCAGTACAAAATACAAAGTACGGTAAAAACTGACATCATTATTTACCCGAACTTGCTAATCTCCGTCGAATCCCACGCACGGAATCGATTCGTTTAACACTTTAATATTGGGTTTTCAAATATACGATTTTTTATTTACTTTAATTTAGCTCATCATTTTTGGGATAATTTCGCATCATCAGAGGAGAGTCCTTTGTTCGAACGACGCCGGAGGCTTCACCGTTCCAATTAACTGATTTAATTGGCTTAAGAAGTCCACTTAACCAGACTAGACATCTTCTCGAATCGAATCCATCTGACCAGACAGTCACGCGAATTGGTTTGTCTATTGGAGCGTACAGAAGGCATCCTCGGAACTGGACGAATTTCTGGAAAATCGAACGTTTCCATACGTTTCCGCCGTTCCACTATTAATTTACTGCCTAGCGGAACTCAAGAGGTATTGAGAAAAAAAGAAAGAAACGAGTAAATAAACTGAAGACAAAAGGCGTTGACTTGCAACTATCGTGTTTTGTAACTGTTTTAGGTATATTTCGATATCATTTATTGCCTGCCTGCCAATAACGGCTCAAGTACATCAAACGGCTGATGCTATCATTACAAATAAATGTTATATATTTGTGTTTTCGAAAATCTTCGGTAATAAATCGTTGCGGATTATTTACATTTCCGCATCGTTCGGATCATCCATCAAGTCACTTGCATATCATTATTTCGCATCGCTCGAGAATCATTTGATGGAAAACTTTACAAAATTGTATGCAATTTTCGAGTTCCCATCAATAACATCAATATCAAGCATTCATACTTTAGTAATTATTCTGCTTTAATTTAGTGTAAAATGTAAAGATACTATTTTTTCTGAGCTTAAAAAAACTTTTTATGAATTACAACTAAACGATAAAATATACAATTAGTTTCAGTATATGTTTGAAAGAGTGATTATTCAGCTTTAATCTGGTTGCTTAATAATGTAATTGTCGTGTATAGTTTTTGAGATATAATTAATAATATAAAGACACTGTTTAAAAAACTTTTCTTCAATTTTGGCTGTAAATTTCAGAAAAACGACAAATCATACAACAATAATAGTATGAAAGTCTGAAAGAGTGATTATTTAGCTTTAATTTGCTTGCTTAATAATGAATTTGTTGTGTATACTTTTTGAGATATAATCAAAAATGTAAAGATACTGCTTACAAAACGTTACTTCAATTTTGACTGTGAATTTCAGCTAAACTATAAAACATATAACTTTACCAGTATATACATTTGGAAGAGTGATTAATCAGCTTTAATTAAGTAGTGTAATAATCGATTTGTCATGCATACTTTTCGAGAAATAAGAAAAAAGTAAAGACACTTAATTAAAAGTTGACAAGAAAAAAACCTTATGAAATTGCAAAAATGCTTAAAAATAGATTTACTGTGAATTATAATCAAATATTTTACATAAACATTTATTTAAATTAAAAACAATATATAATGTTATTCACATCTTGATGAACGTTATTTTATGTGGCATAAAATTCATAATTTAATTAATTAAAGAGTAACCTTGAACTATTTTCAAATCGGATTCTGGGACACTAATTTTACGTAGTTTAGAAACGTTTAAGATAAAATTAGTAATATTTCATAGAGATTTAGAAAACATTACTC
>JAFMTC010000316.1:61910-72327 GCA_018845635.1 Nicrophorus orbicollis
TTTCAAATTAATATTTTTTGCTACATTTATTGAAGTATTCATAGTCAATGCCGATTAATAACAATCGGATGAGCAATTGCCTCACGAGATAAATATTACAATTAATTTATCTGTCAATAGTTGTTTACACGCAATCTTCCTAATTGGTTTTCCTGTAATTAGAAACTCGAAATTAGTTCAGATTATTATAAAATAAAAATTCTAATTCTTTATCCAAATCAAATTCACATTTTATCATTGAAATTGACAATTGACATTGTGAATCTTTATACATATTTAAATCTAGTAATGTATTTAAGGTGGATGTTTACTATTGTCATTTCTTTTAATGGAATCATTATAATTAATTTGAATTTTTGCAATACAATTTTTCTAAATATCGTAAATTGTATATGTATTTTTTTCTTCAAAAATTGTTTGAACTTAGAAACTGATTGATGGTTAGAAGGGTATAAATAATCATCTTCAGTCATATGTAGATAACTTTACTATCGATTGTAATAATAACAAATGGTAAATGATTAATAACAAACAGTTTGAGTGAATTCGTAAAATTCTCAACACAATGTGAAATTTTGCAAATACGGGCGCAATTTAAATAATGGCTCATCCATTACAACGCTTAATTTAATTCACAAAAGGAAACGGAATTTGCTCGAAACCCCCGCACACTCCTCCTTTAGTCGGACGGGACTACCCCTCGCATACGAAGAAAAAGACGTTGTATAAAATAAAAATCCATGAATATTAAATTCGCACATCAAACAGGTTCGTTTTTCTCGCTTTTTCGCTCTTCCCCTCTCTACCTTGCACACGTACTTTTGCCGCTCCTTTTATTTATATTTTTCCATTAGGGAGAAATCTGCTCGACGCGGACAAAGAAGATGAAAGTAGCGAATACGGCGAAACGAGGAACACGTAATAATTTTAAATTTTCTAAACGAAGCAATATTGTTGGGCAAGTTTTAATTAAAAGTTCCGTAATTGTCACGCGATAAAATCGCAATTAAAACAATTGTTATTGTTTTGTTTCGCAGCGCTTCGCTATTTGCTCCTAGTTTCCTATAGTTTCATATCACAGTTGCTTTGGTTCATTCGCATTACTAAGCATTTAATATAATCAATATTTGCGTTCGCCTGGGCTCGAGCTTTGAAGACCGTTGGGGGTTAATTAGTCGGTGCAAAAATTAATATTTATATTCCTTCTGTATTTATCAAATGCTGTTTATATTCTGCTGACTGCGACAGAAACTGTAACATTAAAGCAATTAACTGGTTTGTTTCAACGTCGGAAAAAGTATTTGCTCCTTTAATTAAATATCTGTACAGCTAAAAGGAGAGAGGTATTGGAATAATATTTATACATGTGGATGGATAAATAATATTTGTTAATATGTATTTCTACTCGGGGCCAACGGGTATATACTTCATTGCGGTTTGTGTTTTCCGTAACCGTGGAAAGCTCTCTCTCGCAATTCAGAGCTCTTATTTGTGTTTGATTTGCATTCAATTCGAGTCCCATTTCGTGTGTAAATTTGCATCCCTCTCCCGCGCACCCCGCCAGTCTCGATGGTTGTTTTGGCTTATTACGAGGGATAATAATACCTTTTAATCACGTCTTAATTATGTGCATAACTGAAAATTTTACGATCCCTCAGTCATTTGCCCACTTATTTACATTCTTGATATCATCTTTGCCCGAATGCATATTCAAGTAAGCCAACTAATGGCCAGGGCCCGGTAATGATTTTTCAAGCATCACCCAATGCCCCTTCCCCTGTTCACTCCTTCACTTTCAACAGATATACGTAATTCTTTTGTTTTAATATTTTACTCGAGCAAAATATAACCTCAATATAAAAGGAAAGTAATACATTTCGTGTTTGCAATAAACACAGAGTTCAACTCTGCCACGAGCAGCCTCAGCTTTGGTGCTTGCTGAAAACACACACACACACCCACACCTATCTGTATATATATAGAAAACGTTCACATGTCACCTTTATTTGGTATGTGGGAGTGCGGTTAGAGTAAAGAGGGGGGACAGGGAGGATATACGACAGAATGAAAAGTTGTGACAAAGAGTCAGACGAGCTGGGTGGAATCGAAATGAAGATATTTTCTTTAGTTCGTGTCTCGACATCATAAGTAGCGCAATGCAATCGTCCTTTCCTCGTATTTCATCAACACCCAATCATCATAAGAAACCAATTAATTATTTAATTAAACCGGAACGTATTTTATCGTTAATTTCATATTTATATGAATTATAATTATGTAATATTAATATTCATTGGATTATCAAAAAGAAGGTCTTTTGTTTACGCCGCAATTGTATTCCTACAAAAGCCGGTTCAAATCGAAGCTGCGTAAAAAGAACTCATATTTACAGTGACCCTATACCTCACTGTTAGGTTCTATATTAGTGAAAAGTAAGAAATATATTTCTTCATTAATATAATATAATAAAATATGCATATATTGGAAATTTAAGGGCGGAAAGTCCTATGTTCTTTGGAGCAATAGCATTACTTTTTTTCTTTCTTTATATTTCTATTACATTCAGTTTATATTTTTATTGTTTTTATTGTAGCTGTTGCAATAAATGTTATTATTATATTTTTTTTCTTGATGTGTCTTTTTGCAACGATATTTTCAATCTATCCATGTTTGGAACCTTTTTCCATTGTCAACTAATCCATTAGACTGTTTTTTTAGAAATCAATAGCCTTATTCCAGAAGAACTGAAAAATGCATTGAAAGAGTTCACAAAATCCTGTGTTGTATCTGGAACTCGAACTGAGTTCCTTTAAGATGTAGATCAGCAACTCTTATGTGTCACCTTTTTAATGTTTAAAATATATTTTGTGATAAAATATGGTGATGTGTTTTTATGAAAAAATATCTTAAGAAAACATTGAATTTCAAAGTTTCGGGTCTCTTATATCTACGAAAGTATTCAGTCTAGTATGAGGAGAATTGGGCTATTGTTCAGCGGCTTTATTGCGAATCGGCGTAAATTGAGCTTGCGTCAATTATATTTATGGGCGGAAAGTCTGCGGTCAATAGCACTTCAATAGCAAATTATACTAGTACTTATAATAATTCCAATGCCATAGGGTCAACGATTACAATCTGTCTAGATTATCCTCAAATTATTATACTAAATGGCTCAATCAAATATATTATGACATACCATTTACAATCATTAGATATACTAATTTAGAAAATATATAAAGAACTTAAGAACTATAAGTTTTGTATAAACTTATTATAAATGTATCATGAACTTAGGTTAAAAATAATGTTGTTTTTATCTTGGTTTTACCTTAGGCGACTTATATATTTCATTTATTTAGAAGAAATACATAATTTTGTTAAAGTAATCTCTAATGAGGAAAGCTTTCCTGGCAGAAGTGCTTAATTCTGTTCACTATCTATGCCAAATTTGAACGTTGCCAAATTGCTGCATCTCTTGAGATTTTAGCTTGATTGAAAATTAACGTATTAGGTAATATCGAGTTGTGCGTAACATTTAAAAATAATACTAAAAAGAAAAAGAAAATTTTATTGTGGCATAAGGCTATAGACCATAGATCTTTTTGCCTAGAAATACATAATATTACTCATTTGCTTATATTATTTTCGAGGATTAATTAAATTCAATGGAAGCATTATAATTGCTATTTGGAAAATAATTCAAATTAACTAATATCTAACTAACTTAAGTCATGATTTCAATATTTTATATATTTTTGTGGCAATTTTAATATCAAATTTGTCAAGTTAAATCATAATGTTAAATTATTATTGACTTCTGAACATTATAAAAATATTGTAACGAATTCATTAATTTGTTTGTTTGTGTAAGTATCTTTGTTTGGTAAATATATGAAAATGAAGACATAAACGTGGAATTAATAAGAATGGGATGGCTAATAGAGTGTGTTTGCATGTGGAAAACGAAAACAATTTAATCAGACATCAGCGCGCAGAGAGATATGGAGAAAGATACAATCTTCCCTTATCCTGGAGGCAAGGAAAGGCCATCCGCATGAAATTGCCAGTTACCGAAAGCACGGAACTGGAGTGGAGCAGCCAGCAGCACAGCACCGGGACCGGGGTTGGGTTCTTCATCCCCTTGTTCCTTCTACCCACCGCGCTCTGCTCTTCTTTGCCCGGGCTGCAAACTTCTATAAACAGAATGGGAACGGTAATGCGAACAAGGCCTTTCATATAAAACCCCCTGCCTCTTCCAGAGAGCAGCAGCAGCATCCGAAAGCCCCATATGAATTTCGCATTAACTACAAAACACCCCGAACCCCCTTCATCAGGCTATATACTATATTCACCATACTCTATTCTGTTCTCTTTCTTCTTAACTATATATATTCACACATTTCACTATGCGTGATTAATTGACTTTTATTTTATTCTCCTCCAACAAAACCACGAAGAACAGAGAAAACACTGTTTAATACTCAGCCTCATCTAATTTCCAACGTTCAATTACGCCGCCGCTGATGAAATAATGCCACGAGAAGTATTGATTTTCTCAAATTGTATCATCTAATACGAATTGGGTTGTATCATACAATTAATTAATTTTCAATTGAATATAGGAGTAGCTTTGTATATAGGCTACTCATTTACTCTGATTGATTCTAGAGCAAATTATAATTCATAGCACGTCAGATGAGACATAGCTCAGATAGAAAATAGCAAATTTAGGATTGTATTAATCTAATTGTAATACAATATAATGAAGGCAAATAACTAGAGTAATTTCAAATACATTCACACAAAGCACAAATTTGAAAGACCAGAAGAAATTTATTGTCCATAAAAAATAAGAAATTTAAATTTAAAAAATAATTTATTTTCATATTATGTCTATTAGAAACTCTTTACAACAATTACTGTATTAATGTAACATATAATATTAGTTGCATTTTATGTCCTACAAAGTAAAATATTGTATATTTAAAAAATATTTTTAATAGAATAATTAGATTTTATAATCCTCTCTGAATTCTCCATAAACAAAGTTCATGTACTAAGTAATTTCGTTTTGTATAAATTTATCACGCCTTTCAGCCTTCCATTTCCGCGCTATTTGTGTGTGTATTTTTTATTTCAGAATCATGAGAGCTTTTTTAAATCCGTGATACGAGCGAATTTATGGGGATGAAACCGGTAATTTCCTTGGGCGATTATTCCCCCATGTGTATGTGTTAATTTTTGCTTAATAAATAAAGGATTTAGGAGGATAGTTTTCGGTGGGATTTATGTGCTTCCAGTTTTTCCACTCTCCGGCTACGTGGAGATTTTGTAATAAATTCCATGCAACGCGGAACCCAGGCTTTGGAGCTTGAGGTCTGTGGCCATGAATTAGAAGGGCAGCAGCAAGGGTTGTGGTCTTCACGGTCTCATATTCTACAGCAGAAGCGAGCGGTGCGTGTAGACCCAAATAAAAATTAAGTTAGATAAGGTTTGGTTGAGATCTAATAGATGGTATTCTCTTTCGTTAGATATGTTTTCTGCTTTGTTTGCTTGTTATTTTTCACTATCTATCTCTCTTTCGTATAGACATTTCTCGTTCCTGTTGGTTGTTTCCTCTCTTTCTCGTTTTTCAGTAAACGGAGAGCTTATTTTATGCATTCGCCGTTGGAGGATCCGCACAGAGTTTTAAAGTGATTAAATTAAAGCCGGACCATTAAATCGACTGGTATTTATAAATCCCTGCAAAACTTCGCTCCCTCTTCCCTTCTATCTTTCTCTTTGCTGGCTATGTGAGAAGCGATTTACGATCGCATTAATATATTTTACTTATTTTTATTTTCCCCCCGCTTTCGTACCAAATGGCCTTAATGTCCTGTGAACTGGCGATATGTAATTAATTTCCCTATGCTCTTAAATTCTTTTATTTACTTCGCTCTCGGTTCCTGCTTCTTTGCTGCTCTTCATTGTCGTATCGTGTATCTTTTTCTTCGTTGGTCCCGTTTGGTCATCCGGAGGGGATGAATGTAGATAATAAATTACTCCGGGCGATTCGCATTCTGCAGTGGAATGTATGTGTGTTAAAGGATAGTGTCCCTCTAATGTGGTTTACGCTACTCTGCCCCTATAAAACTGTCTTGTAGATAGTATACTCTTTTATTACGGGGACACGTTAAATGGATTTGTTTAATCTATGACCGTGGATAACTTCGCCATTATCTTCTTCCATCTTATTTATTGGTGACCCCTCGCAGGACGCCTCTCCTCTGTATCTGCTCTCTAACCGATCCCACCACCGACCGAAACCTCTCTCACGTAAACTCGAACATTAATTGCAGTCACCGCACAAAATTCACCCACAAACACCACATATAATTTAATAATCATATACTTTAACAACACTTTACTCTACCAGATAAGTGTTTTGCTCTATTAACTTTAAAAGAAAATGAAGCAAAAGCAATGTTACAATTTAAAATGGACTATATATCTAATAACAGATTTTTATAGCTTGTATATGATTATAATATTTTTTAAATACTTCAGTTTATCATTATAATATATTATACAGCAATGATTTTTTAGTAGCGAAACATTTTTTCCTCTATCAAATATTTAAAGAATTGTATATATAACGTTTATTCACTGAATATTATATATAAAATTTTAAGGAGAATCCTGTTCATATCATTATTAAGTATATTTAACATATCATGTTCATATTTCCAGAAATACGATTTCGATTTGCAGAAAACGATAAAAATAAGTATGATACATACCTAATTGATGCTTACTAAGAAGATGTGTCACAATTTTGTGAAAATTTGACATGGTGCAAATGCAATAACATGAAATAATATAAATTAAAAAAATGCTGCAAAGAGCTATAGGCCATATGTCTTTCTGCCCGAGTATTATTATTTACCATATTTGTATGTAGGATTTTACAGTTTCGGTTATCGTAAAACTAAGAATAAATAATAAAAACAGCGAAATATATTATTTATATATTAATTATGATTATTGATTGTGAGTTTCTCCGTTAAACATGTTTTTTCAATCTTATCTAACGAGAGAAACTCATTAAGCGAGTCACCTTTTTACAAATTGTGAAGTACTAATTAGAAAGATATTTGTTAAGTCAGGTTCCACTGCATATTATTTCATGGTAGATACTTCTCTATAAATCTAATACAGCGATTCCCAAATTAGTACGTACATCAAAACGGTAATGTAATTTAAATAGAGATGCATAATAACATAGAAGCTACATGAGTAATAATAAGGAATTTCATAATTAGGTAATTAATTACCGATATTGAATAAATTATTTTGCCTTTCAAGTATTCAATGAAAGAGATGCAAGTTATTGCAGCTAATTAGTGTTATTATAGTTCTGTTTGTGTTGTGATTAATAAAATTCAACTTTCAATAAAAGTTATGAACTTATTCACTCGATATAAGTAGGATAGATTTCAATACCAACCACGCACTTGGAACTATGAAAAATAACATTGAATTTGATATTTAATATATTTTGATATTTAAATGATAATATTTTCGATCAAATATTATTTAATCCCTGTAGTGATATCGATTTTGAAATTTCGTGAAGCGTGAGGCGAAGTACATGCATCAAAACACGGTCGGCTTTAATTAAGACACAATTGCTTGTCGAGGTAGTATAGTAATATGTCGATGCATGTGCTGATGTGCAGCTTACAATGATGTATCAGTAATCTATATACAAGATGAATTATGGACCTAGAATTGAACTGCTTGGTACTCTGATTTGTAATACATTTTTGAAGGTTTCAAAATTAAACTACTTGAAGCTACCTACTCTTAAAAAGATGTTGTTTATATTTTTGTTGTAAGAACACACAGTTTTATCGTTTTATAGGTTTTGATGCTAAATTTGATACATTGAGTACATTTGAGCATTTTTAAAATTTTTGTTTTGACAAAAAGTTCTTTATTTTTTCTTAATTTTTTTGTCTTTATTTTCTTTGTTAATTGGCAGGTTTTCTAAATCTTCACTGAAAAAATCTCTTTTTTTCTGCTTACATTAAATTTCTGGATAACTAATCTCTTTGATATTATTTACTTTTCCTGGTACAACATTTCCCTTTGCCTTACTATACATTTTAGTATGGGCGTTGGCTTTCAATTGGGATATTTTTTAGTGTAATTGGGATATGAAATGATTCGTTATCTGAGGTATTACTGTACACCCATACCTCGCTATATGGCCGCTCTTTATACGGCATTTCGCTTTAACGGCCCTCTTCAATTACGCTTTTTCCTTATACGGCTTTTCGCTTTGCGGCCAAGTTTTGTGGAACGTATGTAGGCCGTAAAGCGAGGTATGAATGTATTTAAATACATACCATTTATTATATTTTTCGAGTATAAAGTGCTGATGATTGTATTTCATTTATTAATAATTCAAATATGTTGATTATTATTAATAACAATTAATTATTATTATTAATATAAAAATACATTCCATTTCATTGAGTCGGTTTTGTTTATAATTTTATATTTATATAATTATGTAAATATTAGATGCTCTATACTCAAATAATGATTTTACATTTTCCAATTATTTTATGGAATAATTAAATATATTTTATTTAGAATAATCAAGATCATAAATGGTTATTTAATTAAAACTTGTTTTTCTCACTTGTTTAGTCCCTGAAAGCTAAATGAAAGTAGTATATTTATTAATTTATAAAGTTTCATGAAAAATATATACGGTTTTATGGATGCGAGAGGTGGCAATCCCCTTTTCTCGTATATTTTTAGAGGAGAGTCTTATTTTTGCTATAAATTATTAAAACTTGCTTAAAATTCATTTAAGCAACACGGATAACGTAATAAAGTAAGAGAAAAAGAAAGAGTGAGTTTTAAAAACTTAAAAATGTATACATAAAACGACTAATCAACTTACCTCGATAAAAATTAAAATCTTCTTGAACTTTGCGAAATGCATCCCTTTACTATTCTGAACTATGAAATGACTTGATAGCCTTCTGGTTCAAATTAGGACAGATAACAGTTTGCAAATAATGAAATGAATTATATATTTATTATAGGTACCAAATAAATTCAGATTTATACAATTTCAAATAAAACTGTTTCAATTATTCAAAATGTTGTTACAGAGATACATATTTAAATTAATAATAATTTATTCATTTATCTGTAATTGTTCATTCGTAACTCATAAATGGAGTAATTATTTGTTCAGTTTATTTCTATGCCGAAGTACTATTTTTTAGCGAAACCTTCAAAACCTCTGCTCAACATCCTGTTATCCTGTTACAACAAATGGCGTCTAAAAATAAATCCTTCCAAAACAAAACTTTTAGTTCCCTACCACAGTAGTACATCATCCTCTCCCCAGAATACCTTTGGTAATTTTCCCATCTACCCGTCGCCCAAATACCAAGGAATCCTAGATCCAAAACCCAACCGTAACTCCTTTTCAAAAGAACTCAAATCCAAATTAAGACAAGATCTCGTTACTTCCGATCACTAATATTCAGTAGTTCTACAATATTCATCAAATATAAAACATTTATCTATAAATCCATCTGCCAATCCTCGAATATGGTTTCCGCCTTCTCTCCCAATGCCGGAATCATGTTCTGAAAAGTCTCTCCGTATCCGAACGTTCCTCTCTTCGCATCCTCAACAGGATTCGTCATCCAAACAACCCGCTCCGAATGACCTCTATTCTAAAACCAAAATTGTTCCAGTCCTCAATAGATACCTCTCCCTTTCCTTTAAATTCATTTGAAAAGATTCAAATTTATCCTCTCTCTCTCCAAATTTTGTATCCCTCGAGATCCATCAACCCCTCCTAAATATATATTATTCTAATATCTATTATCGCTATAATTATGTCCCTTCATTTCCTAGAGGCTGCTTTTTTTGCATCTTCTTCTTGTACATTTAGTTTCTACATTGTACATAATATTCATCATATTCATGGGCGGAAAGACCAATGGTCGATAGCCCTTTGGCTAGTTTTTCTTTTTATTATTATTATTATGTGTGAGTTATATTTTGTTTTTTTATAACTGGCCAATAAATTATATTATATTTTTATTTATTTTTTAGCGATAATAACCAGTTTTAATACCTATTACACAGTTTTTTTTGATAAATTAATGTTTTAAGTAGATTTGCTGTTTCATAAATTGCGAATCTGTATGGTATACCTATTACGTGAATTGCAGGTAGAATGTTTTATATATTGCAAGCTTATGCCATTAATAGAGTTGATAATTCAAAGGGTGTTTGCTTTCAAAGTAATGAGATCGAATGCAGGCGTTCGAGAGGGTGGCAGGCAATACGTGACTGCGATTTCTTGTTTGTTTGGGCGTTTGAATGGAATTAAAATTGT
>JAFMTC010000316.1:225194-237235 GCA_018845635.1 Nicrophorus orbicollis
TTATAGTAACTTTATATATTAAATATAAGGATTGTTACAAGAAGTTACATGAAATACAATTGTTCAAATCTCATAAAATTTTGCTTTTATTTATTCTGTTTGTAACACCTATCATTCGTCCAAATATATAGACACTTTTTAGTACTGAAGTATTTTAATGTAATTACTTTCTAATCAAATAATTAATGTAATGCAAACATGTACATCACTATAAAAGTGATCCTTGTAGACTCCATGAATCGTTCACATATACAAATGTACTCCGCAAATGTACATCCTCTACATCGATTAGAGTCCAACTATTTGCAAATAATTTCAGGAATTAACGTGTTTGATGTGGCAGTGCTTGAGTTTTTCGCAGTGCGGCTGCAATTTGCTACCCGCGAATTTTCTACTATTACCATATTAATTGGTTAAAGCCAAGCAGACGATGTGTGATGAATTTTCCATGAGTTATATAAAAAACAATTACGCTGCTAATAAGGTATACCGCAAATCCACCCTTAATGGGGGGGAAGGGTAAGAAGTGAAATGAATGAGTGCGGGGTGTCTGGCAATGGAGAGAGAATTATAACAAAAAAAAAAGTAATAAATGATTATGTTTTTAATTTGCGAGATGTGATTATTTCTTTTGCGGGTCGTTAATTGAATGGAAGGGCGGTGGCGGTCTTGCACAAAGGAAGGACGAGCGGAGGGGTTCTGGGGACGTTCTCGGAGGGTAGCTTTAGAGAGGGGCGCAATGGAAGAGGCAGAGGAGGCGGCGGCGTCGTCGTAGAAGCCCTAGTCGCCGACCGATTCATCATCGCAAAGCCCCAGCCGGAACGTGCGGGATCTTGCGCAATGAAATAAACCATTACTTAAATAATGTTTCCAGATTGCTAAGTAATCCTTCAATGTCGCGGATCTGGGGTGGTCGGGGGCAGGAGGAGATGCGGTCAGCACATATTATGGTCTCCACTCATAATTTACTTCCGCTAATTCACCTGACATGTACGAATCCGACATGCTCTTCATCATTCTTTGTACACTACTACTACTACCACCATCCCCCTTCTCCACTCAATTGAATAGGTCATTGAAAAGAACTTCTTTATTTTATGTTATTTGCCTCGTTCATTTGCTCACCGATCTTTATACATAATTCAAAACTCTGATAAATATGTATTGCGTTTCGTGGATTGAGAATCCGAGGTATCGTTTCCTCGATACACATTTTTTGTTCAATGCAAATAACAGGAATGAAAAGTAGAGCTAAGAAGAGAAAACAAAACGGCGAAGAGAAGAGTGTATCAAAGAGCCAGCTGCCTCCTCGAGTAAAACACAATATCCTAGTAGGTAGTAGTTGTAGTAGCTAGTAGTTGCAGCGAGACTGACACTCTGCTTGTGATAGCGGGGCCAACACAAATCCCTTTTTCTTTTATCTTTCTTTTGATGTCGAAAGAGAGAGAGAGAGAGAGAAAGGAGCTTTGTAGAATGCAAATAAATAAACAGCTTTAGCAAAAGTAAACCGATTGAAATGTTCCGCACCGCTCGAAGACGACGGCTGCGACGAGATTTCAGACCTCTTTATTTTCTCTCCATTCACCATAGGCGAATCGCTACAACTTGCAACATGAGAATCTCCAGAACGTCCGAAAAGCCCCGTTCGAGAAACTAAATTCATATCGTAATAAACTGTTTGCCTTTTAAATGCCTCTCCCCAGCCAGTTAAGCCTCTTTCAAGAGAAAACGAAATTATCAAAGTAACTACTTCCATTGGGATAGTTTATTGGCGCAAAACATTTTGTATTAATATTAAATAAAGTAATAGTTTGTTTTAAATATACCGTCATATGCATTTATTTTATTCATTTTTCAACTTGCACTTTCCACAATCAGACTACCAACATTTTATTCAAGTAATATTTGCTGCCAAGAACTACTTGCGTAACTGCTTAGTATCCTCTTGGCAAAATATTTACTTCGGATGCCCAACATGTCCATTTCATGACGTGATTCTGTTCTTTAAATAGTTCTAATTTATTTCTTTTTTTGTTTGATTTCAGGTAAATCCATGCATTTTATATAACACTCCATACAAGTAAGTCTCCTTGTTTCGTAAACAAGTAAATTTTATGTATTGTTCAGTTGAATACTGAAACTTTTGAAGCACGAAACATCAATTTAAAGTGTCTAAATATATTCTACATATTCATTATTTTTATCCATCGATTTGGATATATTACATTCTATTTTCATGTGAATGTGAAAGCATCATCCATACTCTATTTTATTATCTAGTCTAAGTTTATACAATGATAATTTTATGCAATAATAAGCGAAATATTGTAAGTATTCAACATATTAATTATTACTAAAGTACTGTATTAAATTACTTCATCCATCATTTTACTCGTACGTTATAAGTATGAGATGCAACGGTGTAAGATAATTGATGTAAATTATATGATTTTGTGGGTGCTGCTGGAACACGTTCAAAGCATGCTGGTAGTGAAGCATCGGATCCAATTAGCTAAGCATATTTTAATTTCCTTTTTATTGGCAGTACGTAATTCCTCTCTGATCTAGTCTAATATCTCAACTTTATCACCCGCCAGTGGTCGGGGACGACGACGACCATAAAACGAGAATACAACCACGGTAATTCCTGTCTGTCGTAAAAGACTCTTAAAGGGAAAATCTAGGCAGCTAAGAAATTTAAATTTTTCGCACTTCGACACGTGACAGTATTAAAGTGACACACGTCATAAAAATACCGTCATAAATTCTGAACTGCTTGATTTTACGAATTACACTACAAGTGATTGACGAAATACAATGCAATTGTATAGCAATTGAAGCGTTTTATTATGCCATCAGATTACAAATAGATACATCAAAATAACTGTCAAATAACTAAATCGAATATTTTCAATTGTGAAATAAACATTTATAAAATGAATTTTAACGCTTTGATGGAATAGTTGAATATCAATTATACTGAAATTAAAATTTCAAAATGTTTTAATAAAAAAATGTATTTGTTTTAATTAACGTGATCGATGGTATTGATGGCAGCAGCAGAAACTCATTCAGTATACAATGTATTTATTTATATTTTCAATGCATATTACATTTTTTTTACTTAAAAACTTTCCAGTGGCCATTTAAGTAATGAATATAATTAATTGTTAGGAATGGCTATTGATCTGTAATTAACAATAAACACAATAAATATAGACATATGATCAGAAATACTTTGTAATGGTTGATTGAAATAATTATAATGTTTTGCTATAATTAGAGCTATAAATAATTGTAGTCAACAAAATATGTTTCCATACAGAAGAAATTCATGTTGAAATGTGATCAAATTGCAGACCAATTTTTATTTGAGTTTTTTTCATACGGTAGAAAAAGCAAAATTAAAATGTATGAAATGAAAAAAAAAAGTAGCTTGTTTCAGCTGAAAATGTACGTAGCTATAATTGTTTTTTACGGGCACTATGTTAGAGATAGAATTTTGCATTGGAATATGAGCGGAAAATGTTGATTTATTATCGCGAGTCGGATAATTCGATTTTCGGGAAAACGAAAATAAATGTTGCCCGTCCGAAAATAAAACATTGTTGTACCATATGGTCCGTTGCATCATCACGCACTGATCAACGTTAACAACATCATCATCGCCATCAGGAGAGGAGTAGGGGCCGGCAACGGAGGCGGTATATATTTCGTACGTCCGTCGCCCCTCCACCCCTTTCGCGAATATTTGTTTTTTCTCTCTCGCAGTATTTTGTTTTCGTTTTTCTTCTGTTCTGTTCTGTGTACGTGTGTGTTCTTTTTTATCCTTGCAATTTATGGGGGACGGAATGGGAAATGCGCGGATCGCGGGAGAGGTGCGTCTCTCGATCTATCGTATTCATCTATCTCCTCAGGTCCATTTGCATGCACATATTAGTTGTGATGCACTGGTTTGGAGAGTGTATCCAGTGTATGTGGTGTGTATGTTGTATAAGTAAAAGTAACTGAATCCTTTGGGGGGCCCACGTGGCCCACCATATTTAGCAGCCCCACCGCCGCCCGACCCACCAGTATTAAATATCCTATGAGCTATGTATAGCATCGCTCCGTCGTCGTCCACTCGTAGAATTCACTCCTCTTGCAACGCATCGTCACGCACAGACTCCTTCCTCGCAGCATGCATACATACATAATACTCACACTGTACACCCAAGGCGAGCTTTAATCTATCCATAAAGGGAAACGGAAATGGAATTGTATGACCAGCACTGGTCCATCTTGTCTTGGCCCACCGCCATTGATGATATCTTCAATTATCCCCATTCTTATTATAATAGCCCTCTACCCCAAATTAGCGGCGGAAAGAGAAAATGGTGTAGCGCCAACTTCGAGAGTTTTTAAGGACTCCAGTGAAAAAAAAATGGAACTTGAATATTAATTAATGGACCAGTCGGAAAAGGTTATTGAGCAAAAAGCAAAAGGGCCACCGAGGGTTTTTGTAATTAATTAACGTTCGCCGGGCTTCACTCACTACTAATTGCATCTAATTATTGAGGTTTTAAATTGAAATAAAAAGAACGATTTCAATTAAAATGAAGACAATTAAAAGAAATGTAAATGTAATTTCTATTTCAAATCGATACAGTAAAGTACTTTTGCTCTTGCTCTTAGTAAATTGATACATTTTACTCGTTCATATTGATAACTTTTTCTATTTATTCAATATATAGATTATAAAATAGTATATGACTTAATATTTAATATCAATTATGTAAAAAAACAAGCAATAAACTTGACTAAGAAAACTGAATTACTTTTGATAAGATCAATTAAAATATGATGTACGTTTAATTATATAGAACTTGAGATCTATCAACGTCAAATATGACAGTATATACTGTTGACATAATAATATCAATAATTAATATTACTATCATAGCTAAGGCCACTCATAGTCGTATGCCTTGAGTCGTTGTTCTACGAACCAGGGATCATGATTCTGATCACCCAGATACAACATACTAACAGTCACCAAAGAATTAGCTGTCAATTGTTAACAGTTCCAAATAAGTATATAAGTATAAAGTCGAAATGGATAGATTACAAATATCGTAGCATATAGACATACACAAAAAAAAACTATCAAAGCTCATGTTACTTTCACGTTAACTAACGACAAATTAATATTGATTAAAATAGACAAATCAATAATAGTTAAGTATTTGTTACAACAAGACTGAAATTACTGCATTACACATACAAAAAATAATTTATTGAATTTATTGTAAATTATCAACACATTATACATATAATATTTAATAATAGGAATTGTATAAAAAATCAAATTAATCAAAACTGAATATTTGATGGACGAACTACGGTTTAGTTTACTACTTAACAACTTTGAGAATTACATTTATTACACCGTTAGTTATCACTGTGAAAGTCATCATATCATTGTCGAAAATGTAACATGAAGTGGGAATCTTTATATTCTTTTATTGGTATTAATATTGTTACATAAATTATTAGTATAGTAATTCGTATTATTTCATAAATTTATTAAGTAATTTTAATGAAAATAAATTTAATAACATAAGAATTATAAAAAGATATAATTTTATAACAAAAGAACTGTAGCAACTAAAAATATTTTTTTGCTCTTCAAAGTGTGCGTCTTATGGTACGAAAAATAACAAATATTAAGTTTTGAAATGAAATAAATTTAATCTAAAATGTTGGTATCGTGCAGAACATTCAGTTGCAAGAATTAATGAATCTGTAATCGTTTCTATTTATCTATAATTTATAGCGAATCCATAAATAACGAATGCTCATGTCTGGTCTTAAGAACGTGGTCTTAACTTAAATAATTTATCATGTAACAACGTATAAGCGGAATTAGTTCCGTAATAATTATTATCTTGATCCCGTGTAATCCTCCTCCTCCCTGTGGAAATTTGCTGATCGATTAATTCCTTGGGCATCAGATTGTTATTGGGGGTATTTAATATGTAATACACCTTGGCGCGATATGTATTATACATGCACACACGAACCGCACAGGGAGATAAGGTGCTTTTCATTCATGGAGAGTACTATGGGAATGCTGCTCTATAAATAGAACCGAACTAAATTTAAAACCAATCTTTCACGTGCTTCTGTGCGTTCGAACGTACGTCTCCTCTGTGTGTATGACGTTACAAAAATAAAACACATTTCGTACAAATATTGTGTAATTCCGAAAGTGCTTGAAGTTTTCCACAGTTGCTTGGAAATTTTATGTAGTTACACAATTCCACTTAATTCTAAACAAAACTTTGGTATTTAATTGCATACACTAAATACCAAAGTTCGGTGTGTAATACTCATACAAACAACGTAAAATATACATTTTGTGTAAACGTTTTTTTCTTAAAGCTTATTTCATTACATTTTTTTAAGTATTCTTGAATCTATTTTTTGTTGGTAAAGTACTTTAAAATCAACTGAGATAAAAATGAAAGTATTTAAGAACAGTAAATAATTTGTAATTAAGTTTTTCTTAAAGCTTATTTCATTATTTTTTAATTGAAGATATTGAGAAATATAATAAACTATATAGATGAAAGTTCCCCATCTGCACGACAATTCTACTGCCAACAAATTTGCTTAATATCCAATTTATGATTACAAATAGTAAATAATTTCAAATTATGTTATGAATCATTTATTCAGATCATAAAATATTTCGTAAATATCTAAATTTTGCGAACATAATTAATATGTTTAAAGCAAGAAAGATATGTTTTTTTTATCGTGAAAGAGTAATTATTACTGTAACCTTTTTGGGCATAAAAACGATATAATACAACTGATATTAATATGAAATTTCAGTTGTGAAACTTTTAATTAACTGAAAAATTAGTATTGCAATTTATGAAGTTTGAGCATTACTATATTTCGATAATCATTTAAATGTCATATGTTGTTTGAATCTCTTCATATTTTTTTAAAATTTAGTTAAATAATACTCAATAGTCTTTGCAGATATAGAATTTCATTTTTCTTTATTTTGTATTTCTTCATTGTTGTTGCAAACATGTTATTATTAAACAAAATTTATTTTGTTGTTTGTATTACAAAAATATTATCATTTATATTATCTATTCTTTAATAAAATATTAGTTTAAAAAAATACAGTAAATTTCTTATTGTACAAATTGAACAAATTGAATTTGTAAAAATTAATGACGTTAAATATGTGTGACAAAGAAGAAAAGCTTAATATTTACATAATTTGACATATATTTGAAAATAGAGTTATTTTAAAAGATTTTTTGAACAATATATTGAACATTGGTGGAAAGACCGCGCACAATAAGCGTTTGTATTAAGAATACAATACATTTTATTGAGTATTATTTTACTATTGAACATATATCATTATGTATCATTATTTGATGGAAATGAATATATAGTATATAGGTTTAAGCTGTATGCATTAAGAGTTAATTAAGAATATAGTTGCATGCAAATAAAGTTTTAACGTTGGTTTAATCGTATCCAAAGCTTTACAGGTTTTACGTGAAAGAAAATTAGCATTCTTTGTTTTCTTGCACGCCTGTGTCGTGGATTTAACGAGCATCCGATTACTGGCTCTAAATAAAGTTATTCGCCATATTTTCCATTCGGTATTTTCATTTTCGCATATTTAGAATCGCATTTTGTCCAATCCAAATTCAACGGTGGAAAATTTGGACCACACGCGCACGTTTGGACGGTCGGGGGGGACGCCGAATGGACGGATGGATGGACGAATGCACAATCAAGTTACCTTTGTTTGGTGTCACGTAAATTCTGAAGTTACAATATGCGCGGTGCGTGTATGTGGCATTGACAATGTCATTAATGGCGAGCGCTGTACCCTCTGCCCTGTGCCCTCTCTCTGTTGCGGCCTACAACTATGATCCAACCAAATCCAAATCCAAATCCCCATTGGATTACTGCAGCCGCCACTGCTACTACATTGCTGCACCAACAATTTTCAACTTTGACCATCGGTGAATTTCAATTGCAATCAACCGGAACCTACCAACTTACGTATTGATTCACGAGCTATTCCGGATCGTAGTTTTGCAAATTAATTCCACAATACTCATGTTCTCGACGACCGTTATTAACTGTATTCTATTGACTGCCGTATCATTTTCACAGCTGAAAATGAATTGAAAATGATGCACATGGTTTTAATAATATTAATATTTATTATTATAGGAGAATCCACTTATTTAACCCATTAATATCCAAAATAAAACTACGTTTGATGTATTATTGTTATTTATTGCGACGAACTTAATTAAGTAAAAATTTTAGGAGTGATACTGTCCAAAGCAATATAGCTTTATACAAACACAAATTAGTATTAAAAATTCCCCTTCGGCAATTGTTTCTCTAAATGTTATTGCACAATGACCTCACTTTGAAAATCTTAATTATCGGAAAAATGCCCATTTGTTTGTATATCTAAAAACCTATAATCGCCAACATCATCATTAAACTCCATCTATCACGACAGATACTTCTTTTTTTTCAAGTTTTGTATAAAAATATCAAATTAATTAAAATAAGTTAAAAGATTATATTATTTATATAACAGATCCCTAGGATTATCTTAGCTTAATAAGCTTATTCACAAACCGTATTACAAAGTAAAAACAATGGCATTTGTTTAAACAATTTTACCAACTTTTTTCCATAAAAATCGTAGAAACAAAACAAAAAATGACGTCTTGAGCAAGTGTACACAAAAGTTACAGTTGGCGTTTATTGTTAATGTTTTTAAAAAATGGTGAAAAATATTTGTATATAAATGTATTGGTCTAACCAAAAGTAACTACAGTTTTGAAATCTGAAATAAACTCAATCAAGTCTTTTCCACACAAAGAAATTCAGATACTTATCAGCAAAAGAAACTAACCATTAACTTCACATATCATTTTCGTGAAACTCAACATAAACAAGAAAATATGTTGATAATATTCATTTTTTGCTCTACATAAAAATAGACGTTAAATTAATAATTGCAATCAAAATACGCACAATTTATTTATGAAAATCAAAATGACTTTGTTTAATTAATTTAATATCCCTAATATATTTTCCAAAATTTTATATTAAGGTAATTTATACATTTGAATTTATGAAATTTACATTATTAAGACTTAAGATTTTAACAAGTTTTGTGATATTTATATACATACGGTCAGTTTGCTGTTTCAATTATGTGTTAGATATTATAATTATTGTTATGTACACCCATACCTCGCTATAGGGCCGCTCTTTATACGGCATTCCGCTAGAAGAGCCCTCTTCAATTAAGGCACGTTTTCGATTTACGGCCTAAAATGTTTCGCTATAACGGCAAAAAATGTGTTTTCCATGTCGATATACCTACATATAGCCAATCTTGCGCAAGCGCAATAATTGATTCGTTATACGGCTTTTCGCTTTGCGGCTAAGTTTCGTAGAACGTATCTAGCGAGGTATGGGTGTATTATTTAAACGTATTCACTATATATGTAGTTATATATTATAGGAATACTTACCAAATAATAAATAAATCAATTTAAGAAATACAGGCAGGTTGATGGAGAATAAATGGCCTGAACCTAGATGAAAATAAAGTGTTGGTGATTAACTTAATTAGAAGTAGAAGGCAAGAATAATGTGATAATAAAGGCATCCGAACGGCAAGATGTATAGTAATTGGAGCACTACTGCAAATTGGGAAGCGCCAGAAATTGATGCAATTTTTTATACAAACAAATTCAAGAAAATACGTTCATTTTATTAACTGATATTATCGATCGATTCTATATTGTCCGCCGATGAATAATGCAACGAAGCAATATTTCAATAATGTTCACGGAATTTTGAATTTAAAAATTTACGTTACTTATGAAAGTTTTTCGTACTTTTCCAAAGGAATAAAAGCGCGCACATAAAATCATCGAATATTTAAACTTTTCATAGGATAGTCCTCCACTCTAGCGCACATTCGAAAATTACTTAAGTACAATCATTCATAAAACAATTTCGCCGGCAAGTTTCGTCGCCCGAGGAAACTTACGCAAATTACATATGCATACGAATGTGGATGTGCACACTCGAAAAACTTTTGAAGCTCTCAACATATTATTTTCCACGTTTCCGAACGACTTCCAAAAATGTTAAATATGCGCTAAATTAAATTACATTACTTGCCGCCCGGCTGACTCGACCGAGGCAAAGTTTAGTGTAATCATGAATTACGTTTTGGATTTTCGGATGCATATAACGAGAGAGAAGAGTTCATAATCGTATGGTAATACTGTCAAATATTATTTATGATTTGTAATGCTCGGTGGATTAATTAATTTACAAATTATAAATCTATATAATCAATGCAAACCGACATCCCATTTTAATTTCATTTACGACACGAAATAATTCAATGCTCTGGATTATGGAATCGCCTAAAACGCTGTATTTAATGTAGGTTTCGAGAAAAGGAAAAATACGGTACACGTCGTTGCCTTCATATTGTATACGAGGGATGCTGTAATGAAATTATAATCAATGACCTGAAGGTATGAGGCTGCCGTGTTCGAGCGAGTTAATTAATCATTAATGAACACAATCTGTACTTTTGGGTTAATGGAATCCTTTAAATCCTTGGAATCAGATGTGCGATCGCCCAAAATTAATTATGACTAAGTGTCTAAAAAGGTACATTAACATCAAATATGTTTTATAAAAAAGTTAATACATAAAATTAACTTTCTATTTTATTAATAGTAGTATTTTTCCGAAGCTTTATGACTTTCAATATTAAGTATTTTGATAATACAAATTTACAAATTTGTAATTTCATTGACTTCTCAAAACAATGTTCTACTGCCCGGTGCATCCACCATTTATTATTTAATACTTTTATAGATACACCCATACCTCGCTATACGGCTGCTCTTTATACGCCATTTCGCCATAACAGCCCTCTTCAATTAAGGCACGTTTTCGATTTACGGCCTAAAATGTTTCGCTATATCGGCAAAAAAAAATTCGATGTCGAAATATCTACATATTGCCTATCTTGCGCAAGCGCAATAATTGATTCCTTATACGGCTTTTCGCTTTGTGGCGAAGTTTCGTGGAACGTATCTAGGCCGTAAAGCGAAGTATGGGTGTATTTATTAAAAATAATTATTTATATTATTTATATAATATAATGTGGACATAATTATTTAGCGATTATAAAGCGATAGTATCTTACCTTTAAAAATGTCTGAACAACTGTGGCCATTTATTGTTTTATAGAGCAAATATTATTTTCGTTTTTCCACGGATTATACACCATTTCTCAGGAGAATTTTCTCTTAATATATTAATTTCAGTTATATTGAAATAAAAATATATATTTCGCATAATATATTAATTGATTTTAAGAAAAAGTTAATATTCTTACATGTAAGTTTAAATTAATGAAATTTCCTTTTCAGTTCTAAGATAATACATGATTTTTAAATCGGTTTTAGTACTTCAAGAAAGTTTCGTTGCGTGAAAGTGTGCTTTTTGCATTAAGATTCAAATATTATATTGCTGTCATTTATTTACATTTGAGAGAAATGCAGTGAATAAAATGCATTTTCTAAGTACATAGAAATGTAAAAGGGCTACTCGTATACAGGTTTTGAGTATGTGTAAATATTTAAAGCCATTTTCAAGTTTGACGGAAACTTTCGCGAATTTTGCGCAATAATGGCCCGAGCTGGAAGCCGGTAAGAAGATTACACAATGCGGATTGCCGTCATGTGTGAAGGTCTCATTAATTTCCTTCAGTGTGGAACAATACCGGATGCTATATTAATTATAATCCATAAAGGCTTCAATATTGTTCCGAGGTATGTGTACTGCAATTTTTTCCTTGCTCGCTCTCAAACCCTTATATTCCCGTGTACGTGTGTTTGTGCGCGCGCCCTTCGTTCTTCTTCCCTAATTTCTTGCTTGCGCGATTATTG
>JAFMTC010000316.1:262063-284730 GCA_018845635.1 Nicrophorus orbicollis
CTCCATTCTTTTCTCTGTTTCTTTTTCCCCTCAGACAATGTGTCCCGTTTGCTTGGACCGTTTGAAGAACATGATCTTCCTCTGCGGTCATGGATTATGCCAGATGTGCGGGGACCAAATGGTCGAGTGCCCTATCTGCCGCAAGGCCGTAGAGAAACGCATCCTCTTGTACTAGAAGGACAACCATAAATAACAATTAGTCCCATGGTGGGACTACCGTCACCGTATTAGAAGCTTGCTTTTCCAGCGACGCAATATGGTTCTGTTTTATTTTATTTTTGTTTCGTTTTACCTAAACACAGTTGTTATTATTATCATAGTAAATTTGGATGACTTTCAAAAGCGCAACACTCTTCTATATATTTGTGCTAATTTTAGAACTGGTAGATTTCTTTTTTTTTAATATATATATTCTACATCTAAATGTTTATCTAAATGTCTTGTCGCTGTTCATTTAAATAATATTGTTTGGTCGTGGTTTTAGTGGAATTTCTGAAATTAGTAAAATATTAGTAATTTAATTTTAGGACTTCTTCTTTTTATTACAAATATATGTTAGCATAGTGACTTAGCTTATGTTTTGTTGTTGTAAAAGTTCTATTAAGGCATGCAATATAAACATAGTTTTTTTCTTATTTAATCTGCGGGTTATTATACTATAATTATGTATGGGATGAGTCTGTATACTATTTAAACGACTCTTTGCAACTATCGCATTGCTGGAAGAATATTTTGGAGATTACTTTATTATTTGGTATCATCCTTACTCAATAACTATTTAAATACTAGTGCGTATTATCAACTTAGATATCATAAATTAGTAATAATCGATAACTGTTTTACATTTAAATTAATTAGTTATTATGATTTAATTAACAACAGTGTTTTATTTTTATATTATTATTATTATTACTCGTTTCTTTGTATCTTTAAGTTATTTGATTTGTATTGTATGATTCTTTATTAGTATTTACTACAATTATTGACTGGTCTGTATTAAGACTAACCTATGCTATAAAAGCATGCGGTTGATTGATAATACGTACGTAATTATTAATTTGAATTTTTGAAACTAAATTTTGAAATAAATTATATTAATCCATATATAGACTTATATAAATATTCTACATCCTTTCTAATATACAATAAATTTATAATCAAAACATATTAATAATAAACTCAATTTATATACTAAAAAATATATTATTAAAGTAATATAAAGTGTAAAATCTCCAATAAAATATATGTTCTTAATATTAATATTGAGGTAGGTAAATAATATCAGTATATTCGATACGTAATTATTATTACGTTCCAGTATCTTACTGGAAATCTAATTTAATGTACAATATGATAATTCGTTCAAAAAAACATTTATGTTAAACCTTTATTTAGTGGAAATTATCTATACATTATTAAGAACCGTGAATCATCTTCATATTTTCTACTATCTAGATTATATTCAAGAATGAACAAATTAGGGATGCGAATTTGATTGGCTGAAAAAAAAATGAAATAATTGGTTTATTTATGATACTAGGCAGAAAGACTTAGATCGTTAGTCCTTTTCGACACATTTGTGTATAATAATGATATATTTGTGATACATACCTAATTTTGAATAAAAATTTGGTGAAAATGTGACATAGTTACTATCATTAAATAAATTTGTGAAGCGCATCACCTCTGCCTTATTATCGTGATTCTTCCCAAAAAATTAGGTGAGCGAAAAATCATGAACTAATAATAACAGAACAGCGAAAATACAGAAAAGTGAAAAATAAAAACAGAATAGGGATAAGTTTTATCTATACGATTTGTATACAATCTCATTTTAATATACGAGTGCGTTATAAATTATGCTCGTAATCCAAGGTACCACTATATAAGCTACAAGCTTCTCATGCGTCTCGTTTTGACCGGGATTGTCCCGGGTAGAAGGTTAATAAATGTTTGTATCAGTATTTTCCCAGCTCCATTTTTTTGTATCAATTGAAAACATTGGTATCAGAAAGTACTAACACATATTATTATTAAAATTTTCACGATTTGAGAAATAAAAAACGTAGTAAGTTTATATATATATCAAATAACAAAGTTTATTGCAACAGTCACAGACAAAAACAAAACGTATCTATATAATAATATTAATGAAACAAATTTAAAAAATCAATTGCTACAACTATTACAAAAGATTATTGATAGCAGTCTTTCTGTCCTCAAATAAATATTTATTCTAGCAATATTTAAATAATCCATAGTTATGCATAGTTGCAAAAAAATAAATCTTTAACGGACATTATAGACAACGTTGTTTTCTTTAAAACGATGTGATGTTATTTATTTCAGGAACTTGGAAGTTTATTTTCAACTAACTTCCAAGTTCCTGAAATAAATATTTATTTTGTAATCATCAATTTGATGGAATTAATCTTATTGAGAAACTTTTTTCTAACTTGAGTGACGAAAATTAGTTATAAATATGTTTGTCTACCTTAACGTGATTTTAAACTTAATCCATTCCTGTGTAAATTTTAGTTACTTATAGAACTTAATACAACCCTGTGCATCTGCATTTGCGTCAATTTTTTGTTTGGTGCAACGTTGCAGTTGGTGCGACTGATTTATGTTTGTTTGATGACAGTCCTTGTGATCTGTTTGGATCTGTTATGACTGGTGGTACAAAAATGTCAAATCTGAATTCAATATACAAAATCCAAATAAGACGAATTTAGCAAAAAGTTGTCAATGAAAGGAACGAAATGGCTTATGTGAATGTAAAAGATTGGTCTGTGGAGCAAGTGACTGAGTGGTTGAAAGGTGACAAGATGCAGCTTATATGAGTCACTTAACCTTAGAAAATCATTATTAACTTTGCAGGTCTGGACAATAGCATATCGCATTACATTCAATCCTTTTTAAACAATGGAGTTAATGGACAACAACTACTCAACATACGCATAGATGATTTGGAGCATTTGGGTGTTAAGATCTTGGGACACCAAGAAATTATCATTGAATCAATTGTGCAACTTCGGAACATAGTGATTATTCAATTTAGCCAAGTGTTGTGCAATCTAATTAAAATTCTTATTTTTTTAGCACTATGAGCTTGACAAAGAAAATTTACAATTGCTTGCCCTTCGACTTTCATGCACAGCAAATTCACTCAACAAGGAACTTCAATATAATGATAATAATACAAATGTTGTGCAAATGCAAACCTTATCTGATGTACACAATGTTATAAAAACTATAAAACCAATAGTTTATTGGCTCAATAGGTACTGCTAATATTAACCTTCACAGATATGATAATAAACTCTAATCATTTCAGATCACCTTTTGCTGATAATGTAGAATATACTGAATTAAAGAAAGAGCTTTTAATGCTGGGTCTTGAGATGGCAACTCAAGGAAATCGTGGTAAATTTTCTGAACAACCAAACCAATCAATTAGAGATAACTGTGAGAAGCTGGCCAAACTTGCTGACAAAATTATTCAAGTGAGTTGAATTTTAATTTAAAATTGATGTAAATTTCATGTTGTTTATTGTAGGATAGCTTTGATCCAATTATATTACAACCAGCTACATTAGATTTAACAACATTAAAGAAAAAAGAACAAGATTTAGGATTCTCTGTGCTTCCTAGTTACAATTTAGTACATCAAATTGCTGATATTAAATTTGGGTCTCCAGCACAGTTAAGCAAGAAAATTGAAGAAGGTGATGAGATTATTCAGGTAATTCATTAAGTTTTATTTGTTTGTGTCAAAATATTTTTATATATTATTTTTTTTTATAGATTAATTATCAAACAGTAATAGGTTGGGAAACAAAGAAAGTGCTTTTGTTAATGCAAGAACCTCCTACTGAAATTGTGTTGACTCTAAAGAAAAGGCCAACACATACTAAAGTCTATGGGCAGATTTATATGAAACCGTATAGATTACCAAGTAAAAAGAAAGCTGAAAAGAGGTGGTATGAAAATTTGCCATCTCCACAATTGTTGCAAAATTACGTTCTGCCACAAATTCCAAAGTGAGTATTTTTGTTATGGTTAATATATAGATGTTACTTAAATAATATTTTTAGGATAACACCAATTATGGACAATATAGAATCAGATAGTGGCAGTGAATGTGAAACTCCTGATAGTCCTTTGGAGAACAGTGGTAGAATGATACCATTTAAGCCAAGGTCAGTTTTACAGAGGAGAAACACCATTACAGGAGCCACACCTACTAATAAACAATCTTCACATGAAATTGAACAGGTTCGTTGTACCTCATTCATATAGCCATTACTATTTTTTAAAGAAACAAGTAAAAGAAAAATAAACACTGTAGTTATTTAAACCTTCCTCTATCCTAATTTAATAGTCTCTTAAATTATTTAACAATTTTTTTATATCTTGCATGAACATTTGTAATGTTATATTGTTTTATAATATTTATTTAAACATCTATTTTGATCAGTTAAATTATATGCAAGGTATGTATGCATGAGTCAGTAGATTTCAAAAATTATCAACTTTTTTATCCATTATCTTAGTAGCATAGGAAGTTTGTGGGTGGATGCACTTTAAATCTTGTATACAAACTCGTAGGCAAATCAAAAGCGGTCGCTCAATTGCATTAGGCGGTAGAAATTGTTGCTAAATTAATTTCAATTGTCTTGTTTTTTAGTATTGGAAGTTGTTGAAAAATGAGGCAAAAACTACTCACGCTAGTTCGTACAACTTGCCGACAGACAAATTCGAGGAAGATCCGATGTATTTAAGAGACAAAAGTGTATCGTGCAGCCACGGATTGGAACTGGGTGAACGGCCGACGACTGTGATTGGACTGACGCATAACCGAAAGAATAGTTTTAAGACTGATTTTCCTGAGAAGATAAAGAAGAATGTTAATTTCGATGACACCAAAACAATAATAAACGATATATCAGAACTGAAAGTGGACGACAGGAAGAGCATCAGCACGACGTCTTTGAGCAGTCTCAAGGACGAAACGATTGATTTCATAGACGAAGCCGAAGATCTTCAAGATCGCAGTAAAATGACTTTGGATGCTGAATTGCCAGACACTAATAAATGCGTTAAAGAAATCGTAAGTTGCAAGACTAAATTAAATAAGAGCCTCTTGAAGGACACGGTTCTAGAAGACGTCCACATTGATAATATTATTAAGAAATTTGAGGTTGTTGATAAGCCAAAAAATTTACCTAAAAAAGTGCCTTTAGTACCGCAAAAGCCTATGGTCTTCCCGAGGCCTCAGAAGAATAGAGGGAAATTAGATAAAAGTCATAGCACTCCGGCTTATGACTTGACTTCAGAGGACGACATCCCTAAAGAATGTCCATTAACTCCAATGGAAGAAAATCCTATTAAAATAAGCACAATAGAATTTCCATGCAATAATGTAGTTAAAGAAAATCCTCGTCAATTAACGCACAAGCTATCATTTCGCGAGGTAAACGAGCTTCCAAAAATACCACCACAAGATGTAGCGAAATTTTCTCACCAAGAAAAATCCACTAAACCAATAGATGTTACGTTTCCTCAGCACGATTCATTAAAATATATACAAGATAATAAATCCAACAACGAAGATGAATCCATGATATTCTCTCAAATAAGTGAACAGGATATAAAAATATCACAATCGGCGATCAGATATGAACTGGGCATTCCGACAATTCATAAAGTAATCAATTGCAATTCACTTGAAGTAAGGAAGAAGTCCGATGTACCGCCAAAGCCTCCACCTAGGACGAATATACCTGAACCTTATAAGAGGAAAATCCTGCCGCCACCCGAAGCATTAAACCCGAAAATAGCTGAAGTCACGATGCAATTGAAATTAAACGAAGCATTAGAGGCTGCAGCTGCGGTAGACTTTGAACCGTCTGCTGTAAGTTCACCGATCACTAAACAGCCAAAGGAAGATGTATTGAAAATAGATACGAAGAAATCTTCGCCTACTAATATACTGGGCCGTGCAATAAGTAAAAATAAATCCGCCAAAAAGAAAAATAGTTTACTATTGAGTAAGTACTTTAAATTTATAATAATTTTGTAGAAAACGTTCTTATCACTCAATTTAATTTCAGAAAGACGCAAGGTTAGTGTGAGCGACGTAACTCCTGGTGAAATACAGGGTTACTTATACAAACGATTAAGGAGTAAACATAATCAGAATGTGCATTGGGAGAAAAGATGGTTTGTGTTGAACCAAAACTGTCTATATGGTTTTAAGTCGAAAGAATCTCTAAAAGCCGAATGTTACATTTACTTGGCCGGATTCACGGTCACGGAAGCAACGGAGGTGAAATCTCGTCCATTCGCTTTTAAAGTGTACCACACCGGAACGGTTTTCTATTTCTCCGCGGAAAATCATGAAATACTACTTTCTTGGACTGAATCTATAACCTCGGCAACTTTCAATCCTGACGTGTCGAGGTCGACTGATCAAATTCTATACTCTGAAAGTGACAATGATTCAGATACAGAAACACCGAGCAAGTCTTCCACGCTAGAAAAGCCCAACGATGGTATTCGCAAGTTCAATTCGCTGAAAAAATTCACATCAAAGAAACGTGATGCATCCGATGGAATCACGAGTTTAGATCGAAAATGGTTTTTCAACAAGTCAAGCAGTAAGAAGAACGCCCTTCCTGTTCCCACCGCTCAATTTCGTTCATATCGGAAAGTTCCTGCTTCCACGACTTTTGGAAATTTTACTTCGCACATTGCAAACTATGGCGCAAAATCCGAAATACATGATAACATTTCTAATTTAAGCATGGATTCAATGTCGCAAAATAATGAAAGCTTTAAGATGCATTCAAGCAATGTCAGCCTAGATACAGAGTACAAATGTAATTCAAGCTTATATTATGATAACTTTAATCAAAGTATGGAAGGCAATAATACCCCTGAAATGGTATATCCTAAAAAAACACATTTGAGAACTTCGTCCGATTGCAGTGAACCCAAAAAGGAAAGCTCTTGCTTCAGCAAGCGTTCATCCTCAATTAAATCGGGAACACATTCATTCAATACTCCGAAGAACTCCAAGAATCATTCATTGCCTCGTACACCGAAATCTGCTGAACCGAATTTCGCCAGGCACAAATCTAATTCGTCCAAATCTCTTTCTAAGGAACTTTCACAGGGCATGATCTATTGTCCCCAAACAACAATGAATGACGTCCAATTTGCGCAAAACAGAACGTTAGATGGTAGAAAATTTAGTGAAACACCAAAATGTCTAAAACCGGCAGTGCACTATACTCCCTTGGCTACTCCCCTAAGTCCGGAAGACAAGAGATTCAACGCCAAGTTTGAATTGAATTTAGACGATCGGGCTAGTAGTACCAGCAAAAGCAGTAAATTTAGACAGCTTTTTATGAAGCAGGACAGTAAAAAGGAGAAGCGATTTCCGAAATTAAGTAAAAGTGAAGATTTGGGTATGTCCCCAGATTCGGTACGATATCAAAACACTGGCACGCATAAATAATAATTGATTCTTTCTTCTGCAGATTGTAGCTAGTTCATATTTGCCGGAAGTATCATATTCTCATGTCCAGAGTGCTCCACCTTCAGCTGATTATCCTGGATTAGAATATCCGCCTGTATTTAAAGCAGAGACATATTCTCTATCTAATCCGCAAAGTACATTGTTTAGAAAGCAGAATAAGTAAAGCTGAATTATTTCTGCATTGAACTAGTGTGATATGTTGAGTTATATTTTTATTTTTTGTATCCTAATAAAATATGTTAATTTTATTATGATTCTTAAAAATGTTAATGTGCAATTCGATAATCAAATTATTATATATATATCATGTAAACAATAGTTATTGGTTAATTCTATATAGTTGATTTTTTAACCGAATAAAATATTGTTGTTCAATGTAATTCTACAAATTATTGCAAAATAAACATGTTATTCCCGGACTCGATTTAACCGAATGGTACAATTACTTCTTTATGGGCGGAAAGATCCAATTTCAATAGCAGTTTACGGCAATTGATTTTTTTATTTTTTCTTCATTTTTATTGTATTAAGTTTTTTTATTTCTACAATAAACGTGAATAATAATATAGAAGACTAACACGATTCATATTTTACACGTTACAGGATATCATGTTATACGAGATATTTCTCGTATAATATAAATAACCTTTGCAGCAATAATGTTTTATTTTATAAACTATCGAGTTTTCTACCACTGTAAATAATAATAATTATGCTCAATACAATAGAACTACAAAAAAAGCTAGGTCTTTGCAGCATTAGAATCCATTGGTCTTTCTGCCCTAAAATTAACATTTATAAAAAGAACAACAATGAACGTGATTTTAATACTTCAAATCTTCCAAACCAGAAAAATAATTACATCGAAGCCCGAAAGATTGCGGTCAATAGCCCATTGTAAAATTTATTTTTGTATGTCATTAATTATTCTACGAATTTATTTTTATATGTTTCTGACTGTTATAACTATTATTATTATTATTAATTACATCGAATATATTACTTTTTTCGTATTTTGCGTCTTATAATCATTGGCCTTTATCATAGTAAAAAAGAAAATCCTTAGCATAAGAAAATTAATAGCGTATTTTATAATCGATGCATTACAGAGATCGGGAAACTATTTTACTTGTTTCTCCAAAATATTTTTATTTACTCTGTCATTACCCCATTGATTATTATTATTAATTATTTTTATTGCAATAGTGAACAAAATAATACAACATTAATATATTTAGATAAACAAGAAAACACAATTATTACCATTGCTGCAAAGGGGTATAAACCATAGGTGATTCAACAAATCACCCAACATTGTAGAATCCCCTGACAACTGTTATTATTTGGGTCATAACATCCTGTGTTGATCGGGGATCGACCTCATGCTCCCCGGTCTGTAGACGACTCAAGCTATAGGAAAAAGAATAATATTTTTTAATAATAACAATGTTTATTAGTCACCAAAAAGCGTCCAAAGGGCTCACAACCTAAGTCTCTCCGCCTAGAGAGAATACATTCAGTTACAATTATAGAATATAAATAAACAGATAAGTTTTTTTTAGAATAATATGGGACGTAAAAAAGGACATTTTTTGAAAATACAAACAAATTAATAATTAAGTAACATTCGTCTGGAGACTGAGTGATTCAATTGACCCGACAAGGGAGACCCCCAGGACAAACCGCTATCCTTCCTTCATGATGAAACATCCAGAAGAAGTCGCGGACTCATAGGAGATTCCCGTTCCGGTTTATATTTTTAATAAGATTTATATTTAACTAAATAGTAACACAACAATAAAAACCAATCAGTACATTCAAATTTAAAAGTTCTTTAACTTGAGATCTTATATATTGTTTTTATTATTTTAAACTTTAAATTCAACTTTATTTCTTGAAGTGTTAGAGTTGTCTTCAATAAATTTCCTTTCATTTTCAGTATATTTTTGTTGGTATTGAAATATAAATCTGTTTGACTGGTCGATGTTGAAGCTATTGTAATACACTTGAGTAAAATTCTCTTTGAATAATGTAATTTATTGGCCAGTTATAAAAATAAAATATAATTCTAAAAAAATAAAATATAAATCAAACATAATAATAAAAAGAAAAGCTGTCCAAAGGGCTATCGACCATGAATATTATTTACAAGAAGAAACTAAATGTATAAGAAGATAAAAAATCAATATACAAAAAAGCAGCCTTTGCGAAATGAAGGGACGTAATTATAAGGATAATAAATACTGGAATAGGGATACCTATATTTAGGAGAGGTTGATGGATTTCGAGGGATACAAAATATGGAGAGAGAGGATAAATTGGAGTCTTTTGAGATGAATTTAAGGGAAAGGGAGAGGTATCTATCGAAGACTGGAACAATTTTGGTTTTCCAATAGAGGTTATTAGGAGGGTTATGGAACAGGTTGTTCAGAAGGCGGATCCTGGTGAGGATACGAAAAGAGGAAAGCTCGGAGAGACTTTTCAGAATAGAGTTCCAGCATCCTCTTTGATAAGAAGTAATTTATTTTTTATTTCGGTTTAAAAAATTGAAAAATGTTATAGAAAATAATTATATAATTCACCAATCTTCCTAATTAACATCTATTTATAATTCACATTAAACAAATTAAAACCTTTCACGAAAGTGGATCTGATTGGCTATGTCTTTTCATCGCGGCCATTCTGTTATAAACTAATTATTGTTTATCAACTTCCACTGAGTCACAAATAATGGTCTAACTATGGCTAAATATTATAGTATACGTATTGTCAATAATAACACTTTGATTTAATAATTGTGTTTGCGCATTCATAAGAAGTAATGAATGTAATCAAATATATGTGTCATAATATAATTATGTAAACAAACACAACCGATAAACTTAAAATTTTGAAAATTAGGTACTAATTCGCCCGTTGTAATACTACCCATTATAATGCCAATTATATAAAAAACAGTATTTTTTATAGAAAAAAAACTATTTTTGAACTCAAATGTGAAATTAATAATTAGTAAAACAAAGGCGAAAACTTTACAGCCCTATGAATATAAAAAAAATACTATAAATGTTGTTAATTACAAAAATATACTTATTTAATGAGAATTTATTATTATAAATAATAATAAACTTTAATAGTCACTAATGTGACTAAATCTTTCCGCACTATTATTATAATTTCTCCTAAATTTTCATATGTAAATAACATATTAATATAGAATAATTCTAAAATAAATTATAGTTATAAGATAAATCTGTTTATCTTGTGGAAAATAATACCATGAATAATAATTATTATAATGAATTTGGGAATACCACGTTCGCTTCAAATTTTCTTTGAGAATGAGTTATGTGCAAAGCACCGAGAATGGAATTATCTAAGCCGTCGTCGGATTAGAAATCTTAATGAAACGTCTTAATCAATTTAACACTTGCCGACTGCAATCCAGTCACGCTCGACAGTGATATTAAATCAAGTAGATGTGCAGAAGCAAACAAGTGGTCGTGGGAGAAGATTCGACGGGAAGGAAAACAAAGACCCGAAAATCGATTGAGGCGTCGCCTAGACGACGCATCAGAGGACGTCGCGGCGCGATGATCATCGGTGTTTTACAAACATATGTGTCGTACGCTCCGGCACTATCAATCCGAACTTGGAGAGGAGAGTCATAGGCCATTGGTAAAAGTTCAAAGAGCACGCAAACTATAACAACTTTATGTGAACCGCATTGAAAGGGCAACTGTCTTTACTAGTGGTACGTACAATAAAAATAATAATTGTAATATCCGCGGTTGGAATTCCACAACAATCACAATAATTATTGTAACAATCCACCTTCAGAACAATAAAAAAAAGATTGTCGTAATATGCGCTTGAACTTTCCCCATATTTCGTTTTATTTCATTCTAATAATGTTATTATGTCTATTACAGGTGACTTTCGAAATGGAAAATATAAATTGGAAAATGTTTTCTTTTCAAAATTTTAACGATTTCTTGCACAAACCTAAACATGCCGCAAGTTTGGCAGTTGCTAGAATACTTTTCGGTAAGCTTGATATTTAATTCATTTTATGTTATTTTATAAAATCTCTGTTTTAGGAATGTTAATGTTAATTGATATAGTCGAAGAAAGAGGTGGATCTGACTTGGACATTAGATGGGGCGATCCAAAATCTTGCCATTTTCCACTTCTTCCTCACCTCCTACGTCCAAGTCTACCATGGATATGTCTGTTTTACGGAATTATGTGGCTGGGAGCTTTAGGAATCGCTTTAGGTTACAAGTTTAAATTGAGCTGTGCCCTTTTTTGCGTACCCTATTGGTACGTGATGCTCCTAGATAAATCCTTTTGGAACAACCACAGCTATTTGTATGGTTTAGTCGGATTGTTATTATCTACCTCATCTGCTAATTCTTATTGGTAGGTATTTAAACAAATATTTTCACTTCTACCATAATAAAATATTAAGGTCTATAGACTCCTATTTGAGCAACGAAAAAACGAATACAGTGCCTAATTGGAATTATTTCATCTTGAAATTCCAATTCTTCATTCTATATTTTTATGCCGGACTTAAGAAGACGGACATGGAATGGCTCGAGGGATATTCCATGACGAACCTAGGACGCCACTGGGTCTTCTCTCCTTTCTCGTAATAATCATTAGCAATTACAATAAGTATTTCCACTAAAATAATTATTTAGTACGATCTTCACCATCCCCGAAATTGATTATTTGATCATACACATAACTGGATTTCTTCTGGATTTAACTCTGGGATTTTTATTGATTTGGAAGAAAACAAGACCAATATCAATGTTATTCGGAACAGCTTTTCATTTAATGAATAGTAGAATGTTTAGTATAGGTAATATTATAAATAATAAACCTATTTTTGTTTTAATAAGTTAACTGCTAACTACTTTTTAGGTATGTTTCCTTACGTTTGTATAGCCACGTTACCACTATTCTGCGAATCGGATTGGCCCATCAAATGGTTATCCAAATTCGTGTACAAAAAGGAAATTGAAGAGAAAAAATCATCGATTTGCTACCCAAATAAGAAATCGAGAGTAATTCTGATTATGTTTTATTGCTTGCTACAAATGTTCCTGCCTTATTCGCACTTTATAACGAAGGTGAGTTACCAAAATAGATTTCATAATGTACTTAATCTTGCTATTGAAGGGTTTCAACAATTGGACGAATGGTCTTTACGGTTATTCTTGGGACATGATGGTTCATTCGTGGGACACCACAATGGTTGTAGTTCGTATTGTCGACAACAAATCAGGAAAAGAGCATTTCCTTGATCCATCTGCTTGGACGCATAACGACAGATGGAGTAAACATGCTGATATGTGCGTGCAATACGCCCATTGCTTAAAGAACAACTTACTAACAGAAATATCCAGTAGTAATGTTATTGTTATGTTAAGAAGTAATATTATAATACAGTAAAATTTGATATTTTAGACGAAAGAAGTAAACAAAACTCGGATTTGGATAACTACATTACCTCTCAGGACATTTCAATTTATGTGGACGTATGGTGTTCGTTGAATGGGCGTTTCCAACAGCGGATGTTCAACCCCAATTACGATTTGCTGAAAGCTAATTGGTCGCCTTTTAAGAAAGTTGAGTGGCTGTTGCCGTTGCTTACGGAATACAGTGTGTTTCGTGAAAAAATAAGAGAAATTGAAAATCACGTCTACAGTTGGTCTAATTACAGCGATGTATTATTCATAGCCGATTTCCCAGGTAAATAGACGAATATGTAAATGGATTTAATTATAATATACGTTTTAATTGGCTTTTTCAGGATTGTCGCTGGAAAATTTTATAAGTCCCGATTTGGTTAACGTCACATTAACAGTGATCGAAGGAGAAGTTTTAGTACATACGGAATTGAGCGATAAAGAGGTGCAATTAGGGAAGGGTTCCAGTATTCCAATCGTGTCTAACGTATTTCATACAATTCATACCGTGGGTGAAAAAACGTCCTGCTTTATGTATACATATTTTAATAAAACTAAGGATGAACTAAAAGAGCAAACCAATATTGTAAAGTCGCAGTATTCGCCGATTCCTCTGCTCGAGGATAGTGCGGCAAGCATCGAGGGTTTCGTAAGGATGTGGGATCATGTTGGAAATTCCCTTTTGAATCTGATTTACGAAGTACCCATGATTAGACGTGCGCCAATTTGATATTACAAACATATTTAAATAAACATATGCATTATATATATTTCATGTATCCACAATATTTAATTTTATTATTTAGCCATAGACCGATCGCAAAAAGGAAGATTTTATGTTTTATAGTACAAACAGTTCTATTACGTGTAACAGGTCGAAAAACTCATTAATCAACAAATATCAACAGTACAACGACTGAGATTTCTTTTGAGAGCCAAATATAGTTAAGCTATATATGTACAGTCTTTATTATCTTAATAAACGTTAATTAAATTTGTATGTGTTAATTAAACTGTATGTAAACTGAATAAAATTTGATGACATACTAAATAGATTGTAAGCTAGTTGTGAACATAATGTGAACAATGTCCATTCTAATTAACAAGACAACATATAAATACCTTAAATAAGGTTCATGTTTGAAAAACAAATGTTCGTTTGAATATATATAGAACCCGAAAGGAAAGACTACTTATACTGTGAACTTGTATTTTTTTTTTCTAAACAAACAAAGATGTTCAAATTTGAAACAAGAGATTATATGTTTTTTACTTCCAAATTGTATTTCTAAGTTACCAATGTCAACATTAAAGGGAGAAAGCAGCATTGAAAATTGATTCAAAGTTCAATAAAATGTTGTAACATCAAAAAAATGTGTTTCCTATCCCCTGTAGACCCATTGATATTTTTTTAAGAATAGCTATGGATGCATTTCTAAAAAAACTTTTTTAATAAATCTTCACCTGTGTAGTATTTTCCTCTCTTAGCAATCTATTGACTAACTACAAAACTTACAATATTAGCATAAATTACTTAATTATATTGATTGTAAATTTATAATAAATTACCAATTATGATCTACTCAAAAATAATTTATTTTACTACTACTATTATTTATATACTCCTACTTCTGATGATCTTTAAGAACCTATAATGCATTTTTTTATCAATAAAAGTACAAATTCGTACAAATATGATCGGATTCAAATGAAATGGAACATGCAGCAACCACATATGCATGTATATAAAATTATAGAACCAATGATACTAAATTTGACATAACCTGAAAATATTTAAATAATGGATAAACTACTTTTAAGCAATATCCGTAATGTAACTTAAAATTAATCTTTTAAAATTAGTTATAACTTTCAAATTACACTCTACTTTGTTTCCAGGCCAGAAAGTTACTTCACGAAAACTACATAACCCCCAAAGATTTACTGAATTCGTGCCTCACGCAGGCTAAAGATACAAAACATTTAAATGCTTATATAACATTAACTGAAGATGAAGCTAATAAGCAAGCGAATGAATCACTTGAAAGGTACCAGAAGAAAGAGGCAACTTCTAAATTGGATGGAATACCTATTGCAATTAAAGATAACTTTTGCACAGCAAACATAAAAACAACTTGTGCATCTAAAATGTTGGAGAATTTTGTACCCACTTATAATGCAACAGTTTATGAAAAACTTAAAAATGCTGGGGCTGTGCTAGTGGGTAAAACCAATTTGGATCAATTTGCTATGGGTTCAGGAACAATTGATTCCATCTATGACAGTACTAAGAATGTCTGGGGTTACACAGAGGATGATTATTACATTGCTGGTGGAAGCAGTGGAGGAAGTGCAGTTGCTGTTGCAACTGGCAGTTGTTTTGCGTATGTTAAATTTAAACAAAAATGTGGTAAATAATAGCTTGCTTTATGTTTTCCTTTAAGAGCTCTAGGTTCAGATACTGGTGGTTCTACTAGAAATCCTGCATCTTATTGTGGTGTAGTTGGATTAAAACCAACCTATGGCTTGGTCTCAAGATTGGGTTTAATTCCTCTTGTTAACTCAATGGATGTACCTGGCATCTTGACAAGAACTGTAGATGACTGTGCTTTAATTCTGAACACTATAGCTGGACATGATCCTAAAGATTCTACAACACTAACAAAGCCCTACAAAGAAATACTGTGAGTTCACAAATTAACATAGCATCAAGATTAATTTCCTCATTTATTATTCTTAGATTACCTTCAAGTGATAAATTAAGTGTAAAAGGTTTGAAAATTGGTATTCCAAAAGAATATCATTGTAAAAACTTGGATAAAGAAGTTTTGGATACTTGGAATGATATTGCCAAATTATTAGAAGAAAATGGTGCAGTGGTAAAGGAGATCTCCATGGAGAACACTGAACACAGTATAGTATGTTATTCGATTTTAAACCAATGCGAAGTTGCCAGTAACATGGCTAGATATGATGGTATTGAATTCGGACTTAGAGCTGATGAAAATTCATCCACGGAGAAATTGTATGCAACGAGTCGCAGTCATGGTTTCAATGAGGTCGTAAGGAACAGAATTTTAATAGGAAACTACTTCCTTCTGACAAAGTAAATATATTCTAATCAGTAAAACATTTTCTTTAACAAATTTTCCTTTAGGAATTATGAAAAGTATTTTAATCAAGCTTTGAAAGTTCGACGGTTAATATCCAATGACTTTTATAAAGCTTGGGAAGATGTGCAGGTCCTTCTGACACCAACCACATTGTCAACAGCTCCAAAATATAAAGACTTCGTTCAAAAGACGAACCGTGATCAATGCGCAATGCAAGATTTCTGCACTCAACCTGCAAACATGGCTGGTAAATGAATTAACATTTAAATAAAAATTAATGAATAGTGTAAAATAATAATTTTATTTTGTAGGTGTACCAGCAATCTCAATTCCAATAAAGTTATCTAAAAATGGATTACCTATAAGTTTACAAATAATGGGTCGCAACTTAAGTGAACCAATGATTCTGGCACTTGCTAAATACATAGAAAGTATTGTTAAGTTTCCTGGAGTCAAATAAACTGTTGTAATCTTACTTTTTATTTTCTTAATACTACATATGTGAAATGCTTTAGTCTTCACCAGCTGGAATGGAGTCCTCTAATCTTCTTATAAACTTAAGCCTAATTTCTGTATTGCTGTCACCTTTCAATTGATCTTGTACAATCCAACTTTGAACATCCAAGTGGACCATCTCCAAAGCACCTCTTAATACTCCACAAATAATATTACAGTATTTCAAGTTCTTCAGATCATCAGGCAACTCAACCAATTCAGTAAGAGGATTAGAGTCCAGAATGAAAGAAAACTCATCACCAGCTGCACTCCAATTAGCCACATTTGGTTGAACACCCAAATACATTTTGAAAGCCATCTGCACTTTATCAGCAGTGTCCTTAAGATCCAGACATCGACCACTCCCTGTTTTTGATAGAAAGTCTTCTACTATCCTAATACCCATGTTATATCCTAATCTTTCCAATTGCTTGCTAACATCATCAGCATTATCTAAATCCTTGATCATCTGTGCCACTAAAGCCCCATAAGTTAAAGTAACCAATTCAGAATTCTAAAAACAAGAATATGTTAGAAGAACTTTCAAATTGCATCAGGTTCATAATACTTACTACTTTCTTGGTGTCGATACGCGACGCAGAACGAGACATTTTAAATAATTTTATTTATCACCTTTGATGAAAGAAAGTGGGATGTAAATTTACAAAACAAGTGTCAAATTTTGACATTTAAGTGCAACCAATCGAGAAATCGGGAACATTAAAATGTTGGAGTTGTTGTCATGTCATGATTCCTAGTAGATTAAGTTAATATTACTTTATATTGTGTGTTGAAGGCTAAAATTTATACTTGATACAGTAATATTTTATTTTTGTATAGTATTTGAATTAACTTTATTGAAGTTTATCAGTAATATATTCATTGGTATAGTTGGTACAATTGATTATTATCTAAAAATATGTGGACATAATATATCAAACAACTGTTCAAAATAATAATATTGTTCTACGCACTTCTCAACAATCCAGAACAATCAATACAAAATAGTGATAAAAATATCTACTATTCAGATATATATTTGCATAGCTAATAAGTTTTAAATCATACAAAATGAAGAAGAAGGTGTGTACATCTTACTAAGTCAATGGGTTTATTTGCTAATAATAATTTTATATTGCATAGGTGCTTCTGATGGGTAAAAGTGGTTCTGGCAAAACCAGTATGCGATCTATAATATTTGCAAATTACATAGCCAGAGATACTAGACGACTTGGTGCTACAAGTAAGAAATTGCCTAACAGTACAAAGTCCTAAATCAAAGCCACACCTAAAATTAACAATAATAAAAATGAAACAGCAAACTTACATTGAATATTTTTCAGTTGATGTGGAGCACAGCCATGTCCGATTCTTAGGAAACTTGATTTTAAATTTATGGGATTGTGGAGGACAGGAGGCCTTTATGGAGAATTATTTTGCATCCCAAAGAGATAATATTTTTCGAAATGTGGAAGTCCTCATATATGTGTTTGATGTGGAAAGCAGGGAGTTGGAGAAAGACATGCACTACTACCAATCCTGTTTGGAGGCAATTATGCAAAACTCTCCAAACGCGAAAATATTCTGCTTAGTGCATAAAATGGATTTGGTTCTGGAGCAGCAAAGGGATGTTATTTTTCAAGAACGTCAGGCTGATTTAATGAGATTATCCATGCCTTTATCATGCACTTGCTTTAGAACCTCTATTTGGGATGAAACTCTTTACAAGGCTTGGTCTAGCATTGTATACATGCTTATCCCAAATGTAAAAGCTTTGGAAAACAGTTTGCAGCAGTTTACCAACATTGTCGATGCCGACGAGGTGTTGCTCTTTGAGAGAGCGACATTTTTAGTTATTTCACATTGCCAAAGAAAAGATCACAAAGACGTGCATCGCTTTGAGAAAGTCTCGAACATTATAAAACAATTCAAGTTGTCCTGTTCGAAATTAGCAGCTCAATTCCAAAGTATGGAAGTGAGAAATTCTGCATTCGCTTCATACATTGATATGTTCACCAGTAATACTTATGTAATGGTCTGCATGTCTGATCCTCAAATACCTTCAGAGATAACTCTGATCAATATTCGCAACGCCAGGAAACATTTTGAGAAATTGGAAAAAGTTTCCAGTTCTACACCAATAGCTGGTGCACACCACTAACTACTCGAAATACTCGCTGTTTTACAGCTATTACACATGAATAAATGTCCTTAACCCTTGCTTTGTTCAAATCTTTTTTTAAATATATTTGTTCATAATGTTATTTCAAATGTCTATTTGGCTCAGTTTCTAAATGTATGAATAAAATTTAAACAAGTCAACAATATTTTATGTACATATTGAATAAATTTTGTATGAACAATTGATTATGATTATCTCTTAACGCGTTTGTACTTTTTATTAATATTTATGAAAACATATCAACAGTAACAATATAAATAATGAAATCAAAAAATAAAATTATTTCCTATATACAGTCTTCGGGGGTATAGTAAACACACGTGCGCATGTCGGAATGAAGTTGCATCTAAATGAAGAACGAAAAACTCAACTCTTCACTTGGACTCAAAATAAAATTAAGATTTTATTACTTCTTCTTTCGATCTTGCGTGCATTTAGGACAGTACCATTTGCCTTTAGGTTTAGTTGTTAATCCAACGCATGCAAAATGGAACCATTCAATTGGACAATCAGGATTATCACATCCAATCATTTCTCCATAGGAAACTTGATGGCAAAGGCAGTAAGTTGGTTCGTTCGGGTCCACAGGCATATCCAGTACGTCTCCTGGATGTGCAAATTCTATACCTTGCAATGCAGTATCTGCAACTGTTTAATAATAATTAGTATATTACGAACAGATCGTGACCTTATTAGCTAATACCTTCTCCAATCGCGGCAGCTGCGCCATTGCTAAGACCATTTGCTCCGTTTCCTCCTGATCCAGAGTTCTTCTGCTTCTTCTTTTTGCTCCCACGAATGGTTCCAGTCGAATCCTCCTCACTTGAATTACCAGATCTCTTTTTCTTTTCACCTTTTCCATCCTTGGTCTTCTTTCTTCCTTCTAAAATATTTTCAATTAAAATCACATTTATAACTTCGCGTTAACTAATTATACATACTCTTTCCAATTGAGGCTTCTTCTTGATTTCTTGAACTCAATGCCTTATCTTGAATTTCAGCTTCGAATCGCGCTAAATCAGAGTCCAATCTTCTTATATGCTTATCAACTAACTCGTATGTTTGTATCGCTAATTGCACTTTGTCATCGCCATATTCCTATAGAAAAAAAACATAGTTAGAAAAATAGAAAACTACTGAAAACGCTTTCACAAACACAATTTCTAAACAAAATTAAGCCAACAATTTATATGTTTATATCACTTATTTCTTCTCATATGAAAATGAAGTTGTAAATTTATGTTTTCTCTTTTCAAATAAGAATTAATTAAAGGTTAAATTAAATATCTACCTGTTTTATGGATACTTAAAATTGCCAATTGTTTGAATACAGAGTATTTTTGTGAAAGAATGTTACACATTCTACACAACCAATAATGCCGATTCATGTAATTAATAATAAACATTTTATTATATTAAGCACTCACAGAACTTAAAATATGAATTCTTTTTGAGTTCTGAGGAACTGGCGTACTGCTATAAAATTATCAGTTTATCTAAATCAATATCTTTCAAGTAGCTGTAAAAATAGTTCCAAGTTAAAGCTGATTGAAGACAGGAAATAATTAAATTACCTTGGCTTTGTTAAAGGAGTTTTGGATCTTGTCTAGCTTCTCGTTCCTCTCATCTGAGTTAAATGTGTGGTTATTCCTGAGGTAATTATCGGCTTGAAAATCAATATTTTTCATGAGAGATTGGGCCCTAGCATCTAGATCACGCATCAGTTTAAAGTTCCTCTGCAGTTCTATTGGTAAATTCTCTAAACCTGAAAATATTAACACAGTTATTATTGTGTCAGTTGCATACACCAAATATTATTCACTGGATTTAACATTGAACAATAAGGATTCATAGAGGATGTGAATTTCAAAGAACATGTTAGTTGGGTGTGATGTAGAAGCAGTAATGATCGGGAGAGTCGGTGCAGCGCGCATTAATCGAAATACAATAGTTAAGTGAGGTTAAGGGATAGGACAAAAGGGCATAAAAAACTCTTCTACTTACTATCTAAATAGTGTTCCAAATACAATGCAGATGTCATATTGGTAGATTGTCAGTAACTATCATAACAGAGTATTGCTTATGTTTTGTACGTAATGGTAACTTCGTATTTAATTAATATTTCGACAAATTCGACATGAATAAAAATACATTCAATACACAGCACTTTCTAAATCCATTGCTGCCAACAAAATAACCCTAAATGACCGAGTACCATCTGGTACCAACTAAGACCTAGCAACCAAGCAAGATTTTAAAAAAGTTATAATTATATTTTTATAGCACTATTTTTATATATATTTATATTCGTTGATAAACATATTTTATATTTAAATATATATTTATATATACAATTCATGCATACACATATATGTATGTATGAGCAATTGCATATGTTGAGTTTAATATTTTTGGGTTGGCATGACATGAACCCAAGCTATTTAATAGCGGCGCGATTTTAAGAAACGAGTCCTATATTCATTGTTATTCAATATCTTCTACACACATTTATCAATCTGCATTTTTACAACATAAATTACAAAAACTAATGAATTAATCACAACATGTAACTGAACTGCACAACAAATATGTCATTATAATTAGTATTTAATCAGAAATCAGAACTGCCAACAGTAATGCTCTAAAATTGATTATTAATATAAATAACAAATCGCAAAAATAGTAAATTTCTGTTGTCTTACGCATTTAATTTTGCTTAATATTTAATAAAATGTCTATTGCAATATTTTATGTAAAACAATATTTTACGAAATTTCAAGAATGCCGAAGACACAACCATACAACACCTGTCGGTAGAAGTCAAGGTAGTTCATTTACCTTTGAATTATTTCATTCGATTCTTTTACCAAATTAGTTACAGTTGAAAACAACGATGGGGACGATTAGTATATTAAAGCGTTTTTTATTTTTTGTCTTTATTCAGTGCATTTACTGTGATGGTAAGTTCTAAAATAAATACAATTAATTAGAAAACAATGAAATACAAAAATAGAAATAATGCATAAAATATTTTAGAGATTTTTGAATCGGATTTGGGCGAAGACATGAAAATTGGTTTGGCAGACGGTGGATATCAGAGCGTGAAATTGAAATGCGGTTCATATTCGATGCATGTACACTTAATGACCGACGAAGACTTCGCCGGCGTGATTTATACCAGAGGTAGTTTCTATGATAGAAACACTCCATGCTTCCTGGATCCAGGTTCGCTGATTAAAACTGTAACTGCTATTTGAAAATTCCGTTTTGATATGTTTAGGGTACAGAATTGGTCAAAGAAGCTTCAACATGAACTTCAGTCTGGAGGACTGTAAAACGAAGAAAGTGAGTATAAAATGCGGAATACGCAAATCTCGAAAATAATATGTAATATTTTGTAGAATGGAGAAGTTTATACAAATGTTCTGGTGTTGCAACATGATAAAGAGTTGATAATGCCAGGAGATGCAGCATTCAGTCTAGAGTGCGATTTCAATAAGCCAAGAGATATTACAGTTAGCGCGAATTTGCACAAGTAATTATATAAATAAATAGTATATGCAGCCAAAGCTACGAATGATTAAGTAATGCGTTATTACAAATTAACCATATTTCAGCCAACCCAGGTCTGTGATATCTAGAATAAGTCTAACGGATGCGGATCCCGGTGCGAAACACAAGAGAGCCAAACGATCTACAATCGAGAGCGAAGATGAAGCAGTCGAAATAACTCCAGAGAAAGTGAAAAGTATGAGTAAGACAGAGTTATAAAAGTCTACGCATTGTATAAGTAACTTGTTTTTGCAGACTGTTCGTAAGCTACGTAAATTAAAATAAAAAATATAAACCTT
>JAFMTC010000316.1:288457-304294 GCA_018845635.1 Nicrophorus orbicollis
AGATTCAGCGCAAGGATCCCACATCTCCACTGCATTCTGTAAAGACATTTGAGGCTTTAAATCTGTAAGCTTTTCTATTTATTTGTCATTTTTCTTTACTCATTTATTGAAATGAAAAATGTAATTCCAGTCGACCCAATTTATTAAAAGGTGTTTATGATATGGGCTTCAATGCACCATCAAAAATTCAAGAAACAGCTCTGCCCACTTTATTAGCTGAACCACCTCAGAACTTAATTGCACAATCTCAATCTGGTACAGGAAAAACTGCTGCCTTTGTGCTTGCCATGTTAAGTAGAGTTGATGCATCCAAGAAATATCCACAAGTAAGTTAGTTATCACTTACAAATATTCGTCAATTTCATTATTATTTTTTATTAGGTTTTATGTTTGTCTCCAACATATGAATTGGCTATACAAACTGGTGAAGTAGCAGCAAAAATGGCCAGATTTTGTCCAGAAATTGAACTGCGCTTTGCTGTGCGAGGCGAAAACTTGGTTGTGGGCACAAAACTAACAGAGCATGTTATTATTGGGACACCAGGAAAAGTTCTTGATTGGGGCATCAAATTAAGAATGTTCGATTTATCTAAAATTAATGTTTTCGTCTTGGACGAGGCCGACGTAATGATCGACACCCAAGGTCATCAGGATCAATGTCTTAAAATCCATAAGTAGCATTTTATAAGTAATTTTCAATTTGCATGTTTTACGACAATGTCTTTTAGATGTTTGAGGCCTAACTGCCAGATGATGTTGTTTTCTGCAACCTATGAGCAGGAAGTCATGGATTTCGCCGAAATTATAATTAAACATCCGCTTATTATTAGGCTGAAACGCGAGGAGGAAAGCTTGGATAATATTAAACAATACTATGTTAAATGCAGTAACGAAAAGCAGAAGTACAATGCAGTAACAAATATTTATGGAACTCTGACTGTTGGACAAGCAATTATATTTTGTCATGTAAGTATTGATGTGTGTAGAACACAAAAATTACGTAAATTGTAACCTTGAAGAAAATAATTTGTAACATGTCTATTTCAGACTAGAAAATCTGCAGCTTGGTTGTCTGAAAAGATGTCTAAGGATGGGCACGCTGTGGCACTTCTTTCGGGAGAATTAAGTGTTGAGCAGCGAATTGCAGTTTTGGATCGTTACAGGTCGGGTAAAGAGAAGGTTCTGATTACAACGAACGTCTTATCGAGAGGTGAATTAGTTTAATAAAACTATATTGATTATTATTAATAATAATTTGAATTTAGGTATTGACGTGGAACAAGTTACAATCGTTGTTAACTTCGATCTTCCGGTAAATGTTCACGGAGATGCGGATTGCGAAACTTACCTGCATAGAATAGGTAGAACAGGGCGTTTTGGTAAACACGGCATTGCAATCAACTTAGTGGATAGCAATCAAGCGCAGCGTGTCTGTGAAGACATCGAAAGACATTTCAATAAGAAAATTATGCTTCTTAATGCCGAGGATTCAGAGGAGATCGAGAAGATTGGAGTGTAGAAGGTCGTCTGCTTCGATGATGGGAATATTTTTTAAATATACTTAGAAATATGATTAATATAGGATTAACACTTGTTCCAATATTGGATGTTTTTTATTCAAGAAAAAGAAATAATAATGATACAATTTTTATTTTTTTAAATAAAATTTAAATAAATGCGTCGAGATGAATTGTCATTGATTAAAAAAAACAATACAAAAATTAACTAACTTAAAAACATTTCTTAAGGACAAAATTCTATATATAGTAAATAAATAAATTAAAAGTTCCAATAATAAGTTATCAAGCAATTTTTTCATCTATATTATTTATACACTATCTGGATTTTCCTATTCAAAAAGCTATTTTACATAACCACCTACAAGTCTAAGAATTATTAATTATAATTATACAATATCACATGAAAGTTACACTCCAAAAAATATATATTAATTATTATAAATTTTCTTCATTCTAAAAAAAATCTGGTTTCTTTCACAGTTGGAGTGCAAGTAGTGACTAATCGGTGATGCTCTATATAAAAATAGCATTGGGAAGATACAGTATTATTATTTTGTTTGAATTTATATTGATCAATAATTTATTCAGATTTACACATAAAGCTCAAAGCATAATTCACAAAATATGAAGCAATTTCTATTGCATTTGGATACAAAATAATTACATAGAAGTGAAACACAAAAATACATAGAGATCACAATGATATTGCTTATACTTATGTTATCTGCTCGTATTTATAAACATATATAAAACAATAAAAAATAGAATTAAATATGATTTCAAATCAGTCAGTCCATTGTAATAATAGATTCACAGATCAATAAATGCAGACACTCAGCTATATACATTTTTGTGCAATAACTTATTCATCGTGTTTATTTCCAATGTATTCGATATATGAATACATTTAATTAAGAGTTTAAGAAAAACTAAGAGTCTGCAACTAAACTGCGATATATTATTAATATTCACTTAAGAACAAAAAAATAAACAAAATTTTCATCCTTCTAAATAATAACAATGGTTGTATGTCACCAACTTAATAATAAACACAATCATATTTAGGGTTGTAATTGTGTACTGCTCTCAATGCCTGTGTTTCTTACTGAACACTACAAGTACAATTCGAAGTACGGAGAAGACTGAATATATTGTCCAGTTGAAGAAAAAAGTAGTGAAAGCGCTATGCCTTCCTTGTTGCTGTCTATAATGTCATATCTATTCTACGCACTTCACTATTATTGCCAGTTCTTCTTGGGATACCGGTTCGGTTGTAACTGCTGATGATGCTTCCTGCGTTCCCTATCCCGGATCGGTCTCCAACCCCACGACTTCCGACGCCTCCAGAATCTGTTATGTTTTAAAATAATAGGTGTTCCATGTTAATACTTATTTAATTACATTTATACAGTAATTAGAGTTCTACTTACTTCGGCATTCTACTGTTCTGATCATGATCGGCGCGGGTATGTGCAGAGTGTGATAGAATCCTTGCATCTATTTTTTACAAGAGTTAGTAGATGATAAGCATTAAACACTAAAGCTAAATTATATGTCTATTTTTTTTAAATGATGTATGAAACTACACAATGTAAACTAAAGCTTTTTACATGATAACCTGTTTAAAGAACCCAAATGTATGTAGCGAAATGCTTCTAAACAACACTACAACAATGATATTTTTTGATTGTATATGAAAAATTAGTTGTGATAGATTTTTAAAAATTCTATTGTTGTCCAAATTATTTTTGCGAACTAAAAATGTACTTACGATTGAATTCATCGCTTTTTCGTTTTCTGTTGTATCGCTGCAGCGGAGATTGGATGGGCAATAAATTCGGTTTAACTTTATTGGGCTGATTGGCGTAGGCATAATTGCCAACAGTGCAGCTCCTTCCTTTACAGGCCATCAATTCCCGCAATTGATCATGAAGGAATTGCCGTTCTTCCGGTTTCAATTGGTCTATGCGATTTTGAAGCTCGAACGGATCTGCGCAACAAACAGCAAATTACACAAGGTTAAACAAAGTCTCTGTATAAAAAAAACTTACCAATTCTTAAATTATAAAATGTGGCTAGGCCAGTTACGAACTCGCAATAAAGTAAATTGTGCGTGGAATTAATTGTCCTCAAGCAGTTGTAAGTATTATTATTGGCGTTCATGCAGAAACAGAACGGTCCGGATGTCCAAAGTGGAGCGGTGCGCCAGTGGTCGTTATCATGCCTGAAACAATGGATCTTCTCCGAGAGACATTCTTTTTCTAATTGCGCCTTCTTTCGCAACTTTCTCGCTTTTTTCTTCAGACGCTCCTCCTTAATGCGCTTCCGCTCTTGCCTCGCCAACTCTCTCTCATCCGGTCGGTGAGGCTCTGGCTCAGTTTCGCAATGGCAATATTCAATTTCCGATGTTTCAGGATCTTCTGTCATTCCTGATGTTATAATATCACTTTCAGTAAACACGTTTTGAGTACTATTATCGGGACTGTATGTGGTTGTCGTATGCTTCATTTTTCGTGTTACCGTAGTTGAAGGTTTTTCTGTCGTAGTGGTCGTTGTTGTGGTAGTTGCAAATGTAGTAGTCGTTGTCGCGGTTGTAGTAGTTGGAACAGGAGTAGTAGTTGTGGTAGTAGTAGTTGGTGTTATTGCCTCAGTAGAAGTTGGATCAGTATATTCTGTTGTAGTTGTAGAATGTTTGTGATGTTGATGGCGATGATGATTTGTATTTAATCTTGGTTCTTGTGTTGTACTAACAATCTTCCTTCGTTTAGGCGGTGGTGTTTCATCTCCATCACTTGTAGGTCGTTTCCTTTTCTTCGAAGTCCTATGATTAGTGCTTTCTAACGTGTCTATGGTATCATCCGGTATATTAACGTATTTAGAATCGAAATTCGGTCCCGAAATGTCCAAATTGTTATTTAAGGTCGGAAATTCGATCCGTTCGGTTGAATTGTAGTCATTGGCATCTGTATGCGGTTTGGCCTGTTTTAAATGTCTCCTGATCTCCTTCAAATTATCCAATTTCTGTTTCAACCGTTGAATTTCATTGTCGATTTGCGTGCGCGATCGTCGCCAGGCTTTTCGGTCCTGATAAATCATACTTGAACAATTTATGTTTCCATTTGACAATATAGTACAACCGGGATTTGTTTCAGATATTTTATTTGTATCCAAGTTGATCTTCACAGTTTGTTCCTCTGGTAATGTGGCATTAACGGCCTGTTGAATGTAGTGTTAAAATAGTTTATTTATTTATATTAAGCTGTTTCTTACCTGCAGTCCATTAAGGGTAGTTTCGATATTTTTCATTACTGTATCCACGTGTTCTAACGTGTCGCGTTTTTCTCTATGCGATAAATGATGTACATTACTTTCATTCAAGGAGAATAGTTGATCGCTTTCAAGAATAAATCGCTTATTCCTATGTAATCTGTTATTTTTTGGATGAGTAGCATTGATCTAAAATGAAAAGAAATATATGTTAATTTTAATAAAAAAATCTGTTAGATTTTACTACAATCTTACTGGTATTTTCTTATAAACCAATCCTTGTCTAGTGAAGCAAGCACACTTTTTGAAGGATTTCTGTGGGAAGTGTAGCTGTTGCTTGCATTTGTGTTTCCTCCATTTACCATGCTCCTTCTGACAGAACCACTTTTGTCCATGCACGCAGGGTAACTTAAACTCATCCCTTAGGCACTCAACAGCTAAACGCTGGAATTTTGTGGCAGGAGGACCCGGTACAGGAAGCAACTGATTATCCAACTGCATATCTCTAAAAAGCTCATCTCTGTTATGATCAACATTGATTTCATCCTCATCGAAATCATCTTCGTTGTCGTCTATATCCAGTTCGTCCACTTCTAGATCTTCCAGCGACGAATCGAAGGACGGCTTCGAGCTTACTTCTTCTAATATGAATTTTGTAAATGATGGTAAAGTGCTTGGTGCAGCTGTCGTTGTCGTAAAGTTTATGTTTGCAGCAGCAGAATATTTGTTATGAGATTTCTGCTTAGCATCGGGTTTTTCGCGACGCCCTGAACTGTTAACAATCATAATAATTTTATTCTCACCAGATCAAAAAAGAATAATAAAACACTTACCTTTCAATTAAGAATGTATCTGGCCACTTGTGCCTTTTCGGCTTCGAGTTTAAGAAGAGAGGCAGAACAGATCTTCCGTCCATGTGAGATGGTGCTTCAACACCTGCCATATCGAGGAACGTTGGGGCCAAATCTATATTCAAAATGATATCATCAACGACGGTTCCAGGTTCTACTCCTGGACCTCGCACCAAGAACGGCACGCGAACATCAAATTCGAATGGAAAACTCTTTCCCTAAATAGGATAAAGTGAAATGAAGGTTAGTACATGAAGTATTGATGATGTTCTTTAGTTCATACTTTTATCAATCCAAATTGACCCAAATGGTATCCGTGGTCCGATGTGTAGACGACGTACGTATTATCCAGTTCTCCAAGCGCTTCGAGTTCTTCGACGACCCTTTGCACAGCGGCATCGACGGATTGCAGAGTCTGCAGTCTTTTCGTCATTAACAGGTCAGTGAATTCGCGATGAATAGGTTTCATTTTATTCGTTATCTGCAATATCCATTGCTTGTCGGGATTCGGAGCGTAGTCATAAGAAGGTGTGCTGAAAGTAAAACGATGCATATAAAATGTATATTTTTGTTTTGCTTAATAGATCATCAGCAGTTTTGGTTGATAGTAAATTAAATATTTTCAACAAACATTACAATATGAGTGAAATATACTTTTTGGAATATTATATAAATATTGAAACTATTTTTATTAAAGTCATATACAATGTTCATTGCGGGAAAACCAAGCCCTTTGGTCAGATTTGTTTCTTTTTTAATTAATTTATGTTATTTTTATTTACGTTTTTCGAGTATTCATTTATATTTAGCTACTTTTATTCAGATTTTATTTGAACTTTGAAGACTTGTCTTTCATTATTTATTGTTATTTACAATAAAAAATTGTTGTATTTTATTGTTGCTTTGATGTAATTTTTGTTTTTTGATATAGTCTGTCCAATAAACTTTTGTTTTATTCTATTACTTCGTAGATTTATCGTTTATATTTTTTCTGAATCTCCATGAACAAGTCTAACATGAAACATACACAGATATAAGTAAACCATATAGAACATAATATTTATAACAAAAGTACGTAATTTTTAACTACAGGTATGATTATGCAAAAGAAGAGTGTAAAAACAATCATATGTGAATTTACTATACGATTATCGTACGTTTATTTACCATACGATAATTTGTGTTCGCATAATGTACGTCAACTGACTATACCTGTGCACTAAACTTATATAATTTATTAAACAAAATATGCTGCCTCTCTTTTATGTAGATAATAAAAAGAGGAAACAAAAAAGTTGTAAATTTTTATTTATGATTTGCTGGAAGTTTTTTCGTGTTTGGGAGCCACTTAAAAATGCTGCCGGTGTTCCTCCCTTATGCGAGTGCCTTGTTTTATTTTTCAGCAGCGATCCAGTATAACCATGTCAAGTGGACCCCCTTTTTGTTGTTCGCCAACGTATAAGGCTATAGAACTTAATTATGTTGCAGTCCTTAGTGCCGTCATCGAAATGTAATGAAGACACGACCATATACATAAATTACATACTCGCTTCGTTTTTTTAACTACAATTTTATTTTTCTTTCTATTTCTATTCTTTGGAGAAAGCAAACATGCATTATTCCGCCCCGTGTGTGTGGCATAAACGTTATTCTATGCAAAGCACTGCACTGCCCACGCCGGATTAGGACGCTAATTAATGTTAAGCTTCCACGGCGAATGAATAGGAATCGGTCTGTTTAATGTCTGTTTTTTATTCTGTAGTTGCATTCTTCATTGAAGCCAATGGCTAATTTACTGTGTATTATGACTATTTATTTATCTTACAAATACTGATTAACATTTCTCAAATACTCGTTTCAAGTGTTCGATTTTATCATTTAATGCTTAATTATTAACAATTAGTTATTATATTTTATATTCATCCCATTCAGATCAATATTTTATTCCATATATTAAATAATACAATTAATAATATAAACACAGTTATTTTTCACACTCCTAATAAATAATTGATATAAATTATAAAATAGAAACATCTTTATTAGGTATAAAACGGGTAAAAGTGATATCGACCTAAGTCTTTCTGCCTGGAGGATATACATCATTATATTCCTAATTGATATATTGAAAATCGTTAAGATCCACATTAAAGTATATTAATAACTAATTAAAAGAACATGAAACTTTACTCCCAATAATATTATTTCATTTTAAACAATGATCTATTTATCTAAATAGAATATGTTTATTGCTGATAAACATATAAGTTATTACATCAATCGAAGTTATAATGAAATTGTTTACATCCCAAAACAGTAAGTAAATGATATATTTAATACCAATTTGAATTCTTAGAAATTAAGTTATTTCAACAAGCAGAATGATTAATTGATAAATGTAAATCGGTTTTATATATTATATCAAAAAATAGACTTTAATATTTGTGCATATATAAATTATATAAAATATCAACATTAATTTGTTAAATAATAATATACTAGTTTGTGACTATTTTATATACAACTATTTAATTAATTAAACTTGACACGAAACTTAAGGCATATCTACAAGATTGCAAAACATTTATTTAGATTTATGTTCTCAATAAGTGCCCAGAAAAACTAGTATCCGTTAAATAAATTATAACAAGTTGCCATTAATTGGGTGCGAAGTAAAAGTTCAAATTGAGCGGTGGCGACAAGTTTACTATTAATTCTTCTAAAAACCCTCAGAAACGCTCTCGAATATGCATATTAAGCGATTCAAATAGGCCGTTTCCAGTTTACATTTGCCAGATAGTGTTTTGCTATTCCCATTTCATGTGCGAAAATAGTGGTATTTCAGTGCCATCAAGAGAACTCGCAACAATAAAAAAAATAGAATACGCCTTTGAGTGGTGATTTGTTATTTCATTAAAAGTTACAAGAATATGATTGAATTCTTGTTTATAATTTATTTTTTAGTTCCTTTTTAGAGTAAAATTTATTTGAGGTATCCATTGATTTAATTATATATTTATTAATTTAAACGCATTTATTGACCACAACTCGTGCCAAAGAGTTATCGACGAAAGTCTTTCTGTCCAATATTTTTTTAATATCGATATATTTACAAAAAATACATAAGTGTACTTAAAGTGGCGAAAAGACTGCGGTCAATAGCCCTTTGTAACAGATATTGCAATCGTTTTTTAGATTGATTTGATTAAGAGTATACATTTTTCCCTGTCTATTGCATTAAATATTATTACTATTATTCTTAAAGATTGATTTTTCTTAACAAAAACCATGTTCTCAATAAGTGCCCAGAAAAACTAGTATCCGTTAAATAAATTATAACAAGTTGCCATTAATTGGGTGCGAAGTAAAAGTTCAAATTGAGCGGTGGCGACAAGTTTGCCATTAATTCTTCTAAAAACCCTCAGAAACGCTCTCGAATATGCATATTAAGTGATTCAAATAGGCCGTTTCCAGTTTACATATGCCAGATAGTGTTTTGCTATTCCCATTTCACGTGCGAAGATAGTGGTATTTCAGTGCCATCAAGAGAACTCGCAACAATAAAAAAAATTAGAATACGCCTTTGAGTGGTGATTTGTTATTTCATTAAAAGTTACAAAAATATGATTGAATTCTTGATTATAATTTAATTTTTAGTTCCTTTTTGGAGTAAAATTTATTTGAGGTATCCATTGATTTAATTATGCATTTATTAATTTAAACGCATTTATTGATCACTCGTGCCAAAGAGTTATCGACGAAAGCCTCTGTCCAATATTTTTTATAATATCGATATATTTACAAAAAATACATAAGTGTACTTAAAGTGGCGAAAAGACTGCGGTCAATGGCCCTTTGTAACAGATATTGCAATCGTTTTTTAGATTGTTTTGATTAATAGTGTACTTTTTTTTTCTGTCTATTGCATTAAATATTATTACTATTATTCTTAACGATTGATTTTTTCTCAACAAAAAGCATGTTCTCAATAAGTGCCCAGAAAAACTAGTATCCGTTAAATAAATTATAACAAGTTGCCATTAATTGGGTGCGAAGTAAAAGTTCAAATTGAGCGGTGGCGACAAGTTTACCATAAATCTTCTAAAAACCCTCAGAAACGCTCTCGAATATGCATATTAAGCGATTCAAATAGGCCGTTTCCAATTTACATTTGCCAGATAGTGTTTTGCTATTCCCATTTCACGTGCGAAGATAGTGGTATTTCAGTGCCATCAAGAGAACTCGCAACAACAACAAAAAAATGCGCTCGTGCGTTTCAGTATAGAACAGGAATAATAAACTTGAGCGGAGCCGCTCAGTTATTGCGTTTAATAACACAATCAATGCGATTGGAATCGAATGATTTAATCGGTTTTCGACGGGTGCAACAAGTCAATCGCTCTCGATATCCAGTCTAGACGAAGTCAAACGACTGACCGATCGACCGACCATCGCAAAACAAACTCTCGCATTGAAAAATAAAATGAAATAACCGAAACGAAATAAATATTTCAGTCACCAGAAATACGTTCTGCTCATATGGATTTTTTTTTCATTCATATTCCATGTTGGGGGGTTGATGATGCTTCCCTCGCAGAGAAAGTTTTCGCGGTGTTCTTTTGGCTGCGCTCGGATTCATTCATATTTCCAAGATGAAAATAAAACCTGTTTAAAGAAGGACGCAAATATCTCCCCCTTTGCGAAAATAAAAAGGTAAATGTATGCGCGCTCGATGCAAAGAGAACAAGAAATTCCGAACGGCGGATGAGATTCAAGCGATGGGAAGGAGAGGCAACAAGAATAACAAGACAACGATAATATTTGTCCTTTTATCCGACTTTACCTCCGAGAAGCGAATACGTATCGGTGACACATTTTTTGTTGTTGTAAGTAACCCACATTGTATTTATGTCATTTGACTTAAAAGGATTCAGCGGCTTATGGATTTTATGAAAATTTTCTTCGCATGAATTGAGCAGAAGTTATACTAGGTATTATGAAGGATTATGAGGGTAATTCAAGGCCGATAAATGTATATAAGGCAATACAAGTACTGTTTCATACTTCAAGAACTTTTAAAAATTATCAAATTAAATTAGTCATTATTAAAAAATATATTTTATGAAAATATAAAATCGTGAAATTAGTGCGACTTTAATTTTCTGTAAAATTACTTTTAGCCAAACTAATTAATAAAAATGGAATACACCTTTGAGTGATGATTTGTTATATTTTCATTAAAAGTAAAAAAAAAAATTATTGAATCCTTGTTTATAATTTATTTTTTAGTTCCTTTTTAGAGTAAAATTTATTTGAGGTATCCATTGATTTAATTATTTATTACTTTTATTAATTTAAACGCAATTATTGACCGCAAGTCGTGCCAAAGAGTCTTTCTGTCCAACATTTTTTATAATATCGATATATTTTTTGAAAATTTAAATTATATCACATCACCCCTTTAAGTATAAAGGGGTGAAAAGACTGCAGTCAAGAGCCTTTTGTAATAGATGTAGCAGTCGTTTTTTAGATTATTTTGATTAATATTGTATAAATTTATCTTTTTTCCCTGTCTGTTGCAATAAATATTATTATCAACCCACACTATTATACTTAAAGATTGATTTTTTTTACAAAAAGCAAAAGATGTTGTATCTATGTAATATATGATAAACAATTTGAGTAGTACTTACTGGTGAGTGGTAACATTGAAAAAGAGGTGCGAATATTGTGGGGCAGAATCTTCTGGTCCATGCGGGGCCGGGAAGGACATCGTCAGCATAACTGGTTTATTAACATTATTCTTTTTCGACTGGCGGAGGAACGCTATAGAATCGTTGGCTATCAGATCCGAGTAGTAGTCCTGCAAAACAAAACCAGAAGAAGAGTGAAAAAATCGAAGAGGAATATCATCATCATCATTATAATCTGCGTGATCATGATCATGATCCGTGGATGCAAGGTGTCGAAGAGGATGCATAAACTAAGCAATAGTTTAGCGGCGGAAACTAATTTGAACACGCACATTCATAACATCTTATCTCAAATCGAAATCAACGAGATTTCGAGCCGACCGCATAAATAAATATATGTGAGAGTAAAGAGTCTTTGCTTTTCTTATTTTTTTTCCACTTCCTTTCAATTAGCTGCACCGATCCATTCAGGAGGAACAAACCAACAACCAACACCCGACGAAGCATTTTGAAAGGCGCAAGGTGAACTTGTACATAATTCAATTGTTTGCGCAACTGGTAATTGATAAATCGCACTGTCTTCGGCTTCGCAACGTAATGAACAAAATTATTAACGCATTTGCAAATGCTATAAATACACCATTTTAATTGCATGCTGAGTTACTTAATACGTTTATACTATATATCTAGATTGAACATTATAGCTTTGAATATTGCACATTACCCCCTGTCCGAACGGAGAATTTATGGGAATCAAAAACGAAGATGTGGGATATTGTTTATAAAAACTCAATAGCATAAATTAGAAGGTGGCAGTTAATTCATTGAAGACAATAAGCACGTGGGATTCCACTTGATTAGTGTGGGAATTGATGATTGAACATTCAATGATACTTTAACTAAATTCTTAAATGTTTTGCTATTCTTAAACGGATATTTGTAAGTGGATAATTATATAATATCTAATACAATTATAGATGATTCATGATACGTAGAAATATATTCATAATAATAAAATCTGAAATAGTTGTTATTTGTATAACAAAATATAATAATAATATAATTGGATTTTTTTGAGATAAATGAAAGGAAGAGGGAGAGGTATCTAACGAGGAGAGGAACAATTTTGGTTTTTGGAATAGAGGAGGTCATTCGGTGGGTTATGGCGGTTCCTGGTGGGGATACAAAGGTATTCCTCCCTTATTTTATTGTAGATAACTATTATAAATCATATTTACTAAAAATCTATATAAAAATAATGTAATAATTTGCATTACTTCAAGAATGATTTATTAAGGGCAGAAAGTCCTATTATTTATAGTCATTTTCAGCAATAGCATTATATTTTTAATTCCTTATTACTATTATAATAAGTTTATATTTTTCTTGAAGTTTTTGTTGCAATAAATGTTATTATTGATTTATTATTTGTTGGCATTTAAATTAGTGGATACTTCATCATAGTTAAATTTAATGTGTGCAGATGTTATGTCCACTGCATGATTTATATTTTGGCTATAAATTTGTGAAGTAGCAACAAAATCATTGAAATTTGAAAATAATAAACTAGATATTAGAAAACAAAGATTGTTAATGGATGTAATTATAAAAGTTAAAGGATAAATTAGGCAGAAAGATTTCGGTCGTTTGCTCTTCGTCCCAATTTGAACCAATAAAGATAATGAGATAATAATATTTATTCCAAATTTTTTTATAAAAGTAATATGCAATAGTTCAAGAATTATTAATTGTTTTATTAATTAATCATGATTAATTTGTTGGTATTCAAATTAGTTGATACTTTGCGAGTTTCAAATTAAAATTTAGTTGTGAAAATGTTATGCTGTTCACTTATTTATAAATTTGCGAACAGCAGCAACAAATTACTGCAATTCAAAAAAATGTATGCAAACTATTAGAAATAGAAAACAACGATTGTTAATGTAGGTAATTAAAAATGTTAATGTGTGAAGCGACATCGCAGAAAGCATTTGATAAGAATAGGTCAACAGCTTTAATAGAGGTGAAACGGATTATGGTCAGTTGACAATAGGTTGTTGCAATAAATAAGGATGCATTGCGGATGAATGAAAGCATGACTGAGAGGGAAATGTATTTTTTTTATCTTACCGTAACAAATTGAAAGGATATTGACCAGGATTGTAATAGCTAGTTAGAACGTGCCGCAATATTAAAATTGTATGCCACGGATTTTAATTAGAAATATATTTCATAATGATTCTAATTAATATTTATAAATTAATTATAAATAATGCATTTACTAATGCACATTATTTAACTTCTAAGTTTATTATTAATGAATATTTAATAATGCATTGTAATTACAAGAATAAAAAATAATAATTTTGAATTTATTAATATTAATAGTTATTAAAATCTATTAAATGTACAAGAAAATGTTTATACTTGACTTAGATTTACTACAAATATAAACATCAATAAATACAGAATAATCAACTTCCAATGTAAGTACAAAATATGCGTAGCAAAAGAAAACAAACTGTAATTGGATTTTAATTGGTTGGAATAATTAATGAATATAATTTTTTGCAATGGTTTTGCATGGAAAGTACGAATATAGATCAATTAATTTTAAGTTGCGCATATAAGTGGGTAATATATCAAAGTATTAAAATTCTAAGCATGTGCAAATGAATAGAAAATAGAACACGATAACGCGCATATTGGAAATATCCGGATGACCGGAGGCTGGTCGTAAATATGAAAAGTTTTGTGTATACAAACGCAGATAGATATTCCTTTTTAGCAAAGTAACGAACTTTCACCGCTAATTAAGTTTCATATAATAACACACTTAAATTCCATTAAGTGCGATTTATCGAAGGAGGAAATGCGAAGGGAAGGAAAAAAGGAGAAGCAAACAGCTCGGAATTAATTGAACGCACGCCTCTATTGTACACGAGGAGAGTAACTAAACCATAAATCCGAATTGAAATAAATTCGTAGCTGGTAGTAGTAGCAGCAGAAGCTAAGCTGCTCTCCATTATAGCGTCTGGATTATTTGGTTGCCTTCTGCCTTTAGCAATTAAGAAACAACATAAATTAATTGTGGCTTAATTAAACTCATTTCACGTTCGAAATGCAACGACTGGATGCAATCGGATTAACGTCCGAAAAGAAGGGTTAATTAAAGTTCAGCAAACGCACACAGATTTGCATCTTTTCCCATTAATGGAAAGCGCGCACATACACACGGAGGGAGGAGAACCGAGGAAATGGAACGGCAGACGCGAATTAATCTTCATTCCACTTGGATAATAATGTGTGAGAGGAGTGTGTTTTCAGTTTTCAATGCCTCAATTGCGTGGACTCGAATTAATTGCTCAATTACTCGGCCCGCTATAACACTTCGAATCCGTTAAATAGATTTTAATCTTCTATTATTATTGTTATTACCGTCAAGATCATTAAAGATACGACGGTGCGAAGTGCAGAAGTTTCTCGAATGTATGCTGGTGGTGTGGTTCAGTTTCGGAATTTTTATTGCACTTTGAAACACGATAAAAATTCTAATTACATTCTTATGTCTTTTATTTCTTTTTGATTATTAATTATAAACGTAATTATACTTATTGTAATAGATAAACAGTTGTAACAAAAAATAATATAAACTCTTGCAAAGAGGTATCTAAATAAGAGTAAAACCCGCAAAATAATTTGGGTTGGTCACATCGGATCTAAATCTATTAGTTTGGAGTCCTTTAACTTTGTGCAATTTTGGAAAAAAGATCGAAAATAATATACAAAAATAGACATTTTTAAAACAAAATACTTTTTGCACTTGGCTGTAAATTGAAATAATATTAATAATAGGTAGAAAGACTTACGTTAATAGCCCTTAAACATTAGTGACTATTAAAGTTTATTTTTTATTATAATACTAATTTTTATTCCAATAGATAGAAACAGACAGGAAAAAAATAATATATATTTATATATAATATAATTTTAAAAAAAATCTAAAAAAAATCAACTGCTTAAAAACGTTTGTACGAAAATTCTAACTATTTATTGAAATTACACACGTCTCACATGGAACAATATTTTTTTCTTGTTCATCTACTGAATTAAACTACAATATGCACATTCATAGGAGAATTCCTAGAGTATTTCACAACATTAATCGTGACACATTAATTACGATTCCACTTTTGTAATAGTTTATTCGTGGTTAGCTGCTCTTTCAGCACATAACATTGTCATTTGAACTTGTATTTGTGTATCTTAAGAAAGATTACATCATTTACTCAAAAGTCTCGCTTTTGATGAGACCGTCTCAATTTGTAACAATCCATATTTCTGAATCTATAACGTAAAACATATGAAATTAATTAATTAACACAATGAAATCCATATAAGTAATATGAAAACATTCTAAACAAAATCTTTTTTGAGTGGTATGTGGTAACATTGTAAACTCAACTTTCAGTTTTTTTTCTTATTATTTTTTATTGAATTTTTCTC
>JAFMTC010000316.1:308761-320548 GCA_018845635.1 Nicrophorus orbicollis
CTTTTCAGAATCAGAGACAGTCGAAAGATTGATGATGTTTTGAACGATTTTATTTTCATTACACTGTTGTAAATATATACAAGCAATAACTTAAGAATAAAATAATGCAGAACTGAAGCGTGATAAATCGAGCTTTCCTTTACACAACATTTTTCACCTGCAATCGTTTTATTTTTCGTTCAAGCTTCAATAACACTTCAAACATAAATTACGATCACGTGTAAATGGAATTTAACACTAATCTTTGCCGGTTGATTTATAGCACAGGTATAAATCGAAGTGCTCTAGTCTAGTTAGAAGTTTTCAGAGTTTACCGCACTTCGGAGAAATAGACAAAAGTAAAAGAAAGTAATAATAGGAGGAAACGAGTGTTGTACAGTTTGAAATGTTCCTACGAATTTCAATGGAGCATTATTTCATGGATAATAATAGATAATCACAAATCCGTACACTGTACACTGAGGGAGTGAAATAAATACTGGCAAGGTTATATCAGTTTTTTCATGCAAGCATTCTTATCCGAGGAACGTCTGTTAATAAACTAGAGTGTCGTGGATAGTAGTCGGATAGGTGACAGTTACTCTACATAAATACCAAATTTAATTGTATAACAAAGATGAAATTAATTGGAGTAAAAAGAATAACTAAAATTGCCACTTAATGAATATTTTATGGTAAATTAAGTAATTAAGATTAGATTAACCTGTAATGAAAGTATGAAATTTATTTTAAAGTGTTTGAAGCATAAATTTATGAGTAATGAATATAAACAATTTGCGTAGAAATATGATAGATTTTAATTTCAGTTTAAAATATCGGTTATTCACTTATTTTATCAAACTTCAACTGAATATAGATTACATTATGAATGTAAACATTTCACATGCTAGTTTAGAGTAATCGTAATAATAATAATTCGTATAATGCAATGGATTGCATCATACCTCTATAAATAATCATAAGTAATGCAAAGCAAATATTGATTTAAAGTGGAAATGAAAAAACGTATTGGAACATTGAATGTCGTCGGTCTTTCGTAGAACGCAGTATGTGTACAGTCGAATACATATATGCATTCGCAGTCAACAATGTTTGCGTCCTGTGCTGCAATAATACTTAAGAAATCCATTAGACTGGATATCAAAACATATTTAACGAGATTAATAGAAATTACGAGCAAGTCGGCGTCTGCTGTTGTTGTCGTTGGTAGTGGACGGTGGTTGTGTGTGGTTATTTGATGCAACCACGCAGTGCACAATGTGACGCATTCTGATTTATAGTCGCAGTGTCATCGTGCGTAAACTAATGATTGCTTCGGTGCAATTTGTCTTTGGCTCTGTTTTATCAAAGTGGCTTTTTGATCGCCACTTATCCAACCTTCCCCGGCGCCGGAAGCTTCCGTTTTCTTCTTGTTCCAACTGAATTTATTACTCGACTCGCAAACACCAGAAAAAAATCATCAATAATTCTATGATCTTCGTTCAAAATGGAAGAAGCAAAAAGAAACATGAAAATGTAGACAAGTCTTTGGAAAACTTATATAAAGTAAATAAAATTTGATGGACTATTTGTGAACTGAATGATTGATTAATGTTAATCATGTCTGATAATTATTCTGTTACTATCAAAATGTTGGCATGTATTTATAGTTAGAATTTCGTCAGTCTTATATTTATCAATAAATATCCTTGAAATTTCAAAACGCATAATATTTAAAATGGATGACGAATTAATCTAAATTTTAATTTAATCCAAATTAATAAAACATTTTAGATTATAGGTTAGATTAGCTATATACTGATATTAAAAATATTGACCCATCAAAAAGAACAAGATACGTGTTCAATGTTAGTTTTTTTTTTTAATTTCGATATTCATATTAAAAGGAAACTGATAATTAAAATGTTAGATATTGTGTAATAAAAGGTAGTTTTTACCTTTATGTAACATGATAATATTTTCGAAATCGTGTAAATATTGATTGAACACCGCACTATGGTTCTGCTATAAAGTAGATAGTGTCTGGAGTAAAGCATACATTAGCTGCTTTTAGATGTTGCCGCGTTATCGAATTTTAAATCAATTACAGGTGTAGTAAAGTAGTATCTATGCAAATAGAATACATTTCCATATGTGTAGAGTATAGCAAATGCAACGGTTCTCAGATGCCTGAAGTTCCAATGATAGTCGAAGACCAATGATTTACACTCCGTAACCCATTGATTATTTTTAATCCACGGCATTTATAGTACTAATTAAAATCGCGCACAGTAAATAAATTTGTACACTGAAACGTAATTACAACCTTAGTTTGATGGCAACGAAGTAGATAATTATGCTGGATCAATTTATACGCTTTAAAAAGAAGGAGTAGAAGAGGAAAAAGTAAAAATTAAATAGCACTTACCTTGCCGTAATCAAATCCGTGCTTAATTTTCTTGCCATTCATGTTGATGGAGTAATTGTAAAATTTGGAGTTCATAATGAGGCCGCCCCATTCCCTCCAGCCAGGCGGAATATAAGAACCGTTATACTTATTCAAATACTTCCCGAAGTAGCCTGAAACAAAGTAAATAGCAAAGGTGAGGAAGGTGCGAAAAATAAATAAAAAACGGGAAACATTTAATTAAAAAGTGCGCAGCGCAGAATTAGCGCTGGTTACATGGCAATCAACAGTTGGCAGACGTGACTTAGTAACACCCTAAAGAAGACTTAATTCGCGCTTGGCAGGTGTTAATAATGCTAGGTTCGGCGTGTGCAATTTTCTGCTACACGACTCTGGCAGGACATAACAGTGAATTCGTTGAAGAGTGGTTGGTCGGCCGGGGTGAAATTGAAATGATTTTCGTTTTTACGAGCGCCCGGCCATAAATTGTGGCCTCCCATGATATGATCCGTGTAATTAACCATTATCGCGTTCCCATTATCGTGTCTTGGGCGAGGAGCAAAGGAGAAAACTGGAAATCGCTGCTCGGCAGACCGACCAACGGACCAACAACGATTATCGCCAAACCAATGTCTACTCCAAAAAAAGGAAAAACATTCTCCAACCAACTTGAAACCGTCCACTAAGTATCATTGGGAGAATGCAATTCGGATCGATTGAAAGGTAAAGCTTGCGACTGTCGGAGAACGAGACAAACAACAATCGACGATCATATTGAATTGAATTATTGTTACTTGTCGGTACGTATATATTAGGTGTGTCTTCTGCATACATTCATAAGGCACATTTAATCGTGCGTACAAGTGGAGAGAAAAGGAATAGTATGTAAGGAAGCAAATGAAAAAGAAAAGAAAAAAGGACAAATAACTCGTGCCGCGATGAATCGAAAACATGTTAGCCCCATTGTTGTCCAAATGCAATAGATTACAATGCAACAAATGCTACAATTTAATATCGACGGGAACTCGGACAATTACGTTCAATATTGAATGGATCAGAAAAGGCAGAAATCATCTCGCGTGACTTTCCCGAATCCAATAATATTTATATATTATGTTTATCCCCTTCCCCCATTTTCTTTACTCCTTTTGTCCGAGATTGTATTTTGTTTCCCTTTCCCTCTATGCGATCTAATAATAGATTGCTTCAGGGAAACACGGGAAACCTTTCAGGGATGAACGAAGGGAGTGAATATTAGCTTCTCTCCTACCCAACATTTCGCCTTTTCTCTATCCTAATCATCATCCGCTTTCCTTGCAAACTCCGAGTACTTGATTTGAATTAGTAATTATTCAAATGGCTCTTTAACCTCTTGCAATCAATAAATCGCGGAAATTTTGTTCAACTCTGTTTCAAATGAGGAATTCAAAGATGATGCAAAATGCAACCGCCATTTGATTTAGTATTATTTCTCTGCATATGTAAATAGATTAAAATCGTTTTCTAACACTTATTCAAACAACTATAAAACAGAGTTTGTAATTAAAGTTGTTATTTGAAATTTCGTAAAATATAAATTAATAATAATAACAATATTTATTACAACAACTTTTACAATAACGCAATAAAAAAATATTAAAATACTGTTAATTTAAAAAAATAAATAGTCCTAAATGTATTAATACTATTCTTTTCTGGACAAAATAATGATTTGTTTTTTTTTAAATATATAATAATATTATGATTAAAAGGCTATAGAATCGAGGTCTTTCAGTCAATAATATTTTTCATACATTTACTATTTACAACACTATTACGTAATTAAGGATATTTTGTAAAACGTGACTGAAGAAAAAAATGTAGTTATATGAATTTTGTAAAGCGTAAATTCCATTTGGGGTTTTTCTGAATTTTATTATTTGACCTATTGTGGCTATTGGCAATCAATTTAAATGATGACATCATACATAAATTGAAAGAATCATTCTATTACTAATTTTACTGTAAATAGAATGTATTTAATTATTTGAGTAATCAATGTAAAAAAACAGAATTGTAATTTGAAAAAAGTTTTTAAAATATTTATATTTTTTTATTTACAATTTGCTAATAATAACGGGGTAAGTAGCTAAATAAGTAAGTTTTGACAAAATTATTAGAAAACTAATAACAATAAGAGGAATAATTTCCCATAGGAAATATTCAAAGTAACAAAAAATATGAAATACCATAAATGCGTACATTTATTGAAATCGATGATTGGCTTATATTAATGAAATGGAATATTATTAATATGGTCGATATTTGTTTGAATGGCTGTATTGGCTACAACTTGGGCCAAAGAACTAATGTCCATAGAAGTCTTTCTACCTTAAAGTTCCATTAATAAACATGTTTTCTTACATTAAAATGGATTACATGTTAGATTGGTTCGTATATATTTTAGAAATATATTCTTTACAAATCAAAGAATTGTTTCGTTTACTTTGCTTAGCTTTCGGCTACGGATTAACCCTCATCAGGAAAAAGAGTACACGTTTTGATTCGGGCAAATCACGTAATAAAACCGGTAAATAGTACGGTAGATCTCCGGTCCGAGAAATCGATTCTTCTTCATCCTCCACCGTAGCAGGAAAGTGTGTCTCTCATTTTTCCTTTGTTAGAGAGCAAGAAAGGAGGAAATCAAGCTTCCGCTTCTTGCAGGAATTGGATTACGGGCTTAACCCAATAATTCGTATAAACGATGTTTGTTTATTTTTCTGGTTCTCGTTAGGGGAGGGATGGAGTGAGTTAGTTTGTTAGTGGCGGAAGCAGTCTGGGTCTATAAAATAATTGAGAGGATGATGGTGAGCGCGAGCGTAGGTGGACGTAATTTCCTTTCGGTGCCCACGTGCCCCCTTTAACACGTGTCGTCTGGTTTGAATGGTATGGATGAAGACGACGACCACATTGCGGACTTTAAACCGGCGAAATTTCACTATTACAACTCGTTACAGCCGCCACCGATTACCATAATCTCCACAAAACAAAACATTTGTCAAGTTGTCATTATCTCGTTAATCTATTCAGTAATAACAGCTTCGGAACAACTTCCAATCCGCTTTCATCTTCTCAGCAATCTACATCCACCTCCTCTCTTTTTCATTTCTCCTATCTATCTGCTTATAAACTATTCCACTTTAATAGAAATATTACTTAATTCACGGTCCGTGACATATTAATCAGTGGCTGGATAGTTTTGAGTTCAGTGATTTCCTCGCAGCTCATTTATTGAATCATTACGAATGAAAGGAATAAATTGAAACTCTGTTCGCACACATCCATTTCCACTTGCTTATCAGGCGTGAACTTAATGAAATGACATTACTCATTCCTACCTCAAACCGTGCGAAGCAACATGATAATCACTCGTGGTCTATGCACTTCTTCGCTCGCGAATAACTAATTTAATAAAATTAAAATCGTAAAGTTGGGTCGAGCAACGCCGCATTATTCACTTATTATTATTATTATAGATTATTTTACATCATTTCCTGTGCAATATAAAATGATCCAGCATTCAGATAACTAAACGATAGTTATTAATTCTTCTTAGGAAATGGATTTTCGTAATTAGTATTTTAATTATAACAATTTGTAATATCACCAAAGATTGATATCTTAAAAATGGGCGGAAACATGATTAATTTATTTTACTTATTAAATTATTTCTTATAATTAAATAATTATTATATATTTTTTTCAATAAATAGTCTATAATTTTTATTTAATATTGTAAAATATTCCTAAAAAAATCATATTTTCTATACAATTTTTACTTTTATTATACATTTTACACTAGAATATTTTAGATGTTCATTCTCATGAAGAATAATCGTTTTTATACTGTTAAAAACCATTAAACCAAATACTAAATTGTAAACAGAAATATGAAAAAAAGCTATTTTCTTATATTCAAACTTACAAGTTATATAAATTACGCAAAGAAAATAATATTTATCTATCAATTAATAACCTTAATCAAACGTAGACTTCCTTCCAACCTACATATTTTCTTATTTATAAATTTGGAACAGAAAAGAATGGGACGTTTCATTATTCAATTCGCGACAATTCTAAAGTCCAATTGTCGGTCATTTCAGTGGTATGTATATAAAATTAGTATATAATTTAGATAATTTCATTTATAAACTTTTTTCCTGTTAGCTTACAACCTTCATGGTAAAAGAATAATGAACGCCATTGTACTAGATTTTATAGCCATTGAAATGTTAATAAATCTCAAAACCTGCATTTAAAAGTAGAAACAAAGCTTTGTTCGTATTTAATGAGTGGTAAATTTAAAAATAACCATGTCTCACTGATTGGAAACAACATGCTATATTTAAAAACAAGTGGAAGTTATTTTTTCCATGTTAGGATTCAAAATCCAGAAGTTTAATAAATACTACGTTTCTTACTACATTATAAATTGTAAATAACGAGTAAATTATGTTATTAATGTAAAATTTACTTTAATATTTAAAATTATACCCTATAAAAACATATATGAGAGACCTATAGTCTTTGTAATATAATTATTATTAACTGAAGTAAAATAAAGAACTTTGTCCAAGTTAAGATTTACTTTTTTTTGTACAAGAAATCAACTTAATTCGTGTAGTTGACAATCAACAAAAGTCAAAACAATTCAAATTTTATTTTATTTCTATTTTAATATTATATTTAATGACTGTTATATTTAATTTTATAACTTTGTATTAATTAATTCTGCTGTTAATTTAAGCAAAATATGTATTAACATTTTTTTGTAGAATTTGTTAATTCTCAAACTTAATTATGGCCTAATTAAAAATACATAATGTTAATGTCTTTCCGGGTTATTCGAAAGTGAGAAACAATTTCCGGTCCGACTTTGAAATAATGTACAAGCAAATTAAGGCCATTCCGAAAGTACAAAATTGTGCAACAATCGACTGAGGTGAAAAGGGACATTCGTTGCCCCACATTCATCATTCAAAAGAAAAAAGCTTATGATTCATGCAATTTATTTTTTAGTTTTTCATTTCATCCGGTGCTTTGAAACGAAAAAGTTTGCAAAGTTGATTTACATTCGACCAACCCAAGTTATGAAATATACACGCGTTTCAGGTCATAGCTACTTCCATGATATACTTAAATTAAAAACACAGTACTCGTCATTTTCTATTAGTCCATTATGCACTTCCTCTCGGGCATTGCTGTAAGTTGATATCCCGAGATTACTACTCCCAGCGCATTCTTTTCTCATTAATCTTTATCTTTATTACGCTACTCCTATTACTGAAAGTAGTGGAAAACTGTGTTTCCCATTAGTGTTGAAAAATTCAAATTCTAGTTGGTATAAAATCTGCAAGAAAGAAAAACACTGTTTCTACTCGTATGTATTATTATTTTATGCAGTTCCCAGTCAAAAGACTAGATTTAATTAAAAAAAAACGATTTTTCAAAGATTCCAGTATTTCAATAAAATTTACAATTTTATAATATTCTTGTGCATGGATTAAAATTATATAAAATTTTAATTAATTCTTTTATACTTAATTACATATTATTCAATGTAATAAATATTTTTATTAAGTTTTAGATATTAATTTACAAAGATTTTTTTTTAATTAAATTTAAAAAATACTTTTTAAAGTTTGTCTAAAAAAAAACAGTTATTAAAAACCTACTCTTTCTGATAATTGTTTTTTGCCATTTACGTTTCAAGACCCATTACCGAACGCATTATTCTTAAATTATATTCCTGAAGGGAGGAGCTCTCTCTCACTGGAAATTGTCTTTCTTCCATAATAAGTTTTAATTGAAATTTTAGTAATTGAGTTTCGGTGTTAATTAAATCAAAATATATATCTGTGCTCCTCTCCCTGGAGAGAACTTGTGATGCGAATTCAGCTCTCGGAAACTCGGACTGTAATTATATAATTTATAAAACTTCGGTCTTTATAAGAGCGAGCAAAAAGAGCAAGTTCAGAAAGAAAATACAATGAATTCGCATCAAGAGTATACTAAACTTTTGCAACACGTTTAGTGATTCATTATACAAATTACGATTGAAATTGATTTGTTTTAAATCTACATCAATCGTTGATGTAGTTAAAACTAATTGCGTTTGGATGTTCAGTGCGTGTGTAGATGTAAATTTAGATTAAAAGTCAATAAACATTACGAAAATGGTTATGGCACAGGGTAAAGTACAATTTCAAATTCGATTATGTTGGAAGCTATTTATATTTCAATAACTTGCGAATGTTACCGTCTTTCTAGGAGGCGCCAAATATCATATACATAGTAAAATTCCAGAAATTACGTGATTTAATTTTAGATCGACCTCCGTACATGTAAGCTCTCTAAACTGCGTCTTATGCTTATTTTACCATACTCTCGTTAGAAGTTTGATTATAAACTATTTATCACTACATGAAACTTGATGAATTTACAAATATAATCGCAGATTTTAACTAATTTTATAAATACTTAATAATATATTCACGAAACCAAAAACTGTAATTATTTTATCACTTGAGTATCTTTTTTTAAATAAAATGAATATTGTATGTACAAACTACAGATCATTTCTATGACTGTTGAATTAGTTTTCTCCTCAATTACGAAGAAGTGTCATGTTTAATTGAGAACAAGTGCGAATGCAAAGTAGCAAAGGCAAAGAAGCGTAGTTATCTACAATTATTCCAGGAGTATAAATACTGTGCACAGTTACTTGGATAGTATGTTCACTGATTTGCGTTTTGCATAATTGTAATCCACTGATCTACGATGATTTATATTAGAGCCAGTATATAAATCAATTGTACCACTTTCAAGTCGTCAGCTCTGGATGCAAGCTCATCAATCAAGTTGTGCAATCTATCTTGGCGTTACTAAAATATTTGACCTGAATTGAGTTCACAATTGGAATTACCATATGAGATCATATTACAGATTTATCTATTCTACAATACATTATTAAATAATATATAAAAGAAGAACTATTTTTTACATAGTGCGATATTGAAAGATCCATTTATATTGATATATTTTTTTATTAATAAAATCATTTTTAATAATGCGAAATATTTGTTGTTGTAATTTATCTAATAAAATGACTATAAGAAGTTATTTTCTATTTGAACTATAAATATTTCATGTTGTTAATGGTAGAAATTAATACTATTATTTAAAAAAAAAAAAACGTATTTACAATAAAAATATGAAGAATTGTTCTACGATAGAATTTTAGTCTTCTAGTATAAAAGTATAATATGAATATTAGGTAACTCAGTAGTAAACAAAATGTATTGTATATTCCCAATACAAAGTGTTGCTTTTTGCTACATTTAACAAAAATATTTATTATTTAAAACCATATTTTACATAAAGTTACTTTTTTTCACGTTCATTTTTAATACATAAATTTAGTAATATTTAATATGTACTTTGAATTTAAAAGTTATATCCCACCCGCAAAATATTATGAATATATTATGAAAATGATAGAAACAAAATATATTTAAAATTCTTTCTCGTGGATTTTAAATGCGAAAGAAATCCTGCTCTGGATTACGTGGCAAAAGCTTTTGCAAAGAGAAAAATCATCCGTTAAAAGGACAAATGTGGACACATTACTTTTTAGATTCAAGGCCTGCTTGATTTAAGAGCACTGAAAAAAGCGTATACCTGCGACCCCCCTTATTGATCTGGCTCTATTTTGAATATAAGTTTCGTATAATTTAAGCAATGAGGCAAATTCCAAAACTTTCGCTCAAATTATTGTGGTTATTAGTAAAAACATGGTTTACGTTATATGTACGAAATCCAATGTATAATATTTTCAAATGTATAAATACCAGTATAATATATATTTAGTACATTTTTTCTGACAATAATTTTAAAAATGTATATGTATCCATTAAGTAAGCAGTAATCTTAGGGGAATTGGTCTTTAAAAGCCTTTATTTAGTTGCAATGTATGTTAGTATATATATTATTATAAACATTTGTCATCAAGTACTTATCTCATTTGATTGGTACAAGTACAAAGAGTTTCATGTAGATGCCAACGCACAGTAATAAAACATACAATCAGTATAGAAAGATTGACCCCTTGTAATAGTTTATATACTTTTGTTAAAGTATTATTATAAAAATATGTTTGAGTTTTCTTATGTATATTTAAGTGACTGTTGTAATAAATATAATTATTGTTAAAGTACACAATTTCAGGGCGACTTATAGCAGAATGTCACGTTTATTACTTTTGAGTTAATAGTGTACCAGTCAAGCCAGGTTTTCTTTACAGTCCTAGTCGAACGTTGTAATAGCAATTATATGGATAGTAGCAGGTACACAGATAAGAGAATAGTGGAATTGCAGCTCTTCAATATACCAAAGACTATTACATGATAGCCAAAAATGGTAATAAGTATTAATTAATAATTAGTAATAAATATTAATATAATCTTTTTTTAACCTTTAAAAAACGTTTATTTACTTGAAAATTTCAAATTGTCATAAGACATAGTTGTTTCTGCAATCGTCATAAGATTCATTGAATTTAATGAAAATGCACACTAGTGAATTGTAAAAAAATATACGACAAAAACAAATAACGTACATTTACAAAAATATGTAAAATATAAACATCGAATTTTTCATTCTTAAATATTTTGTTCGTTGATTAATTTGCTTTATCTAAATTTCCCTTATAAGTTTGATGGCAGAAAGACTGCAATGAATATTACATTGTATATAAGAATGCTATACATTTTGTTCATAGATATTTATTACTATTTTTTATATTCTTTATTTCTGAATATTATTATCAATTTTTCAAATTAACAATATATCAAATTTATATAAAGAAAATTGATTAAATATAATTATTTTTCTCGACAGAAAGACCTATGGTCTATAGCCCTTTGCACCAATAGCAATAATTATATTTTATTTTTATTTTCTTTATATTTCTATTATATTCACTTTATATATTTTTTGTAGTTATTACAATAAATGTTATTATTATTATAATTATGTTTAAAAATAGTGATAATGAATTAATAATAATAGTTTATCAACGCTTTGCATCCATAGATTATGTAATAAAATGTTTAGTTATAATAGTTACACCATAAAAAGGATGTTCTGTGTAATAGTTAAAATTGAATGAACCTCATTGTATAATGGCCAATTTAAAGGGTTGACGATAAAATTCTCCGTGAAAGTTATTGCGAATTCCGGGCATTTGTCGACTTTGCATATCAATTGTTAATTAATCAAGGCATGTGTGAGAAGGGAATATTAATGTTGAGAGGAAATCCGCAGAGAGCAGCACACACTGGATGCCAGTTTTTGCGATGCAT
>JAFMTC010000316.1:328233-339145 GCA_018845635.1 Nicrophorus orbicollis
CTCGGATTCAGCATTTTCCTCGTCCGCTGATGAGCGAACACGTCTGCATTCACGTTCACATACACCAAAAGCGCAATTAAGTAGAATACCGTCGGAAACATCATTTCACCTTCTCAGATATTACGGCACATGTATTATATAGATACTTGTCAACGAGAGAAGGCCCTGCTCCTTCTGCTGCGGTGCTCTCCGGATACGTTATATCATATTTACTATCCGCCACATGATCGTATTCTCGATTAAAACTGAAAAAAGGAACAGAAAAAAACATTAATAACCCGTAATAACGTCTATTCGTGATTAGATACGAAACGAACATGAAACATGAATAAAGCACTTTCTTACTCATAGTTCTATTACCTACAACTTTCTGATTTATCATCACCAATCGATATGAATTAGTCATTTTATACACATCTCTAATGCTATACAAACTTGAAAAATATATTCAGATAAAATTGACTAAATGTAAATATAGATTTATAAATAAAGTTATGTTAGTAGATTTAAACAATCTTGCTTTATTACTGAATTTTTCAGGATTGTAGAGCATTTATAAAACGATAAAATATATATAAAAAAAGTGAAGGCAGAAAGACTTTGATCAAAAGGCTATTGACCGAAGTGTGGTCAATAAATATATTATTAACAATAATTATATGACACTTTATAAAAGATCTAAGTGAAATCAATAATAAAATGAAAGAAATAAAAAAAACTGTTACAAAGGACTATTAATCGCAGTATTTCCGCCTTTGAATATAAAAATTATATTTAATATTGGAGCACATATGTTATAAATCAGCGTTTTTCAATAATATAAACCAAAATACCTCAATAATTGTTTATACTATTCAACTTTTGGTACTTTTACGTAAGGGTACATTTGTCATTTCGTGATCCTATATTGAGTTTTGTAATAATAACCTATAAATATATAGTAATTAAATATAGAAGAATTGAATAGAATATTAAAATCATATTCCTTACGAAAGAAAACCAAAAATCCGGACAGTGGCAACATGTGGTTTATAGCAATTCACAATTTTTTATTTTATTAATATGATTCTTCATAAAACAGGTTTTACCGTCTTTATTTTTTTCCTGTACTATGTTCTGTTTTTGAAATTATATTGTTTCTCGTTTTTAGTTTCCAGTGAACAAGCATAACAATAAAAGTATAATATTTTATTAAAAATACACACCAACCAATGCTATATACAATATTGAAATGGTATTTATCTACGTATCGTAGATAAACTGCAAACAATTTCATTTGCAATTGAAATTTAAATTAACTTTACGTAACAGTGAATACAGAAGTTATTATGGATATATTTTTGCAGCGATTCAAATATCGGCTTTCATATTTTCAATCTCGTTCTTTAATCTCCGATGGTAATAAATATCATGATTGAAATTAATCTAAATGCCACAGTCAATCTGCAAGCACGATCTTTTTTTATTATGTTGTTTCCCGCTATTACCGCTTCAACACTCTTTACATAATGACGGATTAAATAAGTTTCATTTTATAAAATGCACTGAATATACATGAGTAATTACATTGACTTACAACACAATTAATTAGTATAAATAAAATTTATGGTAAAATGCAATTTGTTATAGATATAGCAGTTTTTCTGTTTGTATCTGTTGCTATAATCTTATTATTATTATTATTAATATAATTCAAAATAACAAACAAAATAAATTGTTTGTTTTTAGCCTCACCATCCTTATAATATAATTTATTTAAAAAATGTAGACAATTATGAATTTTTTGATAATATTTCTTCTTTTATAAATTACTTTTCAATTATAAGTATTTTAAGTATCAATTAGTTGAGTTGCAGCTGAAAAGATGTGACTTTAACACGACGGACTATGTCTGATTTAGAAGCACTCTATTTTAAGTCATTTAATAAATTGTCATTCCGTAAGTCTATTAGTATTACCATTCCCGACTGATTTTACATATCCATTGTATATTTTATTCATGAAGTTAATTAAGTTAACTCTGCTCGATTCAGCTCCAAAACGATACTCCCTGATAACATTGAAGTTCGTGTACGTTCTCCTTCAGTTATTTCTTCCACCGATTTAATTAAATTATTTCCAGGTATAAAAGTAACATGCAGTCTATCTAGCATTCCCCACGGACTGCACTTCTGTAAACCACGAAATGAAAACACAGGTAAACACAACTGCATACACGAGCGAGACATTCCCAAAAACGGAGTTACACATTTCGCCTCACAAACAGTTACGTAATATAGTTTTATTTTTACCTTACTTTTTTCTTGTTTTGTTTCAATCTAGATATTGTCTTGAACAGAAGCTTATTTGGAAGTAATCCATATTTAGCATGATGTAGCCATCCGGTCGATTTGGCTTCGAACAGCTGATTCGTATCTTAGAACTTAATACTTGAGCATACTGCTAAATATAGTGATTTAGTCATATTATTTAGTAATCTCTCAACATTAAAATAAATTCGATTTATCATAAAATTTAATTCAATAGTTTGTAAACTATTTATTATTTGTTATAAGAAAACATTATCAGATTCTATTTTATGACTGTTTTAAGGATGCATTTATTATTTATTTCCTGTACTGAAATTGTTTTATTTAACAATTTAAGAGAAGTTTTTATTTACTTTTTGAGAACTGATGCATTTTCGTTAGATTTCGAGGCACGTATAGACTGTAAAATCCGGCAGATGCATTAAAATTATGACTGGAAGTCATAAAACGGGTCTCTGGAAAGAGCAAAGAGTAAAAAAGAGGAGAAGAGTATGTATGTTTAACCGTTCTCTTTCGGGGAGAAATTGAAATGAATGAATAAATTATTGCCATAACGTTGTCTTCTGGAGTCATTTCGAAATGTGCTTCATGTTATTGCCTGCGTCCTTTTTTTGCTGCAATAATAAATACAAGTAGAATTATCGAAATATTTCCCACGGAGTACGAGCATGTATTTAGTATTTAATGGCTTTTAATGAACATCATTATGCGGAGGTAATTGGCAAAAGTTATTATTTATCGGCAAACAGAGACGTCGGCCTGAAAAACCGTTCTGCGCGGTGTAAAAGTATTGCGCCGCTCGGTAATTAGAATATTCATAAATTCCTCATCAAGCGGATTTAATGCTCAAATTGCCGATCGAAGATATACATGTAAACACGATCGAACCAAAAAAACAAACAAATGGAATCAAAGAACACCTTAATTTGCGAGCGATTATAAATTAGAAAGTTCCCCGTTAGTTACAGGATTTTCAGTGCGATGACACTGTTCCAGATAAAATTAATCATATATCATTTAATCTCGCTCAACATAAAACCTGTGAAATGGCTGCATGTTACCCATATATTTAGCACCTGCTTGATTTGCAATTTAATTTGCATAGGAACATTTAACTAACTCCACTATCTCGCAATACATCTCCATCAGGTATATTAATTATCTCGACTCACAATTTAACACCCAACAACTTATTTTATTGATATTCCTTTCCAGATATGAAATCGCTTGATTTTAATGAACTTATCACAAACGAGGAAACTTTTTACCGCAAAGATCGTTTTCATAAATTGTAATCAGCGCGACAATTTTTTGTACTACTGTTCTAAGTCGTAAATTTTCTTTCTCGTCTTATATAATACCGCATTCCGCATACGGAGAACTGGTTTATACGCACGATGAAAATAATTGTGGAATGTTCTCACCTAAAACCTATTTATCGCTATTTCAGAAGTCGCACGATCATAATAAGCGGATCAAAACAAAATCTTTGAAATTCCTCGCATTGTTTCGCATCGCAGCAAATGCTTAAGCATATTTTATGCAGCCTGTTCAGATTTGGTACAGGAGAGCGGCGAAGAATGAAAAGAAGAATATTTCTTTTTATAGGAGGTATTAAAATGTATTCAAACTGTTCGCACCCTTGGTTATTGAGTCTTGGGATAATCATCTTAAACAGTTCCGAAAGAAGAGTTAATCCTCTTTCGACGTGCCGCATATCGGAACGGCAGTAAAAAATATATATAAATAACTGTGAGAAACCGTTGGACAGGGATAGGTCAGTAAGTGATGAGAAGTGCAGGTAATACCATCCCAATAAAATGTTGTTTTCAGTTTATGTAGTTTTTTTCTTTCAAAAAAAGCGAGAAAGAGTTCGTATAACAATATAACCTGTCCATAGTTAAGTATTTACATAACATTTGCATTTACATAAAAAATTAATTCAAATACACAGATATTTGATTAAACTTTAGTTTACATAAGTATTATGAAAATCATTAATGTAAAATATATTAAATTATAATATACATGTTTTATTATTTCTTTAGAAGAACATAATTTAATTAAATAATAATATAGTCAGAAAAAATACTATATGTTACATTCATTATGAATATCTATATATTTTTCAATTGCTAATTTATTTATTTTATTCAGTTTCATTTCACAAAAGTTTTATTATATATATATTTAGTTACTTAAAAATACGTATTATCTTTCAGGCTGCTGAAAATAATCAAAGATGATCAATTGATTATAGATCAAATATAATATATTGTAAATTAGAAAAAAAATCTAAAATTATTTACCAAAGATTGAATAAATTTGTTACGTTTTTAGACTTTTGTATTAATATAATGAAATGTAATATCTTGTGTGCATTACTTATATATCTTTAATGAAAAATAATGTAAGTTCGTTGGGGAATATTACGTGAAAATAGGGTTGTACGAATGTTTTAATAAAACTCTGTTCCTCCTCGGTTTGTATATATGTGTAGAAATCTTGTAGTTCTGTATATATATCTTGGGTGTAAAGCGAAGGGGAAGAGGTCGAAATTGAGTTGCTTTAAATTCATTTATTCGCTCGACCAGATGCGTTTTATATGCAACTTAGACGTCGTTCCCCTCTCGGAGCTTGGATTTCATCGAAATTAATTGTAAACCGTAGCGAATTTCATTAAATCGAGTGTACAGATGAGATGGGGGAGCGCAAAATGTGGACTGTTATTTCAAGGTGTATATATCCGAGGTAATAAACTCGGAATCACCAAGTTAGACCAGGCCAGACAAGAGCAGGGTGAGGGGCCAATGTCCCCATATATACACTGTCTGGGCCCCTCTCACATGAGAAGAGTGGGACCCCCGAAAAACCACTAAAATTCACTTTAGGAATTTCCACCCTCTCGAAACGGGCGAAGCTTTTATATTTTTAGAATATCTGCGTCTACCAAATACAACGAGGTATTTATACTTTCAAGGAAATACGAAAAAAGGAAAAGTGAAGAAGAAAAAAGATAAAATACAACACACGTAGGAGATGCGTGCGTGTATAAAGCCTGCTTTAAGAATCTCTTAAAAGTTAATTAGTTTTAATTACTCGGGGAGAGAAGTTGTTCCACAGTTTATGGCTTTTCCACAACAATCCGCTTCTTGTTGATTATAAATACACGGGAGCGCACGTACGTATCCCCCTATTTCGGAAGATGCCGCAAAATCATTTGTTCACTGAATATTTACGATTTCCGGTTGGCAGCTATAAATCACCCGTTTACTACTAAATAAATCTTTTGGGGCGAATTAGTGCAGAGCAGAAGATACTAATTGATTTTACTCACGAGATGAAAAAAATGTGCGCGCACAAGTATCCAATTTCCTTGTTCAGGTAACAACGACGTCGGCGACACTGGAGCACAGACTCTTCAACGGTGTTGTCGGGTTCATAAACCTCGAGCAACTAAATATGCCAGGGTGCTATCCTCGCCCACTGCTGTGGTGGTCAGAAAACTCGGCCAACCCCCCACTAAACACGGTGAGTGTGCAGACTAGGCTGAGTTCTCATGCAGATGAGGGATGAGCAGATGCCGAAGAACTTAGGTGCTAAATTTCACACCCTCTCTAACTAACGGACGGCGCGCGTGTAAGTGTATGTGTGCGTGCGTACCTGAAGGTCCCCGGGGTGCCATCAACAAGGCTCGCATTAAAAAACCCTCATTTTTATCCTCCTGTCCCGTCTAATTGTCACAAATCGAAAACACCTTTCACTCTGAAGAGCCGAACTGCAACTGAGACCGCTTCGATACTTTTTTCGAACGCTCGTGTGGGCTCAAGACTAATTTTACGGCCTCGTAATTTCCACCAATTTATTAGGCACTAAAATTCAATGCATTTTTATTGGTCCGAAATAATCTACATTTCAAAACAGAAAACATTTACGTTTTTATTACTAGTAATTATTGTTTCCGTGCATTTTTTCAAACAATTAAAAAAGTCCAAACAATAAACTTTTGTACAGTTGATTCATTAGTTTCATTTCTAACTCTTTATTTCATTATTCAAATTTACGTTACCCGCAAAGGTTATAATGCAAGAATTCTATGCAATGACTATGTAAAAATAAGTGATGTAGTAACATATGTTTATTATCTTATGTGTATTAAACAACTATCAATCAAGGCAATTACGCTAACCTATCTTTATATATTGAATAGAAAACAGACCAGACAATGAAAATATATAAACTGCTGACTATTGGTCATTGATCTTTCAGCACAATTTATTTAATGTAATTATCCAAAGAATAACGTAGTTATGTATTTTTTTAATTAAAAATAATAACAAAAGATTAATGCTTATTTTTATTTAATTTACAAAAACATAATTTTTATATTTCAGTTATATTTCATTATATTTCAGTTTAAGATTGTTTATTTTTTATAATATAATAAAGAAAGTGATACTGACAAATTAGTATTAGTATTAAACAAATATGAATACAAATATATTTAGAATATTTCAAAGGGCTACTGACAATAGGTCTTTTCTTGAGGCTCGGTGGATAATAAATAATGACAGCGTGTGTCGCAAATAGTACTTGGGTGGGTGACTTGTAACTTTAACATCTTGTATTCAGGTAAAACAGGAACGATTTGCTAAAGTAACGAATGCGAACATATACATTCACACAATAGACACACCTGAATGACTTCGTACGTGATCGATAATCAGAAAAGTTCCTAAGAAATGCAAATGCAATACAATACAACTAATGTCTACATTTATTAGACACACAATTAGCATTTTCGTGAAAATTTATTTACCACAAGCACAATAAATATTGACAGAATGCAGAAAATTTGTATAATTACACCGTTTCGATGCGACAATGCGGTATGTTTGGTTTTATCGTTATAGCAGTGTTTCTGGCTCGACCGTACGGTTCTGAAAATATATACAGATTGCACGTCGTAATTAGATCCGAAATTAGAAACAAGCAGTTCTGAAGTGTTCAAATTGTTCTAATCAGTAAGGCGTATAGATCGACCTGGTTCATTAAGTTTGAAAAATTACAGTTCACTGCCCTAAATCAGTTTACTGGAGCAAAACAGTATCGAACTGATTCACACACAAACACCAGCAAGTCGGCACCGAAGTATCATGTTTCATGAAGTGAACTTCTAATGGAACTAGGAATAAAATTACATACGATGTGAGTGAAGATATCTTCATTTAATTGAAAAATATAGCATCGTTAAAACGCTTATCGTCTGACAACTTCATGCTTTAAGTGTCAAAGTAGATAATATTAAAAATATATTTAATCGAATTTAAGAAGCCGTGTGAACAAAAATCCGAACTTTCAGTAACTTAAAACTTAATATCCGAAAAGAGTCAGGTCAGCATTTTCAATAATTCAATCTGCGAGTGTCAGTATTATTAGTTCGTAACGGGATTAGAATGGAAAGTGTAACTTTGCAGCTGAAGGGCCGAAGGGTCGTGGCTAGTTAACCCGATATGGATTAACAAATGTTCAGTGTAACTCTGGGGCTATGACCCTTTAACCCTCCAACGGCTAATATAGATTACTTTCTGCTGGGTACGAACTTTATTTGCAATGGCTTAAGTATTTACCCTAACCAGCATCAACTTCAATATTCATTTAACAAGAGGACACTAAATAATGATGTAATCTGATGAAAGTACGAAGTCAGCAAATATTTAATAAGCCAATCGCCGGATTATTTAAATGGAAATGCAGAAAGGATTTATTTAATCCAAAAACTGCAAACAGTGTATTTTTTCTGCACGGCTTTAAAATATATTTATATTTCCTGTGATCAGCACAAGGCTGAATGTAATTGGATTCATTATCATAATATTAAGGTAGAATTTGATTTTTTTCATAGCATTTTTTAGTGATATAGATTAATTATATTGTTTCTAATTACTTCTATTTAAACTGAATTAATTATGTTCAAAAATACCTAAGCTATTTTGACGAAACACGATTTAAATCATAGTTTTTGTGTCATTAGTTATTTAGACAAAACGATAAATCATTATACACCCATACCTCGCTATACGGCCGCTCTTTATACGGCATTTCACTATAACGGCCCTCCTCAATTAAGGAATGTTTTCGAATTAAGGTCTAAAATGTTTCGCTATAACGGCAAAGAAAACTTTTTCGATGCGCGCAAGCGCAATAATTGTTTCGTTATACGGCTTTTCGCTTTGCGGCCAAGTTTCGTGGAACGTATCTAGGGCGAAAAGCGAGGTATGGGTGTACTATTTACTAATACTGTTTAACTTTACTAATGAAATAAAATAATACTAAATACAAGATAATACACATTTTCTGCTTTAACATGTTGAACAGATTAGTTAGTCACATATAGTCAGAATTAGTATAATTAATTGTTTACGAACGTTATTGGCCAGATAAAGTTGTCAATTACATGCAGTATGCTTTATTTATGTAATATCATTTAAAAAGTGAGATAATAATAATCAGACAATTAGTCTTAATTACGACATTACAGTCTGCGTCAATAAATGTAATGTGTTTGAAGAACGTCCTAACAACAAAAACAATAAAGATAAATCCGTGGGACGTAAAGTGTGCCGAAGAGGAAGTAGTCGATAATAAGGCACTGAATAAACAAATAAGTAAATTGTGATGAAGTTGATTGCAGCGTAAATGCGTACGAGTGTGTACGTGTTAGTGAAGTAAGTGCGTTAGAAAAAGAGAAAGGGAGAGAAAGGAAGAAGAGGCGCAAGTGCAATTTATTAAAATAATACTCGCTCGTGCACTTTGTAAAACGAGCATTATATATATATATATTTAGCCGTGGCAATTTCATTTTCAAAAGACTTTTTCATCTTTTGCATATCCTCTTGCCTCGGCAAATAAGTCTACATCCATTATAGGTGTGTACCGTCTGGTGGCGTTGAATGAAGATGAAAAAAAAACCTGAAATATACTGTCGTTCCGTTTATATTTAGTTCCATCGCTTTATTTGTTCGCGTTTTTTGGTCTAGGCTGACAACAACAGCAAAATGCAATCACTCCATCTCTTCTTTTCATAGGAAGGTTGTCAAAGAAACGTTCGAATTTTCAGCAAGTCGACAGCTACAAGTCCCGACGACTTTCGTATTTATAGAGAAGCCGTTCGGTGTATCCCTTTTTTGTCTAATTCAAGTGTCACACGCTCTGCCAGGAGCACCGTTCTTCACAAGAAAATTAATACAAGATAAAACAACCCCATAGCTGTCCTATTTTTGAACAGCCGTGGCGGGGAAATAAAACCGTCGTTTCAACTCGACCACATTAGATATCTCAATAATGAGTTCGTTGCTGTACATATTTTTTGTTGGTATTCTTTTAGTTGAAGTGTTACAAGAATGTTACATTATCTTTAAAGAGACGTTTATTAATTAGTCAAGAATTTCATGGATCAGCCGACAAGCTGAGTACGTCGAGTGAAGATCGTAAATACATTAGTCGTTTGGTTAATTAAAGGAAATTTATTATCGGCGACAAATCTTGTGTGGCAGATATAAATTTCGTTATGCAAACAGGAAGTCGATGCTTTGTGAGATTATGATGGGACGGGGAACGTGTGGAATGTCTTCATTTAAAATATGACTAACTGGATGTACGCCGACAACAAATGATCTCGAACAATATTCCTATAAGAACTATTTAAAAAATGGCTTTTGAATCTAACAATTGCAAAAAATATACAAAATTATAATAAAATAAAATTTGGATATTTTTGTTTATATATAATTTATTTTATTTACAATTTTTCACATTTTGTAACATTGTAACAAATTTGTTGGTGGTGCATTTGTCACTATTACCTATTTGTATAAATTAACTTATAATAATTCATTAAATGTATGTGGTAAGTCGAGTATGTCGCACTTTTTAAGTATGTATGTTTGTATTTGATTTAATAGTACATTTTCAGATAGTTTATTTGGGTGTGATTGTACTCTTTCTTGATACCTTTCATTAAAATTTGTAATTACACTTTTAAGTTACTAAACACAGTTGAGGATACACCAGGTTTCATGGGCAATTGAACGTAATGGTATTTGAAAATATAACATTAAAATGATTACATACATTTGTTGTTTTCTCAAATAATAAAACTTTACTTAAATACTGAAAATTCTTTCAATATATTTATATTTGTTTTTATATTAAAGCTTCTGCGAACCCATTGCCTTTTTAAGAGCAGTATTCTTATTAAATGTTAGAATATAACTAAGAAATATATATTTATAATTGAAATCTGTTTAATATTAATAAATTTCAAAACTAGTTTTCTGTTTATTGAAATGTTCTATGGATTTTTTGGAATAATTTGACTATCGGTATTTCAGCATCAAATTAAATTTTACAAATTGTATATATTTTACAAAGGCTCTACTTCAGTTGCTCGTCAATCATTTGCCCGGCATCCATTAGCCCGACTATATCAAATTCCCGACATTCGTTAGCCCGACACGAACATTTTGTTAGGTAATGTCGGGAATTTGATGTAGTCGGGATAACGGATATCGGGAATTTGATACAGTCGGGCTAATGGATGC
>JAFMTC010000316.1:342526-368986 GCA_018845635.1 Nicrophorus orbicollis
GCTGATTTCTCAGTCGTTTTATTCTTAAGGAATATAAATTACTGCGCTATAATACATGCTAGAACGTTGGGTGGCTCTCATAAATAGAGGAGCAACGATGCTCGTGGATATTTCTTGCATGTGTAGATGGCATTCTCTGCGTTACCTCCAGTTGTAACATAATCATATTTTAATAGAATACTTCATAAATCTGCGCAAACTGCGTATGTAATGAAAATTAATGTGTTAATTACTGTCCCATCGTCTACAAGAGTATGCACTTTTCAAGTCGTAAATACTGATCTACAGGTAGATTATCTTAATATTCGTTTCACTATTAAGACTTTCCTATTGTATGTAACATTATATTTAGGAGGAAAAAAGTTATTGCCACTCAAGTTAAGTATTCATGACAAGGGTTGCACTTGAATCAGTAATATCTAAGGGGAGATATAAAATGAAATGGATAGCTTAAAGTATTTCTCTCAAAAGTATCAATGATAATGGTTTACATGGAGCTATGAGATGAGAATAGACAAAAAAATAGATATACAATACATGCATTATTCGTCTTGTTTAGATATTAAACATGGATATTTAAAAATTTATAAGCTATTTAATTAATTGTTGAGAGGATGAAAAGGGCAGTCCTTGCAACAGTTATTTAGATTTGTTTAATTATTATTGTCATATAAAAGTTATACAAAACATAAGAATTTTGTTTATCTATTTGTGATTGTTGCAATAAATATTAAAATTAATAATAATGGACGAGATTGGTGTTAAACGTTATTTGTAATATGAAAAAAAAAACTGATAAATAAAAAAAACTCAATTTATTGTTTTTTCTTTATTTAAAGATTTAACAAATAACAAGTTGACTTTTGATTATCTGCAAAAAGGTTAATAAACTATAATTTTCATCTAATGAATTTCAGATGAAAGAATTGGTAATTAAGATCAGTGATTTTCAAAGTTTTTTCCAGCAATTAAATCAATTATTTTTCATTAAATTCCAAAGTATACGAAAAGCTTAAGTGTGCTACGAAAATTTAACTATAAGTTCAAGTAAAACTGAGAAGAAAAAAACTCATGTAAATTCCCAAAAATTGACTAGATTTAAGATTAATTAAATAATTTTTTGTTGAGAAATTTGACTCATAAATTTGTCAATATTTACATTTTTTTAATTTTCATTCATGTTAAAATGGAGCTAAATTAATAAAATATATATATTTGATAATGAAGGAAAATGTTTATTAATGAATTATGTTAATTTTCGTGCAAGATAAAAATAATTTTTAATTAAGTAAATTTTCAAAATTTCTAAATGTTTACAACTCCATTTAAAGGATTAAGGACTTGACACGATTCCAGTTACAATAATAAATTTCAATCGTCTGTCAATCAGTGACTCAATAATCCGTATACTCTTGCGATCCTTTTTATTGTTCTTCCTTCGTCGTACTGTGGCGATTATGAAAGGCAATTCCATTAAGGTCTTCATAATTTTTCCACTTATGGCATTGTTTCTGGCCGGAGCTTCTTTGTATTCAGCGAGGATGAAAGATTTGTGTGAGCGATTGAAATTCCCAACTAGATGTGATTTATTGCGATTATGCTAAAAAGATTATGCGTATGGAATGTACGGAAAAGTCGGTGGTTGCGGTGGAAAGAGCGAGGGAGGAAGGATGAGGTAAGGCCACCGTTCTTCGGGCCCTTCTGCTTTCGCGTACCTCAACGACGAAGAGGACGACGTCAACAACAACATGAACTATTATGGGAAATGCTTGGTGCGCATTCCTTTCCTAAAACCTGTATATACACAGTGTATATGTTTAGGATCTGCTTCTTTCTTGCATGCGTGTGTTTTGTTGCAAGGCTCTCTCCTTCTCTGAATAGATCTGTCACTTGTCACTCAAGTCCAGACTTCATGCTCTTTAAACAAGGCATTGTGGGAAATCTTATTATATTCACCGACACGGACCTAGCGGAGCTTCTTTCTCTCCTTTACAAACGACATTTATATTACATCCCAGTAGTTTTTTGTGCGCCTCCCCTTAACCACTCTCAGCCTGCGCCCATCGACACTCGTACACACACAAGAAGGAAACAAGGATGCTACCAGAACGAACCAAAACCCCTTTCACCTAATGTAAATAATTACATTTAGGACCTTATAAAGTTCTCCATCACCATTAACAAGATATCATTTTATAAAAGACCTTCCAGACATGATAAAATACTTTTCTAACATTTTTTTTGTCAAAGCGTACTCATGTAAATTTAAAATTTACATAATAATTGTGAAGTAGTTATGCATAATTATTAATACATAATATAGTCTTTAGGGCTAACGAAAATATTTAATGCGTTTTACGTGAAATGCTTAAATAGTGATTTGAAAAATTATAATAATTTATGGCAAAAATATAACATAGACAAAGCAATATCTCAGATTGTTCGAAACCGTTGTTTTCATCATCCTGTTTCATGTTTTTTTAATATACTATATAATGTGTCTTTTTACAATGTAGAACAGCCAAAGGAGAACACAAAAAGCAGAATTGGTACAAAGCACAGAAGATCAAACTGAAGACGGAAAAAACAATGTTTTTGGAGAGACCTTTGGTCAATAATCGTAATGAAATTCAAATGATCAATTGTTACAAGTGAGTATAAACCGCATGTTCTGCGTTGTCATAATTTATATTTTCGGTGTTCTTTTTTTTTATTATTATCGGTTTTACGGTATTGTTTTGTATTATTAAAAAAAATCTAAAACATTGATGAACTATTGATATGTAATAAAATTTTTAAAACGGAATACACCCATACCTCGCTTTACGGCCTAGCTACGTTCCACGAAACTTGGCCGCAAAGCGAAAAGCCGTATAACAAATCAATTATTGCGCTTGCGCAAGATTGGCAATATGTAGATATATCGACATCGAAAATAACTTTTTTTGCCGTTATAGCGAAACATTTTAGGCCGTAAATCGAAAACGTGCCTTAATTGGAGAGGGCCGTTATAGCGAAATGCCGTATAAAGAGCGGCGGTAGCTAGATATGTGTGTATAACATGAAATATACAATTTGAACTGAAAAAATAATCAACACAAAAATAAAATAATGTAATTATGTTCTCAATCATCATTAAAAGATCTTTTGGACATGTTAAAATACCACTCATTTTTTTTCTTCCATTCAAATGTCATAAGTTTAAAACTCTCGTATAAATTTAAAATTTGCATAAGAATTGTTAAGTTGTGATATATAATTATCAATGCAAATATTGCTCATTTATGAAATACGATTACACTTATTTATTGTTATGCTCCGCAATTCTTCGGTTTGTAGAACAGTTCGTTATTATAAACACGTAAAATGTGAATGTCTGTAATATACATGTATATTTAGGTCATAAATAATGTTACACCTCACATTTGAAAGAATTTATATAATTTTCGTAAAACAAATGTGTTATAATATAATTTTATAAATATTTACTAGGTATAATTTATTTTCCTTTGTATCATATTTAGTAAAATGCATTAATGGACAACAATTAACAATTATAATATGTATGTATTTCTATAAAAACCACGTCAATATCAAAGTTGTAAAAATAATTTTACATTTTTGTATTTTTACGTTCAATATTATTGTTTATGAATATTTTGAAAACTTATTTTTTTTCAAATAAATGTTTGTATTCGCTTAAGAAACTGTTAATGATAGGTAATTTTAAAATTGAATAGACTTTATGAATTATTCCAATCCAATTTATGTAATCGATGTATTAAATCCAATCCAATCGATGTAACGACCCTTATTCGTAAATAAGGGAATACTAGATTTAATGATGAAGCTATTGATTCAATTTATAGAATGCTTAGAACTACAAGATTTGCTATAAAGTACACTTCTTGTAGTTCTTACAATATTGTTCGTCCAAATAGTAATACCTATAAAAATCAGCGTATTTTACCTATCAATAGTAGTATCCGATATTGTTTGAAACCGGACTAATAGAGGTCTAAAAAGCGCATAATAAGAGAAAAAATCATTTAAATAACAATCATTTTGTACTCATTTTTAATATTAATTAACAATTCACTTTGTTTAAAATGTTCAAACCGAAATATTCATTGTAAGTAATATTAATAATATAGTAATATTATTATATAAATTATGTTATATAAACTATAATATACTATTTTATTGAAATTATGACAACATTCCATTGCGAATAAAATTGCATACCGCATTAACAAGTATGATATGCAAAAACCGAAAATCGTTAATTTTACACGAGTATTTCCACAGAGAAAACATTTAGCACATACTAAATTACGCGGGTAATAATCGTGTTGACTATATTAAAAGTAATTATATAGCAGCAACGAGAACTCGGAGGTCTATCTGCAGCAGTTTTGTAACTATTTTCCACGGTTGTATCATACACACATCAAACCCATGATTGCTTTAAAATTGCTTACAAATTCGTTGCACAAAAAAAAGATCGCGCATGACAGTAAATAATAGAAAATAGCGGCGGCAATTAAAAAGCGATTCGAAATGATTTAATTTACGTTACTCGACCATTTCTATTTCCATCGCAATTAAAATCACTCTCCTCAAGTTTGCGTGTGTGCTTTTTTTGATTAATTCTTGTTTCTTTTCTGTATTCATAATTGAATACACATCTTGACATTTGGACGTGCGTAAACATTCCGATGTCAACATCAATCGTCAAGTCACCTTGGCAATGACATAACCAGACGATATTTCAGTTGATTGCGTTCTGACGGGAATCTGGTTTTAGCGTGTAATGTTTACGTAAACTTTCTCAGGGCTGCACAATAATTACAATAATATACATGGCGTAGAATCAACTTCAATTAAAACCGACGTTGCACCTCTCAACAACAGGATTTTCTCTAATTACAGTCAATAGGAATGAGTGGATTACTGTAAAACGGTCTGCGTAGGTGGTGAATAAAAGTCAATAAAAAACAACAACAACTAACAATGAACGCAATTGTTTTCTAAGTAGGCAATAGCATTATGATAAATAATTTGAATTGAGTACCAACCACTTTCTAAATATAATCTATTAATGCATAAATACATTATTAAATAGAATCAGCGAATTAAGTTCACATTAATGTATAACTTTATTTACAAATTAAGATTTTGTATATGTTTCTATTTCAAAACAATAATAGTATATTTTTCTTTACATTACAACAATAACATTGTTATTGTTTTTGAAGCTATTATTTATAATACTGATCACAATCTTCGGATAAAATGGGGTTTAAAAAGTTATTTTTTATTTAATGGAAAATTCCATTATTTTAGAAATATGAGTTAATAATATCTCTTTGTTAATTATCATTTATAATTTAGATCAATCTGATCATTTATATGTAATGGATCCATGTTTTATGAGAATTTACTCCTAATATTTCATCAACCATGAATGTGTAGGTCACAAAATAGATCTGATATTTTAAACAGTGCAGTTTTGTTGCTATTAGAAACCTGTTAGTGTACATGGCTTTATGAAATCCGCTTCGTGAGAAATTTGTAAAATTCGTAAATTCGTTCCGTAACCTTACTCGTATGCCAAATTGCTCGTATGTCAAATTGCTCGTATCTCAAAGCAATTAGTCTAGAGGTGGGAGAAACTGTTAGTGTCGTGTGCAGCGGTGTAGTGTGCGATTCCTCGTATCTCAAATCTTGCTCTCATAGCAAAACAAAATATCGCTCGCTCTGCGACTCGTATCTCAAAACACTCGTATATCGAAGTACCAGTGTACAAAGTTTTAAGAACATATTTAAGAAATCGTTTTTTTTTGCTTTAATTCAATTCTTATAAAAACTCGTATATATTAATTCAAACATCAATCAGAAATATTAACTACAACTTCTAAAATAATTATATATCAATGTCAAATATACTTTAACTAATTACAAATGATTTTATATGATTTATAGTAAATATAAATGTATTACAAATTAATAAATACAGTTATTCATTAGGATTAATTAAAATTCGAACAATGATTCGATAAATAATTACGAACAGCAAAGATTTATTACTTATAAACAAGATATAACTGGAAATCTGAACGAACGCAAAATCTATAATTCATAATAGTGAATAGAAAAAGTGCACCTGACATGTTTATTAGCCTATACAATTAACTTCATTGGTTTTATTTGATTCGCTAATTCCGAACGTCCTATTGATTAATACAAGTTGCCACCGATAATTATGATAATTAACGATGGCACTAATTACTTTTCTAACGATTGGCGTCCGTTAAAATTAGAAAATTCCAGAAACGAGTTCGATCCAATCAATTACATTGCAATAATTAGAAGCGCATAAGAATTCTTCTGTAATTGCGAGATCACATTTCCGAACAACGAAACTATTCTGTATGAATATAGTGAAAGAAAGTAATCAAGTACGAGGTCAAATTAAATTGCTTCCGAGAATATCCACTGTACATTTTTTGTTGAATTCGAGAATTTGGCAAGGTATTATTAAAATATTATAAAAGTATTAATCTGTAAACAGAATAAATAAAGAAACCTTAATAATTGTTTAATTTTATGAATTTTAATGTAAATCAAATACATATACTTAATTATGAGTCTTATATAATTACTAAAAAATAATACAGGTATATATACTATTTATATGGACCAAGTTCATAGTTATTAGTAGTGGACTTAATTAGACAGAAGAGTTAAATCTGTGTTTTCTTTTTGTTATATCATTTCTAAGGCTTCAAAATGGTATAGTTTAAGAAACAACTGTACTAAATATATTATATATTTCGGATACGAGTCCTTCAGAACCAAGAAGAAAATACAATAATCTTGAATTTAGTACACCCATACCTCGCTATACGGTTGCTCTTTATACGGCATTTCGCTATAACGGCCCTCTTCTATTAAGATACGTTTTTGATTTACGGCCTAAAATGTTTCGCTATAACGGCAAAAAAACTGTTTCGATCTTGATATATTTGCAATATGTACATATTGCAAATCTTGCGCATGTGCAATAATTTATTCGTTATACGGCTTTTCGCTTTGCGGCCAAGTTTCATGGAACGAATCTAGGCCGTAAAGCGAGGTATGGGTGTATTTAATCACAGATAAGTCAATTTCCCATCGGAAATGAAAGTTGCTAAGGCAATATAAATTATCAAGGCAAAAAAATCGCATAATTTAGAACGATGTAGAAAGGATTAATAACAGATTAATTTAAAAGATAACGTGATTTTGTAGTACTTCTTTGTCTAGTATTATAATAGTATTGTCTGTTTAGCATACTTTCAAATGCATTTTTATTTTACATAGTTTCAAATTACATCACGTCAGTAGACTAAGTCCTGTCCTATATTTCTACACTGCTTATATTCTTCTTTTACTTTTCATAAAATAAATTTATTGTAGTCGAATTAGATTAAACTTTTGCTAACTATTTGGACGATTTAATTTTTACAAGAATCTGCAAAAAATATATTCAACTGAGAGTTTATCTAGTAAATATAATAGAATTTACATATTAAATTGAATTATTAACTCTACAACTGAAACGTCTCAAATATCTGCTTTTACAAATTAGTTTGAATTAGTAATTCTGACTGATTACGCGAATCAAAATAAGATGTTTGAATTCATGTTTTAAAACATAATTAATTAGTAAATTATTTAGTTGTAATTTATGAACAAAATGAATGTTAAAATTTGTTGCAATGATCTATTCATGTATTCTTTGTAATTTTATTTATAATTTAATGGATATAGAAATAAATGTAATTATTAATTTAAAATCATTTTTCTAATTAAATAATTCCATAAATTTTCTATTTCAAATGATTGAAAACACATCAATTTATATAAAAATTTTGATGCTGTGTGTTTATATTAATAGAATAAGTAAGTAAAATTTTATCTAAATGATTGATTTCAGTACTTTATTTTACAATTATTTTATGATTATGTAGTCAAGTTTTTTTCGTAAACAACTTGTGTTTTCGGAAAAAAACATGACTTAAACTTACAAAAAATGTATCAGATGTAATCAATATTACTAATGGTATTATTTATGATATTTTGTAAATATAAATATTTAGCCATTTGCTAATTTTGAATTCAGAATGTTGAATGTAATTTCACATTTGTTGTGCGAAAAAGATGGTAAAGACACGGTTGAGTGCAGATCATAAATCATGCAGACCATTTGTAATAAAACTGTTACCGTATATGCTAAGTGAACAAATACAAATCCATTAATAATTTCTGCCCTCCTTCGGCGCCCGTTTTAAAGATTTATTTTCAGGAGTCGCGATTTTTGTTGCTCGTTATTTTTTTTGGTTTCATTTCGCTAAGATGGAAGAAAACAAAGCCATTATTATTATTATCGCCATCATCGTCACGTATTCGTATTACTTGAGTAATAAGATACCAGCAATTACAGTAATGCATTTCCAGTGTGGACAGATCGTGTCAGACGTTGTACGACTTTGGCAGGCTGCGAATGCGTATGTATACTCGTTTCTCTGTGTAATGTGTGTGTGTACGAGAAAGAGACAGAGGGTAGGATTCTTTATTTATAGACGAAAAAGCTTACTGGTCACAAGTTGTGGCAGGTTTTCGAGATTGACGGTGGCTGTGCAGTAAAGTCTCTCCTATGCATATTTCATAACCATTAGTTATTAATGTTGATGGTTGGCATTCCAGCCTCTCCGAAACTGAGAATAAAAAGAATCTGCACGTAAAGTTTGCGTCATATAATTTCATACTCAACGCTTAAATTTGTAATTAATTTTGCTGCCACAAAACTAAGCAATATTAGTTTCATTATAATTATATTATAAACAAACAGCAACATAAATATTTCTCAAAATTGATATATTAATGAGTTATCATTTTAAAGTTGTGAAAGTAATAGAGAGTTATATAATTACACAAAGTAATTAACAACATTTTAAAGTACAGATATTTACCTGTAATTGAAAATATTTCTTTTCATATAATCTTAAAAATAATTTGTAAATTTTAATATGATTGTCATAAATTTATCAAATTTTCACTGGAAAAGTTGATAATGTCATGCAGCCATAAGATTTATTGAATCTTCACACCAATTTGTCTGTAAAATTGATTAAAAATTAATTAATTTAAAAAAAATCACGAGGCTATATTTTTTTTCTACTGATATAAATGACTATTGCAAATAAAATATTATGTAGTATACACCCATGCCTCGCTATACGGCCGCTCATTATACTTCAAGTAAGGCACGTTTTCGATTTACGGCCTAAAATGTTTAGCTATACCGGCAAAAAAAACGTTTTTTCGTTGTCGATATATCTACATATTGCCAATCTTGCGCAAGCGCAATCTTTGATTCCTTATACGGCTTTTTGCTTTGCGGCCAGGTTTTGTGGAACGTAATAGGTATGGGTGTATTTATATTGATAGTAGCCGATTGTTATATAATAAAGATGTTTATATTTTACTTAGAGAATTGCATTGAAAATAAAGTACTTAATGATTGAAGTATCTATTTTGTTTCTTCTTCTTAATAATGAATGGTGCAATAATCTATAACAATTCTATTTAAAATGAAATAATTCAATGTTAATATTATGTTTGCTATTTATGATGAAAGTAGTAATATACTTAAATTATAGAATCTTTCTCATATGTTGGAATCGACTAATAATGAAAAGAAATAAGAAAAATACATATTTTTTGAATAAAATAAGCGAGAAAGTGCATTATCATAAATCGAGCAATTCGATCCAAGAAAATGAGATCAAGTTTATTCCTTATACAGAAAATAAATTTACTTAAAAGACTGATCTAGAACATTATAGAGAAATCAACAAACTTACAAGTAGGTACGAAAGAAAAGTTCAAATCCTGCTTCTACTGGAAGGTGTCGATGATGTGCATTATTATGAGGACCTGTGAACAAAATATGTAATTAGTATATATAAATATATGCATTTAAGCATTATTAACATACATGAATAATATATTAAAGTTTACAGCTACAATTTCATTTTATTTTTCTTAGCATATATATTATTCGGATCAATTTATTTCCAGTTATAATTTTGTTTAATCATAATAAATTGATTATAAGCATTGTTGGAAGTTTTTATTTACAACTAAAAGTTATCGTTAATGTCAAAGCAAAATTGATTGGTTATACATGAACCGCACACGAACAATAGTTATAAATTCGAGGAGGTTAAGGTTCACCTGCGATATAATTCGAACCATAATCGACGGAGTAATTTTCCACGTAAAATAACCCGGAACTGTTGCGATTTTATTTATAAATGTGCATGGTGGTATTATATTGTCTGTTTCACTTGAAGCAGCAACAACAGTTACCACAAATCACCGCAAGCGCAAGAAGAGGTAGGTGCATGATGTCAAAAGCTTCCAAATACCAGACTGTGGTTACAGCTGTTAGATAGCAATTGCTTTAAAAATAGTTAATCTGGATGGTTGCCAGCATCCAGAAATTTACAACTTCGTGTTCAATTACTTTATTAGATCTTTTGAAGAGAAAAAGAGTCGTCGATTTTTAGAAACGAATTCTTTCCTTTTTATATGAAAGTAAATGTAATCGCAAAGAGTGCCAATAAATCGCACGTAATGTATGGTAGAAAATTCGATAGCACGTATGGTTGTAACAAATTTGATGATAAAATCTTTAGAAATCTTTTTAATTTATTTACATTACAATTTCATATACTTTTAAACTATTTCTTCTATTAAACAAATATATTATATATTAATTTATTGTAATAACTACATGAAAAATATAAACCAAAATAATGTAAATACACATAAAAGGAAACATAATTATCACCTTTGCCACAGAGGGCAAAATAATAATAAAATTATTTTTTATATATAATTAAAGTAATATAATTTCATGATTACTATTTAATAAAGTTTGCTAAATTTAGAATAAATATTTTCTAAAGAGCAGAAAGACATATGAACAATAGAATAGAATAGAAAAAAGATGCAAAGGGAACAATAGAATCTTTTTTTTTTCTTTGCAATTTTTATTTTTATTGAATTGAGTATATTTTCTGTAATTTTTGTTGCAATTAATTTTATTATTTTGTATAATATATGAATATATGTCAGTTTCTTATACAAATTAAGGTATTCTTGCGACTTTTATTTCGTGTCTATAGAAATCAGTTGTAGATTGAATGAAAAGTCTATAGTCCTATTGAGCACTTGGTTAGTAAATGGATATTTATTGTTGTTTATTTTATCTGTTTTGTGACTAAATATAATAATTATTACACCCATACCTCGCTATACTGCCGCTCTTTATACAGCATTTCGCTATAACGGCCCTCTTCATTTAAGGCACGTTTTCGATTTACGGCCTAAAATGTTTCGCTATAACGGCAAAAGAAACTTTTTTTCGAAGTCGATATATCTACATGTTGCTAAGGAATTAAAATTAACAACAATAAACCATGTTTAAAAAAAAATATGGCCAGAATGTGTAAAAAGTACTGATCAGAAGTTAATTTCCTTCCTGAAATTAGGCAAAACCTTTTGGATCTAGCACATGATCTCAGCTTTAAAGGTTTAAACGAACGTGATGTGCTTGATCTACTTGAAGCTAATAGGGAACTCATTCTGTTGCAAGAAGAACCGGCATTTGATGAAGAGACAGAACCTGCTGTATCCAAACAGCTAACATCAAAAAAAATGTCGAAAGCTTTTTCCTATTTCGAACAAACATCCTCCTTGAAAACGATCCTGACGTCGAACGTAGCACTAAAGTTTTTCGAGGAATTAACTCAGCCATCAGCTGTTATAAATCATTGAAGAACGAAATAGACAAGAAGGAAAGACAAACAATGTTGGACAATTTTTCTAAGCCTTTACCATTTACCACTCTGAAGGTTACCATTTCTTCATCGTCTTCATATTAAAGCCATTTAAAAAAATATGTATGTATACATATAACATGAAGTTGTTTTATTTTTGTTTATAGATTATTTGGTTTTTGGAGTCTGTTATTATTTTATGTACAAATGTATATACTTGTTATGTATGTATTTTTTATTTAAATGAAATAAAAAGATAAAATGCATTTTGAATGATAAACCATATTACATATTTAACAAATTTGGAACCGATCCTATTCAATTTGTATTAGAATAATTTCGCTTTGCGGCCAACTTTCGTGGTACGTATCTAGGCCGTATAGCGAGATATGGGTGTATTTATATTTAAAGATTATTTTAATACTTATACTTATTAGGTCAGTATTAAGTATTATATTTTAGATATATAACTTATAGCGTAGCATATTTTATTAGGATATCACTTTCTGTTCAGGTTAGTTTACGCAATGCTATTTGATTGGTCGGTATTTGGCGTTTACCCAATCTTACTGTTAAGTAAGATTTAGAGAACTAATCTTTATTAGTATTAAATTGATACTAAAGAGATAATTTATTCGCGAAAATGTAGATCTATAGAAATATTTGAAATATGTTGAAAGATTAAAGATCTGGTTTTACTTAAATTGCGTTGGCCTTTTGAAAACCTCTTGAAACTTTCTTATACTGATAGTCAATAAATATTGTTATCATCGAAGAAGTTATTAATAATAACGGCGTCGAAACAAATGATACAAGTACTAAACTGACGTTTGGAGATTGCTCCATAACAGTAAATCTATAACCTATGCATGCACACCTATATATCAGTATATGCTGCAGGAAGTTCAAAGTAAGTGGTAAAATGGTTCCTTAAATACTCTAAAACGGTCTATTATGCAAATCGAACACGTACATTGGCAAACTAATCATTTTCCCCATAATTACGTTTCGTTTACCTGCGCCGCCGAGCAGAGCCACCTTCGTCTTATCCGTTAGATAATAAAGAAGTGCAATCATTTATTTGGTTAAGACGCACGAGGCATCAAATACATCAAGTCGGCCAATGGCCAAAGAAAACAACGTAGTCGAACGAGAGCTAGGAATACACGCACACAAACTATATAGTATATAAAATCTCCGCTGTTCGTAAAAGGCTCATCTGTACGTAGGTACTACGTACACGGCTCTCTGGTGTCGATCCCAATTTGGAATGTTAACTCTAGCGGAGAGAGCGCTTTTTCTTTTGCCCATAAACCGAGAGCGCTCCGCTAATAAATAAACATTATGCAAGATTTCCAATTAAAATTGATTGCTTTTAATTAATTTTTATCCGATGAATGAACGATGGACGTCCACAAAGGATATGGGATGAGAAGAAAAGAAAGAAATGAGAAAAGAGGATGATGGTCAAGCATGAGAAGGAGAAAAAGAAAGAAGAAAAGGAAACGAACTCATGTCTACAGAGTAAACGTTAATTAATCAAAGTGAGCTATGTAATAAACACGCATAAATAGAACATCTTCTAACAACACTGTCATTATTTATCATCAATTGATCGATGCATTCATATATGTCCAAATATTATATACTATCATTTTGATTTCAAGTATTGTATCACATAATTTTCACAAAATTTATTGCATTTTTCATTCAATTTTTTCCAATTACTTATATAATCATATCTTTACCATTTAGATTGTTTTAAAGTTTTTTTAATTTCAATATAAAAATATATGCAAATAATAATAAAGAAAACACTTCCTGCAATGGTTTTTTATATGTGTTTGAGATCATTGATCTTCTGACATTTTTTGTCAATAGATAAGTCAGCAAATAATTAAATTGAACTTTCAACAAATTGTTCAACAGTTCACAACTTTCAACAGCTGTTTGTATTATGACAATCATGTCCATGATGTGTAAATTAGATAATTTTATAGTAATTTAATTAGTTCTAGGAAATCAAAATTTTAAAAAATCTAATTAAAAATAAACATTCACAAAGTTGTATATTAAAGTTTTGAGAATAATAGCACAAACAAATTTGCTGATTGGTTAAAATAAAGCAAGTTCGTTTTTTATGTTTTAAAACAAATTACATTTTAATTAAATAAAATGAAAATACATTCTAAGAAAATTTATGCAAAAAAATATATTTTGTACCTTGTGCTGTTTCTTATGTGGTTTTAACATCTTCTATCTGTCCGGTTTCATAGAGTGCATTAGATTGGTGAAATCAATTTACCAAGTTACTTATACTAAAAAAGGTTACTAAAACAATTGACAACAATATTGAACACTCGATACAAATTCGATAATATAATCATCTTGCAAACGTTTTCTGAAAAACGGTTATTTCTTCTGAATAACATTACCCGTTGCATTTAAAAGTTAATTATTAGATATGCAAATATCAGAATACTAGGAACATGTTGTAAATTAAAGCTATTTACGCGTAATCATTATGACGCGTAATCTTGTATTTACTTTCTTGAATATTCGTGCAAACTAAGCAGTGCAGTAACCTTTTATACCGGAATAATACTTTTTTACGAGTTTCTAAATCTGCACGTAAAGCTTAATGTTAAATAATATTAAATATCTTTTATCTTCCAATTTACCTGTTATTTAACTAATCTGACTGATATCTTCTTCCAAAGCCTTTAAATGTTTAATATGTAGAAAGAAATAAAGAATATTTCTTTCTTCCTTAAAGATAAAAAGTTTTTTTTTTACTATATTATAACTACTGTGTATATCTTTTAACAACGACATTATATATTAATATGGTATGTTATTTGTTGTGCGCCCAGACAGTTTATGGTAATTGTATTGTAATGCTGAGATAACATTTTATTTATTTCACAAAGTGTGTGGGAAAGAGTCATTGCAAATTATACGAAGCAGAAGAGTACTTCTTTCCATTCTATTAACGGAATTATATATATATACTCCTATGATTTACGTTTTATTAAATGCATATTATTAATTAATTCTAAATATATCAATAATAAATTAATAAGTATATAATTAATATTTGTGGAAATTTAATTAATAACAGTTATATAATAAATAGAAATATAAATTTATAAAAAATGAAAATTGTTATGTAAATAATATATTTGCAAAAATCAGAAAAAAATAATATTTACTATTGTTTATTTTAACACCTCAGTCAATAAGTCCGTAAGATGACTTTTGGGCAATATTCAACTTTATTCATTAACATAGTCCCTCTTCAAGAGTGATATATTCATATATTCCAACGCTTCTCTAACATTTCGATAGCATTCTTGTAAAATAAAGATAAATAGTAACTCTGCAAATGTCTTTTACTGCAGCATCTTTTTGGAGGCTAAATCTGGAGAATACAGATAACACTTGTCAAGCTTTGCTTGAACGGTACTTTCCCATCAAAAAGTAATGTTTTCTCAACACTTGAAATTCAGATCTTTCTATTGTTTTGAAAATTACAAAAGTAGCGTCACTAAAACCAATGTAACTAAATGTCAGATTGCAATGAAAAGCCTCGTCTGAAGGTTGGTACTTCTTAAAAATTATATTGATTTGTCGAAAGAGGCGCCATCTATAATCTACGAACTTATTGAATGAGGTGTTAAGGTGTTAATAATACTAAGACTTTTATTTATTGTAATAATTAAATATTAAAACTCAAATATTATTTTAGTATATTATTAGTAATTATTTTATTATTAGTTTATTAATTTATATATTTTAAAGATATATTATTGAAATTAAATATATTTATTGAACTATCGAAAGTTAAGCACAATTTTAATGTTTGTAATAAATATATGCTTTACAATTTGAGGAGTAACAACTCTTAAAAATGTATAGAAATATTAATAAACTATTTTTATTTTGTTTAACAACAATAACAATACATTTGATTATATTGTTTGAGTAAACAAGAATGATGAGAAATGCAGCTGCCATAAATGTTTCAAATGCAACTCGTAATATTATTAATTGATGCACAGGACGTAAAATTGCATCACTTAATACTAGTTAAAATGTGTTTATTTGTTTTGTGAATGGTTTCGCACCAATTACGTTGAATACATCATCGAGTGCGTAACAAAAAAAAAACGTAGAACAAAAACAAATTTCAAAGAAGTGTCAAATCAATTACGCTAAGCAGGCGCAAATTCAGAATTGAAATGCGTATGTTTCGGATTATACGGATACGAGAATGCGAAGCGGCGTTACGTAATACTCCGGGATGACCTTTCGCGTTCAGGAATTGGGTTTTTAATTTACTGCGGATTTATTTATAGCCCAACATTCGTATGTAAAAAAAAATCGCACGCTGTTTTTGCGAAAACTCTGTTTTTCGCTAAGCTCACCATGATTATTATTGCTTTTTCTTTTCGCAGATAAACGGGATGATAATGGGATGCGTGCAAGCGCAAGGACGGAGATTGGTGTTTTATAAATAGGCGATTTCCCCTCTCGTCACGTCAAAAATATACGCATCAATAATAAACATGCGACGTCCAATTAACTCTTGATTGATCGCAATATACGAATTAAGGATGTCTGAAGACCACTTAATCAATTATCAAACGCGCGCCAATAAAAGCAAATCATGATTCGGATGTGCAGTTATAACAGCACCTGGCCACAAATGGGTTAAATTACATTATACAACTATAAACATGATGGAAATAATTACATTTAATTAAATATTTCTAATATATTATATCAACTAGATATTATATAGAAGTGTTTCTAAACATGTTTTAAACATAATATTACCTCGTATGTTAATATGTAGGAACGTCAGATATAAACAGTTAAGTTCAATTACAAACAATTATATTGTTTTTTTTTGTTCTGAGAAGAAGAAAACCTTGCATAGTGGGACCACGGTAGAATTGTGGTACTATGGGATTCTTACCCACTAAAAACCTCTCCTCTACTTCATCAGCATCCAGGTCTTGTTTAGTGTTACTAATTATATTGCTTAGTGAATTCAAAGGATAAATAAAGGATAGATGCTGCTACATAAGGGAGTTGTCATATGCGGACCCCAAGGAACTTCGTATTGAAAGTTTTGACTACTGACTTAAAAATCATCGAATTTAATAGCATGCATTTTATTTATATCAGTTATAAGTAATTATTTGAAATTGATTTTAAGGTACATTTTTGGCCATCTGTTTCCTAAAGCGGAAGTTATACGAGATTAGTGAAATAGCATATTCATTAAGTTTTACTACAATTAGGACAGTAATACATTTACTCTTCTCCTGAATGAGAACATATGACATATAAACATTCAATCATTACTTCCAAGTTGTTTTATTTTTGCATAGAATACAATAGCATTACTGAGCATTCACTTTAAATATTGCAACATTTTTGTCCAGTTTTGTTTGTGGTAAATGAAATGTATATTTCAAAAGTAACTTCTAACCATTTATTTTTTAAGTAGTACCAAATTTGTAAGAAAATGAAACATATTCTATTCAAACATATTAAATTACAATTATTCCAAAGCAGAATTATTCTGTTTTTTTTTTCAAATTGTCAAAAGTCAAAATGAAAACACTTTTAAAAAAAAAGTAATGTGCTAATTACATTAGATATGATTTTCAGCCTCATGGGTACAAGATGACGCTGTATTCAATTATCAGATATTTTCCTTTCTTCAGAAAAATCTGTTGGGAAATGTTGCTGGTTCGAACCAGCATTTTTCCGGCATTTACCGGTTTGCAAAAATTAGGCAGTGAGACTGATAAAGGTACAAGGATAGGGCCGTAAAATTCAAAAGAAAACACAGTTTTTTCTTTTCATTTAAATTAAGGGCATGGAGTAGTAAATACAAAATATTTTTCAAAGACTATTGATAAAACATCTTTATTATCTACAAATTAAGCCACAGGGCTAAGTCTTCATATTTGGATACATAAGACCTAAGTCTTTATTTTTGGATACTCAATTATATAATTGAAATATTTAAAATGGCATTTTATACTTTAACTATATGTATTAGATATATCCCATTTTAATGGTAAAGTACAGATATTTCTCCTAATTGAAGAATCATCCATTTATAGAAATGTTCTTTTAATGTATTTTGTTTTCACATTCAAAAAACAGTTTTTATGACAAAAATATACAGTTGTTGTTTTTAATATAAAGAATGTAAGAACAAAATGATAATAACGCAATTATTTATTACACCTTTTTGATTCTTGATTTACTCTATGTTTCAATTTAAGAACTTTCGTATAGATTTTTCTGTGTTAATGGTAGTCTGGCCAATGCATTATCATAAAACAAAATTGATGAGTTTGAAAATGGGTAAACGATAACTTTCACTCAACAATTTTCTACTATACTAAATCATTTCTTCTAAATGTACCACTTGAAATATTTGGGGTGGTCACGTTGAACGATCCACCCCCTACATAAATCAAGGTTAGTGTAAGTAAGTTACACACAAACCGAGACAGTCGCTCTTATGTTTTCTTTCCCATGGTAACGGCTTTGCGTTGCTTCGCTACTTTTACTTAGTGCGGGCAATTAAAATCAGAGAGCTTTAGGAGAAACAAGCTGTAAATTATATACCGTGACAATATTAATTTCGCTCGCTCCGGACGCGGGGCAAAAACAATTTTGCCTTTTCCAGAAAATTATATTGTTCGCATTGTAATTGATTGCTATTTCGCATTTAATTAAATCGTTATCATGTTACAATATTTCATAAAATAATTATATGTATTGAGAATTAACGGGAACGTAGATTCAATTATTCTGTGTTTCACAGACTCTATTCATATAAAATAATTGAAATGTCAGTACAGAAATTGACTTAAATTTAAAGATTAGATAAAAAGTTATAAACAAATTACAAATAATCATAATTATGGTAACACTCAGAAACTGATAAGAAATTAAAAATATTTCTGCAATAATAATGAAATAACTGAAAACAATCTCTTACAAAGGACTATTATATAAATAATACAAACTTCTATGAAATATTTATTGTTAAATGAATATTAAAGAAATTTTTAAAAAATATGAATATTTGTATTCAATATAGCAAATTCAGATAACTCATGTTTGAACTATTCATAAGGAAATCGTGCGTACGTGCTGAACTATAGACCTATTTCAATCTTGGCCCATTTATTCAAATTACTTTAGTTAATATTGTATAAGAAACACTTTGACCACTTTTCAAAAGTGTTATTAGATACAATTTGTGAACAGTTATTAAACGGCAATAGTAGTAATAATCTTATTATTACTAACTTTCAACTTTTCTTGCCTACGAACAAATAAATACAATACGAAATGTAAATTTTGAGACATTTTTTATTTCTTACCATAATGTTTAATTTCGAGAAACATGTTTTAATAATAATATTACTGCTATTATATAATCAAAAAATCCAATAATTTGTTAAATTGTGAATACTATAAGATTTAAAAAAAGGGCGGGAAGACCAATGGTCGATAGCCCTTTGGCCAGCATTTTCTTTTTATTATTATTATGTTTGGCTTTATATTTAGAATTATATTTTGTTTTTGTAACTGGCCAATAATTTATATTATATTATTATTGAAAAAAAAGCTACTCTTTTGTGATGGTCCCCTGCTGCAATCCTTTTGGTAGACTGGTTTTGCGAGTGAGCTGTAATTAGTAGTAATTAGTTTATGTAATAATAATAGCTTGTAGTTTACTGTATATTTATGCTATTTTTTTGATCATTATGTTGTTAATGTTTGTAATCAGATTGGACTGTGCAAGATTAGATTATGCAAACTATTGATTTTCATTGGGTATTGGATTTTATAAATGTTTATCTACGAAATCTTAAATATCAACAAAAATATATTCAAACTATAATAACGAGGTTTTAAAGCTGCACATTAAAAAACAAACAATTGGTTTGGCTGTTCTTTACCTTAATTATATTTTGGAAGCAATTTTATGTTTATGTTATGGTCGAAATAACTATAATTATTTCTGTCAACTGTAGTTAAACAGCGTATTTAAGTAACGTAAACTAAAAAATAAACTTATGGATTATTTCATTCAAAATGTGTTGATTAAATTTAAAAAATAATTATTAATATTAATTGTTAAACTTCTATTTTTAGCCATATATGACTTTATTTTAACATTTTAAAAAGTTGTCTTTTGCAAGAAGCAGAATTATTGGTTTAGTAAATGAAAAATTGTGAGTCAATTTCTATGTGATATTGTTAATAATGTTCGCATTTAATTTATTTTTGTATATATAACGGACTGAAGTAACTTATGCGCTAGACATCAGTAAATTTAATCTTCTGGAAGCTAATTAGTTTCACTAAATTTCAGGTCTGACGTTTTTCCATTGTGGAAAATCGAGGCGGAAAAAAAATGTCTTAGGTTACAGGATTCATAGAAAAATGTGCGCTATTTCCAACCCAATTTTTTCAGGTAAAAAAGTTTCTACAATCAAACAGAGCCGAAGGGCAAAAAAATCAAAGAAAGTGGTAGAAGAACCGTTCGAAATTAATACATCCGTAAATCATTTAGCGGTCGAATAAATGCAGGAAGCGTGCAGTTTCGTGAACAAATATGCAGGTCATATAAGTCTGAATTTTAGGGAGCGAAAATATTTATTTTAACATTTCATACGCAGATGCAAATGACGTAAATGTTTCTGTGGTAGCACGGTGGATGCATGATGGTATTATAAGCAATTTATGGTGAAACGATTCTTCGGAACGTTCAATTGGAATGAGTTAGATTCAATTGACCCGGCGATATTGGGAATGGAAGACCTCGCTAATGGTTGGCTTTTAAATTTGTGGCCCGATCAATTTTCACGTTCGCCATCGATCGCTGAGTTACAGCCGGCAATTATGTGTTTCTGACCTGCACTAAATTAATGCCCATTGTTTCTAAATATAGCAAAGACAAGTAGTCCGTATTTAGTAGTGGCTGGCTCCATTTTAGATCGATTCTTTCGCTCCCGTCTCTGTCTCACTACAAAATGCCTTTTGCTACCTACATGCAAACGCACACAGAACGCTGACAGACTACACAAAAGACCGATGCAGAAACGACCTTTTTATTAGAATTTTGTAAACCAGGTAATAAAAATAGTAGTAGCAAATCTTAGACTTGTTTCTAAGAATAAAACCAACTTCTTAGACACTAAGAATCAATAAAATCCATCCAATCAAACATTTTTTTGTTATACCTCATATGTATTATTATGAGTGTTTGTACTATAAATCTGGAGTCAAGAGTTCATTAGTAACGTAAAATAAAAAAGTTTGTCAAAGATATATAAGTATTTTGAATGTGTCTAGATGAATTTATCAAAATAATGATTATATTCTCATAGGATGGGTAATCCATTCTATCCGGACTGTTTGAAACCTAAATATTATCGAAAAACCAAACAATATAATAAGCACATAGAGAAAAATAATTAGATTGTTTTGAAATTTTGTAACCGGATTAATATGAAGGCGAGCTTTTCAAGTTATTGATTGCTGTATTACCTAGTTGTATCTATTAGTAATTCATTTTATAAAACGATTATAAAAGGAATAGTTAAATAATGTAATCTTTTAATTTTCTCACCAACCATTAAAAATAATGATATTATGAATTTAGGGCAGAATGTGTATTCTAAGTTATAGATAAACATTAAAAACGAGAAGAATATAGAAAAGTACAAGAAAACAAATAAACAAAGATATAACTAAAAGTAGAAGCTCACATGCAATATCTACTGCAGCAGAGGAACATGAACTGTTAATATTGTATATATAAATATGCAGATATAATTAATATAAATAACATTAATAACATCCATTCAATTGTGAATCGATCTCAAAATTACAACTGTCATTAATAGTCAAAGCGATATTTTTTTGTAAGGAGGTCATGAATTGTTTTTAGACAATCAACATTTTATAGCAAAGTAAGTAATAATAGTAATTTATGTACTGGATGTTGCTAATCGCTAAATGCAACATAATTATAAAGTAGATAAAGGCTAGGTATTTTATGGAATATCAAATTAAACATTTATCTAATAAAAGATACGCTATTCTTGATTCTGTGATATTTAATTCCATTATCATTTTTTGTTCACCGTCTGTTTGCTCAGACACAACTTCCTCGTTCTATAAATTGTAGAGTCGAGGGAAGTCAGGAAGAGAGAGGATAGCGAAAGAGAGACATAATGAAAGAGACGAGAGAGCATTTTGTTGTTTCTAAATGGGGACATTTCAAAGCGATCTTGTCTCTCCGCTTCTAAACATCTCACGCACGAGATAAAACACAAATAATGTTATTTGTACACTAGATTAATGGGTCCGATTCCTTTGAGGAAATTATTTACAAGATGATTTTTCGATTTTATTTAAACGCGGATGATCAGATTATTACTTTATTCCTGTCCTCACATTTCGCATCTATATATCCTTCACAGTTAAAAAAAAGTTAATTATATTTGTTTAATAGGAAATTATGTAGAAATTATTAAGTTAATCTTGAGGATTTCGTAAGTTAAACTTAAGTTACTACAGACTTTTGACACATATTTTTTCTAATGATGTCAATATATATATATAAATTTTAATTCTATGCATTCATTTTCACATGACTGAATCGAACTTTTGTGGAATTGTCCATTATTCTACAAATTACATCAATATATTTAATTTCTTTAAAGATAATTTCTATAAGAAGAATCTTACATTAAAGGTTCAAAATGTAATAGTTCATTATATAACAGTTCCATTAAATAAATGCATTATATTCAATAAACAAGATTTTGTATAATATGGATGCATTAAACATTACACATTCTTTTTTTAATTCTTATTTACAGAAATGTGTCTTCATATAAACAATAAACTGAACTAGTGTCTGTTAAAGTTGCCGAATAATTGGTTCAGTAAACAACCAAGATGTAGATTTATAAATAGTTTATAAATAATATAATAATATTTATTGAAATTAGAAATAGAAGCAAAATGAATAGTAATTTGTCAATAAGAAAAATCAAATAAATTAAAACCTATAAGTTTGAAATAAATACATTATATTTATAAGAGAAAAGAATACTGAAAGATATTTTGTGAGTTATAAAGTGGTCGCAATGTCGAAGGGCTCCAATTTATACTACATTTCAAACCCACATTACGCGATTTATCAAGCTCTCCTATTGACAAATAACAAAGTATCGAACTACCTGCAAAACGGATGCGGTTCAGTTTTGGTGCTCCTAGACATTAATATAGCATCGAGACTAGACTGTTCTTGAAAACGTCTAAATCTGGACCAGAGGTCTCCTTTAAAATGAATTGCTACATTTTTCAAGATTGAAATTGATAATGTACATACCGATGTCAGTGAGACATTATTTTGTGTCAAACGTGAGATATGGCGGAGACATTTACAAATGTACCAGCTTACTTCGATTAAATTATACGTGTTGAAACACTATTAACAGATAATAATTAAATAAAATTGAATGGAAAGATCATATACATTTTCTATATATTAGAAGTTTATCATAGAGATAATACATAAAAATAGAGAAGAAACATGATATTCACTAAATTTAATATATATTGAGGAAGTACAGGGCTCAAATTATAGAAGAGACCACCTTAGCAAAATGTATAATACTAACTTCATGCAACAATGCAATTTCATAAAATATTTAATTTAATTACATCAACTAACATTAAGTTGAATTATTATTTGTTATACTTCAGTAAACAAAATCATAATTGCTACCCCTGTCAATGCAACCTTTTCTATTAGAAACTCAAGAGCAAGTATTACAAATTCATTTTTTCGTAACTGTAACCTATGATATTTGACGTATTTACCATCAAAAAGATACATTATTTATCTTTATTATAAGATATAAGTAAACCTGTAGTTCGATCAGGATAAGCAAGAAATAATAGTTTCATTTTGTTTTTGGAAATACTACACAATATTGAAAATATTAGAAGTTACAAAGTTAAGTTTTTTTTTTCGTAACTGGAACCTAAGATATTTGACGAATTTATCATCAAGGTAAATTCTTATCTTAATCACATTAAAGCCGAGTGGTTAAGAGTCCCTGCATCACAAATATCTGGTGCGAAAGGTGCTGGTTCCCACCGTTGACCGATTTTTCCGATATTTACAGATTATGAAAATAAGGTAGACCGAAAAGGTACCAGAAATGGGGGCATTATATTAAAAAAATCATATTAAAATGACAAAAATCATATTAACAATATATGCACGTTTAATACTTATAGCAGAGGTAAATTATATATTTCATTAAAATATTATACTCATTTTGTTAAAAGCAACTTTTTTGGAAAATGGAATTAGTTTATATTTAGATATATAGATAATACTGTTTTTGACAAACTATTTATTATTGTTGGATTGTCACATGAATCTAATTACTTGTATTTATATATTAGTATACATTCTTAAATAGAAAAATTAGAAATTAATAATTACATATTTCATTCAAATATTTAAAAAATAAACTGTAAATTATATTATTTAATTAGCGGAAAGACTTACATCAATAATAAAGTTTATTATCATACTTGTTATGTTATCTAAACTAATTAAATTTTATTACAAAAATGTGCGTAAGAGAAATACACGACAAAATAACATACAAATATTATAAAAATATTGTATATTTTCTCGCTGTGAAACTTTAAATATGAAACTGTACATAAATAAATTGTCACAACTTATATAAACAAACTACACTCATTTATAATCCTATTTTAATATTAAATTAAGACATGAATAAAATTTAGTTGATCCTACAAACCACCAAAATATTAAAATAAATAAACTGTTTGAGTGTCTGGTGTACGTCAAGAAAGTGTACTTGACGTATTATTTGAGAAAAAAATACAGAAAACAAAATGAACGTTAAATGTTTCAAAGAGTATTGCATTTACTCAACTTAGTTGAGGAAATTAGTCATACCTCGGTTAATGTTATTTTTAACAATGAAGCTTTGATATAACGTAATGTAGCGTCGTAGAGAATTATAGCTTTTGTAGTAAAAGATTTAGAAAGCCTTGTTTGAAGACAAATAATAAAGATTAAATTTAAGAAGTTCATTCCAAAAAATGAACCAATAATAAGTAATTGAAACACACTTATCCCAATTTTGGATTGTTAAATGCAATAACACCGTATAGGAGATTATTGAATAAAAAAGAAACATAAAGAATTAACTTTAGATTCATTTTATAGAAAATGTGACTTGACTTCATATGTAAATTTATTGCTTATTATATGTAAATCCTACTAACATCTCAATAAAATAGTTTACTGATTTAAATTGCTTATGCACAATATTTTGTATATAATTTAATTGTAATTCACACTTAAAATATATTAAGAGTATCAATATTACTGTAATGTGCACATTGCATTTGTTTTTTTTATGGAATAAGTTAATATAATTTTCCATCTACAAGATCACACTAATTACTACATTTTAATGGTCAATTGAATAAAAATTAACATACGTTTATAGAAAAGCATTCGTTTAAAGTTTATGAGATACACTAGAAATATATATTAATGTTGAATTTACATAAATTATTGAAAGTATAACTCAAAATATGGAATGCGAATAAAATAAAACTTACAGCATTGATGACGCAAATACTTAATAAAGTAATAGCTAAAGTGAAATAATTAAGTCAACGTACTTATTTTAATTGACATCCAATCTAAATCACACAATTATAATCATTTCATACATGTGTAAATATTGTAAAGTTTCACGTTATTAATGTCACTATACTGAAATGAAATAACTCAATGAACGTATTTATAGACATGAATCTAATTCACGTAATGCTAATTAGTTTTTACAACATTTCATATATCCTTTTTTATGTGTTAATTGCGTCGCTGCACATATTCGGACATGATCCAAAATAAAAGCATTATCTAATATCCTGTGCAATTAAAACGCGCATATATCCTTAATGGAAGACTGAAAAATAGTGATGTTTGTGGAAATGGATAATGCAGTAATGAGGATGAAGGTCAGTGAGGCCTTAATTGATATAATTGCAGGCATCGAGCGCGTTCTGCAATCCATATGGGCACACGTGAATGGAAGTTTGTTGCACTTCAAATGCACACACGTTCCACTATTTACATGCTCGTGAATCACATTTATTTACACTCTACTATTAACATTCGGATTATTATTGAATAAGTCAATATTTGCGGAATAAATAAATATGTATATGTTAATAATAGGAAATATGATTAAAGTATTTAGATGTAATTTAGATGTTGACTTATAATTTATATGTAGCAAAGTTTATAATTAAGTGTTTTTATAGCAGCGATTCTCAACCTTTTTGTCGCACGACCCAATATATTATTTTAGTCCTACTCTTATCTAATTTAGTAAGAGTATATAGCTCCTTGCCATAAAATAAAATTTGAAATTTT